>CM021732.1:122948976-123193462 GCA_011075105.1 Heteronetta atricapilla
TCTGTCTTTCTGTCTGTCTTTCTGTCTGTCTTTCTGTCTGTCTTTCTTTCCCATGGTTACTTAGCAAGCAGTTTTACAGTATTTCTAGTTCTGATAAGCTGTCTAAACAAAGGATGTTTGAAGTCTTGGTGCACGCCCTACCTTCGATGCCAATCCATTGTCGTTATTTCTAGTTGCATTGATTTTTATTATCAGGTTATCTAGAGGCAGCAATGTACAATAAGAAGAGCTTTCAGTTGCATAGGCAAGATGCGCAAGCAATGGAAGAGAGGTAATCAGCTGTTCCCCAGTACATGTTTTATTACAGATGAGTGGCTTGTCTGATTATAAGGCAATGCTGAGGATATCCATGTCACAATTATTGTAGAATGGTAGCTGTTCTTATTGCCTTGGCTGTTTTATTGATGCAGAAGTTAACAATACACTGTCAGCTCCAAAAGATTAGAGAAATATCTTCAGACACCAAGATTCCTGATCTTACTTTATTTATTTTTCTTTTCCTGGTGAAACATCAAGTAATGTCCTCCATAGGTGGGTTTTGTAAGTCTGTTTTTTATTTAACCCAGCAAAGATCTTAAGGCATGCAGTTCTGAGGGCAATACGTGAGCATAACTTAACTACTGTCTTAAACAACTGCAATGGAGCTTTAAGTTTCTGCTGTTCTGACACAGATGCAATGTTCTTTGTCATTTCTGTTACCTTAGAAATGATGGCAGAAGATTTAGAAAAATTCATTGAAGATCAGAAGGCCAAGTTGGCACAAGATAAGGCAGAACTTGAAAATGATCCACCTTACATGGAAATAAGGGTAAGAATATTAAATAGCTTCACTTAATTTAAACAAGTTTTGAAGGTCTTGATTTAAGTTTGCTTTTACTGTGCTCTTAAAACTGCATTTGTTTTTTAAGCATATACTAAAGATCTATCTAGGCAAAGCCAGCCATTTCTAACGTAAATACACAGTTACCTTTTTTTTTTTTTTTGAAGGTGAAAATAGTGCCAACATTTCTGATAAGGGAACTGGGAAATTATAAAAGTTAAATTATTTAATACAATCAGTTCAACAAATCCTGTTCTTAGCATGATTTTCCTATTAGAAAGTTTAGTAACTAATTCTAAAGCCATAAAGTTTTTATAATTTGCAGATCACTGTTAAGTTGTTTAATAGTGCCAGTACTTGGCAAAAAGCTACATCAGAATTTATTTAGCTATGGCATCTCTTAGGTAGCTGGAATAAAGTCCTCTGTTTAAAGTAAATAAAGGAATACACTTCTGGGGACTTGTTGTCTCTTTTGTCTCCTGTTTCACTCAGCCCCAAACAGCTTGAGCTTTTAACAGCAATGATAATATTTGTTTCCTGTATTTGTTTCATCGGAAGGTTATGGGAATTTCTTTCCCGGTGTGGGGGTAATACAAGTATTTTAACCTAATTATAATACTTTTCTCCGAAAAGTTAATTCTTAGGGGGCTGTTGGACTTTCTGTATTTTTGTGTCCTCTACTCAGAGCAAGTTTAAGGAGAATGTTTCCAGCCTATTGTTTGATAAAGTGCTAAGCTATGTGATGGAAACATAGTTACGGGGAGCAGATACTTTCATCTTGTCCTGTGATACCTTGCAGTTCTTCTGTGTTTTCACTCAGAATGCAATACATCAATTCTTCCCCCCCAGGAAACAGAGACCGTATGTGTAAGCTGTGAAAACATTGTGAAAGTATAATTTAGAGTGGTTTATGACATGAAACTTAGTGAACTAATCCCTGCATTATAGAGGAGAAACTACTTTTTTGATAGTAGGAGTGAAATTTATAAGCTGTTTTCTTGGTTGTTATCCAACATTGCTTTCAATCTTTCTATTCTCAAGTGCTAATAATTACTTTAATAATGTTGTTTTCATGTGATATTTCCTTCACCTTGTGATGATTTTTTTTTTCCAGAATAAGGAATCTGAGAAGCTTTCTGAAACTAGCAAAATGTTAATCTCCATGTCTAAAGAAAATATACCTCCAAACAGTCAACAGAACTGTCCTTTAGGTATAGTATATAATTTTTGTGTGTCTTCAGGATTTAAATAGCATTTGACTACCTTTGATAATTTTTGGCAGGAAATTACTGCCCTGGATTTTTAATTATAAGGAATTCATTATAATTGAAGTGCTTGCAAATTCTTTATTCTTCCAAATGTCTTGTGGATTTTTTTTTTGTATTTAATTAGCTTTTCTGAGATTTGATTAAGGAAAACATGCCAAATACTTTTTTTTTTTTCATTTTTGTAAAGGTAGCTCCATTTAAAAACCAAGACAAAACAAGACTGCTTGTCTACAGTAGATAATCTGTTTCTTTCCTGTTATGTTTTGGGTACTTGGAGCAAAAGCTGTGGAAATCCATCTTTCATACAGACCATCAGCTTGCTGCCAAAGGGTTCTTTCTTTCTCTGTGCTTTGTGCCAGGGAAGTAAGGATGCCTTTTCTTTCAGTCTCGAAGCTTAAGAGGCCCGCTCCAACTTGGCTAAAATAAACACAGTTAAAATAAACACAGTTAATTTCATTTTTCTTTTAAATGCTAAATGTCTTTTAAACTTCTAGGCATAGAGTACTAAACTGTTTTTGTTGCTTTTATAATAAAAATGAAGTTAAAATGTAGTTATGTGTTATCCAAGCAAAGAATAAACAGTTTTGGTTGAAGTCTGAACTAGTGAAATGTTTAGATTTGTTTTGTGGTTGTGCTGTGACTAGATAGTTTAATCACCGTTTTCTTTAAAAATATATATATTTTTTCCATTTTCTTTTTTTTTCCTCTGTGTCTTTTGTGACTTCTGTTTGAAATGTGTGATGGTTTTCATTTCTCTATTTTATTCTGTATTGCGCCAGCCTTCCTTACTTGTCAAACCATCTTTCTGTAGGCACTGCTGCTTTTACTTTGTTACTGTTGTAGCTCAGGTTTGTTCTGACAGCTTTTGTATATCCTCCTTGTTGCTCGATAACTCTTTTCTTTCTTATGTAGACTCTTTGGCTTTGTACCATTAATTTCCATACTGTATTTCTGGTGTAATTTTGCAGCATCCAGTGGTAGTAAAAGGTATCCTTTTATTTTAAAGAACATGTGTTAATGGATATTTTATGTTGTTAACATAATACCAATCTAATCTGCCTTTTAAATAAGTACTCCTACTACACTTAGTGTTATGTCCCTTCTATAATTTTAACAGAATTTGTGACCAGAAAAGTGCATGTCTTAATTTAAAAACGGAGCTGAAACCGTGAATCTGAGGGTCTGAACTGTTCTTAGGTGCAAGAAATAAAGCCACCTCTTCTATGAAGATGTATAATTGGAACTTCCAGCCATCAGCAAGACAAGCTCTTCTAAAACCTTTACAGGAAGAAATCACTAAAAATGACTTGAAATGATAAATGAATATTACTTGCTGCCAGAATTCATAATTGATAGACTTGGTTAGAGGACAAAACACTTTAACAGTGTCTACCTGACATTTTGGGCAGTTTTATTTTGATCAGCAGGTTAGTCCAGGTGGTGATATTTCTTTGCCTAACTGTGGGAGCATACAATATGGAAAACAGATCACAACAGGCAGTGCGCTGCTTCTGTATCCCAATGGCTGTGACAGGCCACTGCGTATCAGCTAGGCTGGTTTAATATTAAAATAATTTTCTCTCTTGTTGGAGGTCCGTCAAAACACATATCATGAGGTGTTTAGTATTATAAATTGGTTTTGATGTTGATATCTAAGTATGTTAAGACACTTACAATGAAATATTACAGGTGAGGGGCATTCAAGTGATCTTAAATGAACAGCAACAGATAGGTCTTGCTGTAATAATCATTTGGCTGCTGACCACATTGGGCTATTAGTGGATTGTTATTAGTGTTTTTGGCTGGTTCTGGATTAAAGCAATGTAATTTCCTTTGGGTTAAGTTAGACAAAGACTTGTTCCATGTTACTGCTCTAGATCTAAGAGTAGGTTTGAGAACCTGGCAGAATTGAGTGGGGTTGTTCAGCAGTTATTTCTCAATATACTAAATGCATGCAAACTTCTATGTGAAAATGCATTTGAAATCTTAACTTTTTCCCTTAAAAAAAAAGTTGTCAGTTTGAGTGTGTGCAGTTAACAGAATGTGAAATAAATACAGTAAATAGAGTAAACAAAAGCAGAAAACTATTGAAAAGTAAAATACTTCTTCTAACAGAAGAATTCAGATAGAAATGCACACAAATTTAGGATGAACATGGTGAAATGGAGTATTTTTGCCCTGCTAGCCTAATCTCACTTAACTTTTTGAAGTAGGTAGTTCTCAGGTATCTCATAAATCACTACCCACCCATAATTGTCATCTCAGTGCTTTCCTGAGGGCCAATCAAAAAGGTCTGCAGTAACAAAATGAGCTTTAAACTATTTTTTGTTTGAATACTTCAAGTATTTGAATCAAAGCACCTGCTTCTCACTTTTTTTTTTTTGTACTGTATTTTACTGGCTTCTTTGAGGTTACTGAATTAATCTTCTCCCTGAGATGTTAATATATTTTGATCTTCCTTGGTTTCTTATAGTTAATCCCAAAACAATTTGTGTGTAAATAAAAGGCAAGAGAACATAGCTGAAAAAACACTTCTGTATGCTGTTCCTCTTTATACTTATCCTCATTTTTTGAGGATCCCAATGGTATTTTTTTCTTTTTAGTGGAACTCTTGTCTACCTTATCTGCAAAATTAGCAGTAAAATTACTTGCAAGTTGGAGAAGCAGCTTCTATGCAGATCTTGATTAATAGCTGACCTCTGAAATCGCTTTCAAAATTGTGTATGACGAATGTTTAATCAGACATTAGTTCATTTGGTTCTACAGAACAGCGGGCTGACTTGTGAGGATACATTCTGACTTAGTTGAAATTGTCTCAAGCCAGCCAAGCATATTTTTGCTCAATTCAAACTTTTATCTATTTCGTTAGCAGAGGGATTCCCGAGCTTGCAATATTTAGCATTTAGATGTCTTTTTTACTGCGCAGGCTCTGCTTAATGCCATAAACATTTAAAATACTGGAATCAAACAAATTCCAATGAAGTAAGTTGGGACTGATAAATCTGGAAAATTCCTCTTTTCCCTCTCACTCCCTGCTATTTGTTTTACATAGACCACAAGAAGTTGAAATGCTTTCAGGGAAACAACAGACAATTAAAAAAACAGTTGCAATCTGTTTCTTGTGTGGTTTTCTGGAATTCACTAGGTGTCTGTGGGGAGTGGTGAAAATTTCAGCAGAGGTGGCCTTCTTGGGCAGAGGGTATTTCTTACAAAGTAGTTCAAAATGTATGTTGGGAACTACAAACAACTTCCACAGCATTATATTTTGAGAGTACAGCTATCACAAGACCAGACAGTAACCTTGGAAAAATACCAAATGTGTGTTTTGGGCCTGTTACAATAAAAAACACTGAAGTGGGAAGAAGTGAATAAGGAAGCCACACAGATTCAGTTTTGTGCTGAAGGAGCAGCTTGTTGCTTTCTGGTTGTTAAGTATGTTTTATCTTGTGTGGTAAGCAGTGCTTAAAACATCAGAGTAATGTAAAATTAACATATCAAAGAAAAGAGATTCCTATGAAACCTACATCACTAAGAGAAACAATGTAAAATAACCTAAATATTGTAGATAGTTACCCTATTTATATAGATACCCTATTCAAATCACGTTGCTTGCTTTTTAGTGGGGAGAAAAAAATGCAAGGATTAGAGAGAAAACTAGCATCCAAAAAAACAATCCATTCTTCTAGAATGCTTTCCACCTAAGTAGTCATACAGAGAAGATGTTTTTTATTTCGGTTGTTTTATAATTTCTGGTTGTATATTTTTTTATTGCTCACGTCTAACAAAAATCCAGGTGTCTCTTTTGCGTTATGTGCTTTGTACTGATACCAAATAGCATTGTAATAATATTTAAAAGTTAAACTTTCAGGTGACTATGGCTTGAGTTTACCTCTTGGAGAAGAATATGAACGAAAAAAACATAAACTAAAAGAGGAACTTCGGCAAGATTATAGGCGATATCTTTCTCAGGTAAAAGTTCTTGTCTGGTTGCCTGAGTTTAATGAGTCTTTTACAATGACTCTCTCATTTTAATTGAATAAAACAGAACAAAATTGTGGAGAATCTTTATAGGAAGTCATTTGTAATGAATGATGGCTGTTTTTGAAGACTTTTTGAATAAAAGTAATTTCAAGAAGTCACCACTAGTAACAGCATATTTTAATCTTCTACAGGTCTCATTGCCATGAGATTGCATATTACATAGTGCATTTTATTCTGAATTATTTTATTTGTCTCTTTACTTCTTTTGTAGTTTCTTAAGACTTTAAACTATCATTTGCTACTTACATATTCTATAGTCTGTAATTCAGCTAAGAATATTGCTCTAATCAGTGTGACTCCATTTCCTGGCTTCATTTCAGTTTTAGAAATAAAAGAACTTTGATGCTCTGCTTAGCAGAACTTATTATATGCAACAATAGTAATTTAAAACTGATATGGTATGTATGAAATATCATAATCTTGGGAATATTCCGTATTGCTTCTTAATGTACCAGATCTTAGTCAAACAGGAAAAAGAAATCAGGAAGCAAATAATTTCTGTTGTTTGAAAATGCTTATTATCTGTTCCTTTAGTTCTTAAAATGAAAGAATGGGTCTGGTTTAAGAAAATAATTATTTATTGCAGATTCAAATATTCTTGAATAAAAGACACTTGTTGAATAGTATCTTTTCCCTGACTTTTAGGGTATTTCACAGGCAAAAAGAAAGGTAGGGTGCCTGCAATATCTTGTTTTTCTTTTTTCTTTTTTTTTCCCCCTTCAAATTAGTAGCTTTTTGCTTTGTTTGAAAGCTTCATGCTCTTTGAATTTTTTAAAAAATAATTACTTTTTTGTGCTTTGTGTATTTGTGTGCTCTGTAGTGATTAGTTGTGATTAACAGCATTGTTTGCATTGTGCAGAATGATTGCTTATTTATTATTTTTCATTAATATGATTTAAAACACTTACTGATTCCTCTTTTCCTTTGCAATTGCTATTATTGCTATCTAACGCTGACTATACAAAAGTTTATTTATTTTAGTGCACTTTTGCTGCAAGGCCTGTCCTATTGTTTATTAGATAGAAGTTCAGATACACAGACTTTGAGCTGGAATAAAATAATAAGCTCTCAAATAAAATAACGCCATTGGAATCAGAGTCAGGGCTTTTTCCTTCACTATGAAATCTCATCAGTGGTGCACAGGAAAGCAGTGGAGCCAGTTACTCATCATCTAGTGGTTCAGAATGCAAGAATGAAATACCAGAGGCACATCTTTGTGAGCTTCCTTCAATTACAGTAATTCTGTTGTATATCATTACACAATCATGCATGTAAGTTATTAACTTCATATTTTTAATGTTGTGTGTCCAAGTTGTTCAGATTAAGCAACTTCAATAAAGGACCTGGAGCTAGTGTGGTGGAAAAACAACCTTCTGTTCTTTTTTTTTTGAACTATGAATAGAAATGATAGAAATTAACTATATTAGCACACACTGGAATTCCTGACTAACAACAGCAATAGCAAAATTAACTGGCTTTTTAACCTTTAATCAAAATGATGCTTATATAATTGTTGCTTCTTGTTTAATCTGAAACTTCAGGTTATTTTCCAAGTTAGAATATTGTGTGAAAACTTAATCTGTTTTATAATTCCCACCAAAGTATCCAAATAGTATCATTTTATGTTGACTTTTAGTATTTTATTCTCAACTGAACCTCAGTTTTACAAATTTAGGAATGAGAGGTTTTTTTTTTTTTTTTTTTTAATGTAAGCTATGAGCTAATCTAATTTCTGTTTGTCACTTAAAGAGATGGTGAGTGCAACTCTTAGCAGCTCTCACAATGATAATATTTTGGTTAGTAACTTATTTAGTGCTTATGTAGAAAATGCAATTTCCATATCAGATTCTCTGTTTTGACAAATACCTTTTTAACGCCTGAGGTAATCTCTACAGATGTTTGCAGTATGAAAAGAGTTATGGGGTAGAGAGGATTACTGTTCATTTATTTTTTTTTCTACTAAAAATAACTTAGTTCTCCATATTAATTTAGTTTTCTCTGTGTTTGAATATTCACATGGTTATTAAATCCCTTAAATCTTTTAATGTGAGGTTGTGGAATATAATTTATAGTGTAAATGTACCGGAACAGGTAGAACTCTTACCTGTTTACATGCCTGTAAGCTTCCAGGCTAAGTTACAACATAGATAAGGGAAGGAAACTTCCATTCTAGTGAAATGCCATAACTAGTACATTCCCATCATTGGGCCATGCCACAGAAGTAGACAATCTTTTTATTAAATGTAATCAGATTTTATGAAACATTATTTGATCGACTGAGAATGGCCTGAGGATGCCTGTAGTAAGCGAGTGGTGTACAAGAAACCACTAAACCTTGAAACTAAGGATGTATTCCAGTATTGATTGGTGTTTGGTTTGAAAGGCTGGTATTTTGGCTAGCTGTGCAGCCCTGATTCCAAGCTGTGGCCTGGGGAGCTATACTGATCAACAACAGTGTGTTCAGCTGCAAGGTCTGCCCTGAAAGTGTCTGATGGTCCACAAGGAATGGCAAGGTTTGGTAATGGATCATTATTAAGAAAAGTTTGGCGACTACTGTTGCAGAAAACAGATAGCATTGATATCTATGTATCAAGTGGTGACTGTGCTAATATTGGCATGGATTCCATTTGTTAAAATAAGAGGTAGGTGTGCATCTTCTCAAGTTAGAGAAGTCGGTTTTTCATCTTAAGGATGGTAATGTCTTGGGAAATTCCTCTAATGCTTGTAATTTTACCCCCAAATCAGTAATTTTTTGAGTATCTCATACACAAACTATGTAATCTTTGTAATAGTGTATTAACAAAGCCCTTCGCTTTCCATATTCCTTCGCTTCATTTGTCTGTTCTGAGAGCATCCCTCATTTTCAGAATGTGAAGGTCGTCAGCCTTGTTTTCATTAAATTGATCAGATATATTTCAAAAAATATAATTTCTGGCAACTATTTAGCAATAACTATTTAGCAATGATATTTACTATTTTAAAATATTTTGAATGATTATGATTGTTTTTTTTTTTAATGTAGAAAAATTACCTGACTACTGGTGAAGTAGATCCTTATACTCAGGGATTATCTCTTCCTATTGATGAGCGAAGGTCTGCCAAGGTGAGTGCCTGGAGGAAATTAAGCTGTGTGTAACCTGAAAATGAACCCAGATGTTTTAACTGTTACGCAAAAAATATTTCCATATAAGATTTTTTATTTTTACACTGTTTTTACAAGTAAACATTTTTGGAGGTCATCGTCAGAATACTTTTCAGAAACATAGTCTTTAAATTTTGATTTTTTTAAAATATCTGTCAGGCTTTTTTAATCCTGGGATACTTGTACTGTAATTTGTAGATAATTAGATGTGTAATTCTGTACTGATCTCAGCTGGAGGTTTGCTGCTTCTAATTCATACCTACAGAGCACTTGCTGTGTTGAAAAGCTCTTGTGATTGTGCTTGTTCTTTATCTAGCAGTCAATATTGATCAAATAAAAAACATTGTTCTTATGATTATGTACACTTCTGTAATTTGTTACTCTTCGTACTGCAGCCTGAGGATAAGATCAATTTTCTACAATGATATTACTGTCACTTCCCATCAGAACAAAAACAAGTATTCTTTCCGCTATATACACCCTGTTTTGATTTCTTCCTCTGCGCACATCTCTCTGCACAGTACCTGCTTAATCTTGTATCATTTTTCTTCTTGTACAAATAAATCCAAGAATCTAAATAAAAGCTGATCTTTGATCTCACATATTGCCTGCTGTTAATATGGGTGTCTTCTCACTTTCTGTTTTTCTTTGAGATTACATATACTGGTGTGTTTTGAGAAGAGTATGTCTTCTGTCTGCATTTAGCCCCTTTTGATCTCCCTGAGATTTCTTACGAATTTATAGCCTTGTTTTCCTGTGTTGGAGAAAGGTATCAGCCAGAACAGTCTCTCTGTTGGTGGAGGTTAGTTACAAAGATGCAACATACATGTGTGGAATTTATCTGATCTGATCCATTCTTCTGGTGCATGGTGTGATTCTATGAAAGCCTAAATCAGTCTTACAGGAGTCACTCTGTTCTTTCTGCCCTCACATGATTTGCTTTATATTCCATGTTCCTTTCTTGTGCATTATTGGAAATTGATCCAGGAAGTTGAATCATAATTTATTAACATCATAATTTATTAAATATTGTTGCTGACTCAGTTTATCATGATCAGTCAAACTCCAGTTGAGATGCAAGAAAAAGAGAAACTGTTGCTGGACAAGGATTGGACTGTTGCACTTTTAGTCTATAGTTATCTATTTTTAAACCTTGGCTGCTTTGGAATTGCATTCTCACTCTGTTTGGGGTTACGCGGTGACTGTAACATGGCACATGACTTGTTGTTACATGATGTGTTGGTCCTGCCCTGCTGCCTTCTGCCTCTCCTGTGCTGGTAATAATGTTTGGCTTCATGAGGAGCCACGTAACAGCTCAAACAAATGAAAACTGTTACGAAAAAGCCCCAAATCCCAAAATCTATTAGTGTTTAAATAAGGGAGGAAGCAAGAATGAAATGCCCTGGAAAGGGGCAGCATGCATTTGTGCCAAGTTTATGCTGAGTTTAGCTCGGCTTTAAGTTCTTCTGAACTCTGTGTTAAGCCTTGTTGACATGTGTGCCAAAACAGTGAATGATAAAGTATCTTTGATTAATTTTGTGAAAATTAAAGACATATCTGGACTTGGAACATGTCTGATCTTTGGTTTTATATCATAGCTGTTCGACCTTGAGTTGAGATTTTCTATACAAGCGCGTTCTATCCTCTTTATCCATTTATTTATTGCTATTGTAGAAACTAAAAGCTGCCAGAAGATGTCACACTGTGCCCTGCTAACCAGTTAGTGTCTGCTCAGATAATGATTAGAGGCTAACACTTGCATCTTTGTTTTCTGTACTTGGTAAAATGTGCGGTCACACGGTGTACTGAATTTTCTGCTGACAGTTTTTGTCAGCTTTTTTTAACCTTTTGAAGACAGTGCTAGTTTCTCAGCTGTGGAGAATATCTCTCGGGCAGCTTTCATAACTGTCCTCAGGTTTTGCATTGTCAGTGTTAGAAACCCACTAGACACAAAGATTGAAATGAACCAGTTTTTGGGGGCATTGGTCTTGTTTGTAAAACTATTACTAAGCTGGTATTTCTATGCTGATGGAGGTATAAATTCTTTTTATTTGAAATCTGTTCATGGGACAGTAAATTTATATCTAATGTTGAAATTTTTAATAGCTTTTGCATTTCATTGGAAAATTCTGCAGTGGAGTAGAGCGTGGTTCATAATGTTGTAATATAGTTCTCCTTGTCCTCATTCACATGCTGGTTATAAAGGTTGGAATTTGGTAGTATAAGAGATGCCCCTTGCTCTGCACATGAAGTACTAACATCAGAAAATTATCCAAATTAAAGTTTGTTCTACCTGAAGACTAGTATATTTCATATTATAATTAAGTTATTAATGTACAATTCCAGTGTATTTTTAGACCTAAGCAAGCTGATTATAACGTCACCTTGCAAAAACAGCTAATAATTCTTGCACAAGGTGAAGAGATTGATTTTTTTTTTTTCATTTTTGACACTTCTTGCAGTCAGCTTAACTGCTCATTTAAATTTGACAGTTCAAATTATATCCTAAGCTCTAGCTGACACATCTTGTCTGTACGTGTATTTGTTGTCTTGTTTTAATTGAGTGGGGCCAGTGACAACTAATCTGAACATAAAATATAGTATGTTTTAAAATCATCTGTAAATACATTCATATTCGCAGTTAGGAATTAACCTCTAATTTCCCAAGAACTAAAGCTCCAAAACAATTTTGGAATATATGTAGCAGGAGGAAACCTATGTGGTTTTAAGATGCAACTTGATACACAGTGTTACTGGAGACTAGACTTCATGTCCTGGAAGCTACCTCCTGCCCTAGAGATCTCAAATTAAGAGCAAGTACTGTGTTCTGATAATGAACACCCCACCCAAAAAAGCAAGTCAAGTCCTATTTGTGCATTGCAAAGAAGGGGGAGGGGGTTTACAGCTCGCCTGTATTCATTTAATACAGTACTATGGAGTTAAAAGCTGCTTCTCAAAGTGCAAAATTATGATTTACTTCTCAATGCCTGTTTTAGGAGAAACTGCGGCTTGAAAGAAACAAGGAGTACAATCAATATCTCAGGGATAAAGAAGAATGGAATGAAAAGATAAGGAAATTAGGGAAGAAAAACACAGAGGTAATACAATTCTACTTATATTGGATACAAAAGAGAGCATAAATGATCTTGTCGGTTGTTTTATCATTGACTAAGACATACAAAGTAAGATAAAAGAAGCAAAGAACATTGTTTAATTATGCCACAGTTTTATAGATGTATCTAACAAGTCCTGGTTATGAGCCATGCAGTGCAGTTTTTGATTCCTTTAGTCAAGTCTATCTGCTAGAAGAGTGCTTTCATTCTTCACATCTCTGAAGGAATTCCCCAGATTGTTCTTGGTAAAAGTGATGGCCAAGGAAGCTGTCTCTTAGGACAAAATACTGAGTCCTACACAGTGCTCCCCAGCTTTTTTTGTAGCTGCCTTTTCCTAAGTCTGTGTCCAGTCCATGAGAAAGTAGGACAGATGCTAGCTGTCCAGTATGCAGTTCTGTGCAATTGTGAATCAACAAAAATGTCTTTGCTCATGAATATAGACTAAGCACATGCATAACTGAACTCAGATTCTGAGCTGAGGCCTTTCATTTGTATGTTGATGTGTTACAGTGCCAGTGACAGATTTCTCTTCCAGAGATTCATAGGTTATAGGCACCTGTGAGTTTGCCTCATCCTTATAAATAAGCTTTTCTGTTTGCTTTGTCAGACATGGAAGAAAAGGAATTCAGAAAAAACTTTGTGTCCTTTCCCTCTCCCCCCCTTCCCCCCCCAATTACTTAAAGTCGCAGATGGAGGACCTGTAAAGATGTAGCTGTTCTTACCCACAGCCCATTTGGTGTTTTTGTTACTGTTAAGCTGTAAATAGGTGTGTTTTCTGCAAAGAACTGTTCTGGTAGAAGAGACTAGTACCTGCATCAGGCGCTTGGTAGCATCTTAGAGGTTTACACCTGCTTGTTGAGACGCTTGCTTCACCTACTCAGTCACCTCAAACTGACTTTAAATAATTCAAATAGCAGAGCCCTACTAAGCTGAATTATCCTGACTGAAATAGATGAATTTGACCTGCGAAAACATCTTGGCCCATGGATTTTATTGAACGGTGTTTTCTAGCAGGAGAGAAGTGGCAGGTTGCTGGAAGCTTTTTTATTCATCACACATGGATCTAGAATGGCTGAATCAACTAAGACTTCGTAGACTAAAGGAAACAAAGTGCAGGTTTAGTTAATAAAACATTTCAGCACACTTGTTGCAAACTTAAAGCTAATTATTTCAAGAGTCATATACATCTGCACAAGAGGCAGGAAGTTCAAATATTCATTACTTCTTACCTTCTGGTGCAAGTTGTGCTGTGGAGTTAAGAATCTCAGAGACTGGCTTTCACTGCTGTTCTGCTCATTACATTTCTCTTCATTGCTTTCTGGAAATCCATCTTTCAGTAGGGTGCAGGTGGCCTAGTCTTTTTGACTTTGAATGTTCTGCCCTCACTCTATTTCTATTTATTGTTTGTAAATGAACACAAATGCATCCAGCATTCTACAGGAAACTACCAATATAAGCATCCTCTGCTGACTACAATTAGTGCTCTTTAAGTCTACTAAAAGAAAGGTTCTCACAACAGTGGTAACCTGGAAGCAATATACTGATCTTTAGAATCTTGCATAGAATATAATTTTTTAAAATATACTGTCGCCTTGCTTTAGCGATGGTCTGTGATAATATTCAAATTTATCTAATGCAGGTTTGCTTTAAGAATTGCATTTCTTTTTAATATGGAGATTCTTATGCATACAGTACTGCACGAGCTAAGTGGTTCTATAATGGAACTTGCATTTGTGCTCACAGAAGCTCAGAGTTCATTGCCTTTCTCACAGCAGTTAGCAAGTGCAAATGCCCATGAATTTATAAATTCTACCTAGAATAATGTTTGGTATTTGTCTCCAGAAAGATTATTTGCTTATGAGAATGATCTTTCCTTCCAAGTGCATTGGAGCATCACATAGTTGAAAACTATTTTAATCTGTAAAGACAGCTACAAGACAGTAATTGGGCGTCCTTGAGAAGCTGGAATTCAGTATCTGATTCTTACTGGCTTATTCAAGTGAGTAAGAAGCTTTGTAACAGTGTGTCTGAGGAAATAGGTGGCAAAAATGAAGCTTGTGTTTGTATAACTGAGTCTCTGAAGTAGGGGTTCCTGTATCTGTTCCCTTTTGCCATCATTATGACAGAGATGAAAGACTAATATACTGAACTACTACATGACTTTTCAGTAGGGAAACTTATGAGGAGAAAAGAAATAGGTTAAGAAATGGTCAGGTTAAAACGTTCTGCTCATAGCTAAGAGGTATCATAAACTCTGGAATAAGGACGTACGGTCTTCTGATGAGGTATGAAGTTAAAAATGGTTTTTGATTCTTTGTGCCCTTAAATCTGAAGGTCAAATTTGTTACCTTGGAGTTTGGAGTTTTTGGAGTTTGTAAAAGGCCCATTCAGGATTCATAGCTATTCTTCTGAAAAATGCTAGATAAAAGAGTGTTTTATTTTCTTGAGGAGGGAAAAAAAACACTAGTTTTTACGTCCTTGAAGTATTATTCTTCTTGCTTATGTCTTGACTCTTCTCCAGTACCTATTTAGGGAGTGTTTGAGCAAAAACTTGGTTTTGTATTTCTTCAATGTAATTTGTTTATATTCAAATCTTTTAATATTTTCTCCATTAAACAGCGTGAGACGGACAGGAATAAAAAACATATTGCTGCTACCAGGCTCCAGCCAGAACTGCATACAGAAGCAGAGCCCTGTAGTACAGCTGCAGAACCTCCCAAGAAAGATGCCTTTACTTCTACAGGAGGTTATGAAGAGCTGCTAAATAAGAGACGGCTGGAGGAAGACAGGTACCATAGGCTAGATGATGAGGTTGAATTAAGAAGTCGATTATTAAGTAGAAGACTTGATGAGGATTTGGATGTTCCCAGTAGAAGACATCGTGGATTTCCTAGTCAAGCTGTAATTCCTATAAGAAGGTATCACAGACTTGATGAGGATCGTGATTTTGATCGAAGATACTACAGAATGGACTATGATCCTGAGATAAGTGAAGAATTTGACCCTAGATCTAGATGTGAAAGCGCTTATGAGAGAAAACCTCCCCGATATTTTTATGCTGAAAGGTATCTTTAACTCTGTTTTCTGCTTTATTTCTGTAGTGCATGGTGACAGCCATGATTTGCTCTCAGTGAAAATTACACAAGATTCACAGGTGAAAGCAGAATTTTTGGACTTTAGAGAGGAATTTTGTCACAGTTTTTAGAAAAACATTTAAAAATTGTATCAGTACCTAAGAATATAAATCATACATTAGGTAGCATTTTATATAGTGTGGTGAGACTAGGGTACTTGTGAAATTACTTGAGAAAAAGAAGCACACAAATCATTTATATAAATATTCTGTGAAATACTTATATTTGACAGATATACATTGGTTTTTGTGAGCAAGCCCCTGCAATGTGAACCCCAGATAAACATGTATGTCCTTTGATGTAACAGTTAGCAAGTCAATTTTCAATTCCAATTCAAAAATTGGGTTGAGCTTCAATTTTTGTTACCTGCCCATACCTATTAGAAATGGTTGATATATTTTAAACAATCCTCATTTTTACTGTATGCCTTGCTAAATAGCAAAGTCTTTAGACTTGGAATTGAGTTGAATCCTGATGGTGTTAACTGGTCCTAATCTCAGTTGCAACTACACAATCTGAATAATGCATTTAAGGACTGCGCCCAAATCAAACAAAAGAGAGGGTTTGAGGTAAATCTTATAATAAACAGTATGTAATACTTGGTTTCTATTAAATATTCTTTACAGTGTGTTAACTGATGGATCAGTTTGGTTACTTTGACATAAATTATTAATCTTTCTTTTCTAGCTCACTGATTTAAAAAACAAACACTCAGAGAAGTAAGCCTTACCAGACATCCAGGGTTTGGCAGTCTGGCCACATTCGATTGTTCCGTTGCAAGAACAGGTTTATTTCAGAAGTGGAAGGGCTGTGGTCTGAAATAGTAGCAAACTTGAAACAGGCATGTTTTATACAGCTAAATTCAAATGAAATACATCAGTAAAGTTTCCTGTAAATAATATCCAATTGTTCATTTTACAGTTCTTGGGCTAGCATGGTCTTTTCTTCTTCTTTTTTTTTTTTCCTCCTTTATGTTAAGTGTGTTTTCAGAATCATTTTACTGCTGTTTCTTCAGTGAAGGAAACACCAGTGTCTCTCCCTTGTTAGGCAAAATAACCACTTTTGCAATTAACACTGAGAGAGAAAAAAAAAAAGTTGGCAAATTTCTACCACTCAACAGTGTTAAATCCTACGATCGTGTGTCATTGTTAATTACTGGTGGACTGGTAGATGATCTTGATCTTTTGAGTCATTGTTTACAGGAATAACTTTCTGGATAGTTTTGCGGAGTTGTAACTGGTAAAAACAAACCCTAAAATGCTCTTCTACTGGAAACACGTTTTCTAAATGGAATGAATCATGCTTCTTTTCCAATTTCAAATGGCAGTAGAGTACAGTTACCTCTGTACAATAATATGTTTCAACATGCCTTCTCAGCCCTTCTAATGTAAAAGTAAATAAAACCATAAAGAAAAAGAAAAAAGTATGGGGAAAATGAAATATCTTTAAGTGTTTGGGAGATGCAGGCTAAGTAAATGGGTTATTTCAGCATTTCAGGTGGTATGTTCAAGTGTGCTTTTTAAAAGCCTGTATTTATTTGTATAGCGCTTCTGAAAAAGAGTAGCAAATGGAAGCAGTGGTTAAAGAGATAGGAATGAGATTACCTGTTTCTGCTGAATGCAATTTGGAGAAAAGAGTGCAAAATGCAAAAATTGCTCGTTTCTGCCAGTGTTATAGCATGGGATGGAGCAAAGGAGGTTTTCAGGTGGCGTCTTCTTGTCCAACAACTTTTCAGAATATCAGAATGAAACTGCAGAAGCTTGATTCTGTATCTAGCAACGATAGACAAAACGTCCACGTGTTTCAGAAAAAGGAACTTGCTGTTAAACCTGTTAATTACCATCCAGTAGGATAACTGTGTGCCTCTGTCTAATGCAATTGTATGTGGAGTCTAATATTTAAATAATGACTTGCTGATTAAGTTGGAGGGCTTACTTTTGTTCCTCAAAGTTCCTTTCTTTTGTTCCTTGGCTTTTGAACCGAGGATAGACAATGTCATCCCGAATAGAAGTTTACAAGTTGCTGGTTGTTCCAAGAACATTGGTGCTAATACGTATGTGTGAGACCCGTGTATCACCAGACAATTCATTGCTACTTTGGAGAGACCTCTGAAACAGTTTTTGTTCACATTTTCTCTTAAAATAAAGCACACAAGATAGTTTTATCTTTGTTATTGACAAACTTGTGCATCTTATTAAAAGAACTTGCTTAACCATCACCTGAATTGCCTGAACTTAAAGTTGAAATTAAAATTAATTTTTATTTTTTGTAGTTAGTTCTTTGCTGATTTTTTTAATGGCAAATAACCTTTCATCATTTTTATATTAAATTTATTTTGTAATCCAGTATTTTTTGTCCTTCACAAGGAGTTCCACTTATTCTTTTGTGAACGATCGGTCTCTCTTCAAGAAGGAAAAACACAGTTTTTAATTACTGACAGCTTTGCTTCTTAAGCATAAATATTTTATTTCCACATTTCAGATAGTCCACCTTTTACAGGTCACATTTGATTTATAACACAAACTAAATAAGAAGGAACACTTCGTTTGCTGTACTGAAGGTATTTTGTTTTAATGGGCTTTATTAATTTGAACAGGCAGGTGTTTGGCAGGATTTTCCAGAAAGGTTTCTTACCTGATGGAGGCGTGAGGTCTGTGGTATTTCAGCAAATAGAAATGGTCACAAGAGACTGAGAGGAAGAGCAAATGTTTTTTGTTCTAGTCATCTGATTGCTTTATTCTATCCCCAGCACCAGGTCTATCCTATATACAAGGTATGACAGTTTCTTGATTGAATTGAGTCAACGTGTCTGGGCAAAACAGAGAGGTTCATCGGAGACCTGCCGTGCTAAGTTTGCTGCTTTTTACAAAAAAAGGACCCAAACCAACCAAAAAAAACCCAACACCCATTCTCCCCGCCCCACACAAACAAACAACAAAAACAGGTTGCCTGTTGAATCCTGGGCTTTGGCTCTTTCCCTCTTCCCTTCTTCCTTTCATCACGCCATGGACTAGGCTTTGTATTCCCTGGCTGTGTTTGTCTTGCGTGACCAGCCTTGTAAGCAACAGATTGATCATTATCAAAAAGATGATCTGCATCATGAAAGAAGACCGTGTTATGCCAAAAGGCTTTCATGCTTGCATCCTTTTGCCTCTGATTATTGGCTATTACTTAAATTGCAGAGATGGGCAGAGCTGTGGATCTTACATGAAAGAATATCATGTTTTTTTCTATGTTTACCTTGGATTTTTTGTTGTTTGTTTAATAGTAAGTCCCTGGTTTTGCGTGGCTTTAGAAAATATATTTTGTCAGCATCTATTGCTTACTTTTTCATTAAATATCTCTTCTTCTTGCCTCATTTTATCAAGATAACTTGGAGCCCTCATTAGAGAGTAATTAATTTTAAAGGTTAGAAAAGCCTGTGTATTCAGCTACCCCAGACCTTTTCAGGAAACGCTCCTTTGTGTTCATGCAGTTTTTAGCATCTTCGGAATTATTTGAATTTTCATTTGTGTTACTTTCTTGATGTGTAGATGCTTTGAATTTCACTGTATTACCTGACTTTAATCTTGATCAAAAATCACCTCTCTTAAATAGCATCAGATACATGGTGAAGGGTAGGCTGTCATTAAAGAAGCTTTTCATACCTGAATCAACTATTTCACCAGGCTGGTGCAGTAGTTGTTGGAGGCTTCGTTGGCTCATTAAGAGCAAGATCAGTTTCAATCAGTGCAGTCTGAATGCCAAAATGTGTGCTCCTGCATCACTTCCAAGTTCTATTCTAGGGTTGCCACCAGGGATGTCAATTTGGTCATGTTTGTATAAACAACAAAAATAATAAGGTTTGTCAGGGAAGCTGGCTCTGCAATGAAGAATTAGTATGTTTTTTTTTTTTTTCATGGAAAATTGAATTCTGTGTGGCAAATTCTAGCTATCATGCAGTCAGCTAGCCCTTCAAGTACAAAGAGGTTTTCTGGGAGCTGTGGTATCCCTTCAGCCTGGAAAGCAGACTTGGGAATCTGCATTTCAGATGGAGGTGCTTTGATGATGCTAGTGAAGTGAATTATTTCTAAAAATTTTGCATAGTATTTTCAGAACTAGTTCTGTTGTTCCATGTGCAGTCAGGCCGAGGATCCATCTGCAAGTAACTGCCGGACCTTCCATTTTGGATTGTATGTTTTTAGGCAAGCATGGCTAAATATTGTCTATTTCTTTAAGGCCCAATCTGGAAGGAATAGTACGAGATCTACCTGCAGGTTATGAAGATGAATTAAAGGAGAGATCACACGTGCAACAGATTCCAAGAACTGGAAATTTTAGGTCTGGTATACCATGTATTTTTTTGGAAATCACACTACAAAATCATGGTGAAAGGAAAATGTTTATTTACAAAAGCTAATATGCTATCCAAAATGGTGAATTCTTTTCCTGCAGCTAGTGTCATATAGGACAAGAATGATGCATTTGCTTTGAAAATAGCTATGGAAGATTGCATGCCAGTGTTCTTTTTTGAAATGACAGATCACCTGCTCTCTAAGTGAGGTTGAAGTTTTAACTTTTTTTTTTTTTTTTTTTTTTTTTTCTGATAGTAGCTTTAAAATTCCTATTTTAGTTTTCTGGACTTGCAAATCTAAGACGTGATCTAAGAGGCAAAAGCAAAATGTGTGTAAAGACCTTATATAAACTCTTGCTTGGCACTGCTTTTGTCTGGCAGCACTTTAAGTGCTCGACTGTGTCAGTGTTTCTGAGAGCTTCAGAAACCACAGGCAAATAAGAACTGTGAGAAATGCTTTTTTTTTTCTTTTTTTTTTTACTTGTGATGTTTCTTTGATTTTAGGAAGGCTCTCTGTCATAAATATATCACATAATGTTGTAAGTACATTTATCACATTTCAGACAGACTGCAAGTAAATTCAAAGTCTGATCTTTCCATTTTCTTTCTTGTCTTTGCCAGAAATCAGGCACAAATTAGCTCTTTGGCTAATGAACCTTCCAAGTCTGCTCCTGAAATGACATACGCAACAGGCCTCGTTCTTGGTATGTACAGAAATCTAACTAATGACACAAAGTTATTCTTTCTTTGCATACTTTTCTTTGGGAATAATTAAAATCCTCGAAAATCTAGCTTTTCCTTCAGGTTAGTTTTCCCTGATGCCAGTAAATAAATACTGTTAACATAGAAAAAAATGAAAAAGAAAAAAATATTCCTTCTCCCACTTAGTGCAATAGAGCTTTCAAATGAATTTTGAAGAGCCTGGGTTTCTTCTTAGTTAACAGTGTAAGGCCCACTTTTTTGATGCTAATTCTTTTTGATACTACTGTTTTTTTTTTAAAAAAACTAATAACTATTAGTTAAACTAATATCAGTTGCAGAAGTATGGGGAATGGTAGTGTTCACAACTGTGTGCAAGAACAGATGATTCCGATTATCTCTTACTGGTTAAATGTAGCCATTATATTTAGCAGTGAACATTATTACTGAGCTTAGTGGAGAGAAGTGGTACTGGGGGAAAAAAAAAAAAAAGGTATTCCTAGCTAAATTCAGAAAATAAGGCAAGAGTAAGAAAACTAGTTATCCAGATAGATGGAGGCCTTTGAATGCAAGGTAGATTTGAGCTGATGGGAAAATTGGCTAACAGGTGTCAGGTGTACTTTATTTTTACAATTGAACATATCTGATCTTCAGTGCTTTGTGTGGCATTGAAGTTATCTTCCTTTTTATTTATTTTTTCTTTCTTTCTCCTACTTTGCAGCCTACTTCACTTTATTGCTCAGGTTTACTTAACTTGAAATCCACCGTGACTGTGTTTAGAGTCCATTATGTCTGATGGTCGTACAGGTGGTGGTTTTTGTTTGTTTGCTTATTTTTAATAAAAAGCTCCACACATACTGTGGGGGGAACTACCAAAAGTTTTAAGTGTTTTTTTGGGTTCCTTAAAATCCATGTGAGATGTGATCGCTGTTTCCTTTTACATATGCATGTCAGCCATTACTTTCCTAATTTCTAGTAGTCATGGAAACTGTCTTAAAAGTAGAGCAATTTGCTTTCCTCCCTGGGGGTTTGACTATCTTTAGTTCTACCTTTCATTTTTATCCAGAGCAGTGCTTCGTAATGTAGGAGTGGTGTAGTATATCTTCCTTAGTTATGCATTAGAGACAAAAAAGCAAAAACAAAAAAAACACAAAGCAAACAAAACAAAACAAAAACTTTTTTCATTGGTGTATCAGATAGCTTTGAAATTTGTAGCTTTCTGACTGTACAAAACCAGGCAAACTAGAAAAATAATGATGAAAATTATAGTAGCTCTGATTGTCATACTCCAAACAAACTTCAGTATTAAAACCTTTTTTAATCAGTAAAGATAGTGTTCTTAAGCACATTCTCTTATTGTATACACTGCTATCTTTTATGTTTTGGCTTGACTGAAATGCAGTGTTTTTATCCAGTGTATTTGTGTATTTTGTGGAGCATTTAAAAACTGTACGACCATTTCCACTAGGTGGTCAGGACCTGGAACTTCTCCAAAGGAAAAAAGAGAAATACAGACAAGAACTAATCGAACAGATGGCTGAGCAACAGCGAAATAAGAGACGGTAATGGAAAGTTACTATATTTTTTTAAACAATAATAGCTGAACTTTAAAGGAATTGCATATAAAATATAGTAAGAATAATTTTCATAAATAAGGAATTTTAGCTAACTAGCTTATACTACACCTAATTAAGCTAGTTGGCATGAGAGCTTTAGTTTTTAATAAAAAAAAATCACCAGCTTTCAGTGGAGCAAAGAAAAAAATTGATTTTTTGTTTTAAAAATTGATTTTCAGTTTCTTAGGGATAAAGAAGCTCTAGTTGGATATATCTTTCTTGGTGGCAGAAAAGTGTGTAATTACTTCGCAAAGTTGAAAATGATTCTTCATTTCCCTTTCCAGTTTAGGAAAGGAGCCTTTTGCTTTCAAAGTACTTGATTTATGCAGAATAATAAAATTTCTTACTTATGTATTGCTAGCTGCTTGTTGAACGATAGTATATATATATACGATACGATACGTGTATAATATATATATACACGCAAACACACGGTTATGTTAGTGAAAGGATAATGAGTTAAAGTTACTCTTGACAGCTTCGCTGTGATTGAAAGTTACACATGCTGAACAAGCTTGAGGCTTGAAATTACAATATAGTAATTATTGTTATACTTCTGAATAATTGGAATACATTTATTATAAACTGTATATCACTGTAATGTGAATAGAGATAAATTTTTAAGAAACAATGTGAAAGGTTGTAGTAAAAAAACGTGTTTTTTCCTTTTTTGGTAGTTGGAATTTTATTAGGTGGAATAAGTGATAGCTGAATATTTCTTGAGTACTGCTTACTTACAGAGGATATACAGTATCCATATTCCCTGACTCCAGAAGAAGTCAAGTAGACTTGTTACTCTGTATTTTCAGGTTTGTGAAGTCTGTGATTTGAAAAAATGAGTATGGTTTACTGCTTTCTGATGTGATTTTTTTTTTTTTTTTTTTTTTTTTTTTTTTCACAAAAACAGTGAGAAGGAACTTGAGCTCTCAGTTGCTGCTTCTGGAGCTCTAGACCCAGAAAAGAAGGTGAGGAGTTTGGATTTTTTTTCTACTTATATAGACTTTTCTCTTATTATATGTACATTATGGTTGTTGATTCACAGAACTATAGGGCTTTTATAGAATGATAAATGCGTATATTTTTCTAATAGGGCATTAGGATAGAATAAAACTCAGGCCAAGGATGATAAGACTGTCCTCATTGCCCATACAATCAGCTTAAGAGGAAAGTATGTTCAAGAAAGTTTTAAAACATTTTCTTTTTTCTCTTTGACCAAGTGGAAGTTCTGTAAAAGCACTAGATGTCATGGGAAAGATACTTGGTGTCCAGTGGTAGCCTGTACATGCGCACAATAGTGAGTCAGTCTTCTAGGGGAATGTAAAGTTTGCTGCTGAAAGTTTTTCTCTGTATACTTTGTTCTTTTTCAAGTAAAAAAAAATCCAGTTGTTTTGCAGCTGATTTGAACTCATAGTGATGATTTTTTTATATATTTCAAAGTTGTATTTTTTTTAAACCATCAAATGTAAAAAGCAAGATATTTAATGTTGTATTTATTGTAAGAGTTGATGTAGAGTTACTGTCTTCACTTCCTTGTTAAAGTGATTAGTCTACCAAGAAGTTTGACTGTTACATATGTAGGAGTAAGACTGCCAATACTAGTAATATTAATAACAATCTTATTGTCACATAGTGTGATTTGTCACACTAGTATGATTTGCATGTGTGTGTTTATGAAGCGGTTTGTTATGAAGCGGAAAGCCAATGCATCTTGGGAACAGTATATATATGCTGTTGGATATGAAGGACAGATAATTTTCTTAAGCAAGAATAAAGTAGTTAATGACTTAACTGGTTACTAGATTAAATTATCAGTGGTGCTGTTTTTTGAGGGAGGCTACAAAACAGAAGGAAACTTGAGCTACTTCTGGAGAGTTCAGCAGATGTGAAAAAGAGCTCATTTTCTAGAAGATGAAGATGAATAAATTGCTGTAACTTACCATCAACATTTGAGGCAGGAGACTGGAAATGCATATAGATAAGCAACTAAGCTGAATCAATCTTTGCTTCAAAATTGAAAGAATGTGATGAAGTGGTCTAGCTGCATGTTTCTGCCGTCTCTACTTAAGGCACCTGTAGCATGTGTTTGATCTCTTTCTGTGAACTGATTTGGCTTGGTTAGCTGGCAAAAGTCTGAATCTTCTTAGTTGTTTGTTAGCTTAGAGCTAACTATTGATTCAGATGGTGAAAAAGAGAGGAATGGAGAGGATATGGTTGGGAGCAGGACAGGAAAAGAGGAAAAACTGAGCAGAGGATGCTGGTGCTTTTGGCTGCAGCAGGCTGTAAAGTCAGCATAAGCAATCATGGCTGATCCAACCTGAACGACCAGAAGCACGCTGTGGTGAAGCATTCCACGTACTGCATCTTGCTCAGATACTGAAAAGTGCTTATTGTATGATCAAAATTATATCCAGAGCAAGTCCAGGAAATGTATATTTAAAACCATTAATTTGGTTGAAAGCCTTCAATTAAGTAGAATTGCTGCATTCATTAAGCAACAGTCACTGCTAGCTTCAAATTGCTTCTTGGGGAGAGATTCTAATTAGGTGGATTTTTTGATTAATTACAGGTTGGTTAAATTGCAATGCCTGTTTCAGAGTATGTAGAAGTAGACTGTTGTATATACTGCTTGTTTAAAAGAAAACAATCCCCAGGATAAACCTACTGCCATAGTTACATCTTTAATTAGCCACAAAGCTGAAATCTGGGGCACTTTGGGAACAGTTGACATTAATCTTGTGAGTAAGAAAGACTGTTTTAAATGCTCTCCTGCTCGAGATACTGGATTTGAAAAGATAAGTCAAAAGACAAAAGTCTGTAGACTTCTAAATAATTTTAAATCACTGTAGCTCGTATGCTATCAAATTTCATAATCACATCTAGAAATTTGAAGTTAAATGTTATAAATAAATACTATTGTCTGGTAGACTTTGTGATTTTTTTTTTATCTTAATGCTATAATTCATGATCGGTGAGTACTAACTGCCTTGTATATACTGTCTTGCAGCTAAGTGATGAGGAGGTAAACATTTAATATTTTGCTGAAATACTTTAGGGTATACAGTTTGCTGTTAGATATTAAATATTTAGTTGGTGCTGGTATCACTGTCTCTGCATGCATGTTAGTTGAAGCACTGCAATGTTAGGACTGGTAAATTCAGAAGCATAATCTGGTTTTATTTATGTGGTGTATAGTTGTGGGGTTTCTTTTTGGTCTTATATAGGCTCATCTAAAAAATATTAGAATACTTATCCATAGAAGCTGGTGCAAGGGCCTTCTGGGTGCGATAGGATAGCTCTGAAACTAACTGATTTGCATGCCTTTGCATTACTTGCATGTTGCCTTTGATTAGTTTCTGAGGCTGCCAGTTATCAATAAACATTTGAAACTACTAAAAAAAAATAAATGAAACAAAATTTTGTCATGTTTGTCCTTGAAAAAATCTAATAGGAACCTGAAAAAT
The DNA here is from genome assembly GCA_011075105.1 of Heteronetta atricapilla. Lineage (NCBI taxonomy): Eukaryota > Metazoa > Chordata > Aves > Anseriformes > Anatidae > Heteronetta > Heteronetta atricapilla. Next base: position 122,974,604 of record CM021732.1, read on the forward strand.
AATGGTATTGCAAGGAAATGTTTATTGGAAAAAGTCTCAGTGTGTGTTTGTCTTCACTATAACTGATAATGAGCTGTTTTAGTAGGGGGAGGGCATTTCACAAACTTTTCCTGTGCATAATATGAGAATACTGTCAGCATAGGAACCTGGCAGCTGTAGATAACCTGTACTACAGCCAACTGAGTAAATACTTTAACACTTTTATTTTCTTTTCCCCCCTGGAAAATAACCAGGACCATATACTTCCTAAAACTTGTCATGGAGGGTTTCTTTTTTTAAAAAAAAAACTGTGATAAACACACTAGATTTCCTTGTAGTAGTAGATTTTCAGTAGTTCCCTGGGAGGGGGGGAAAAAAAAGGCAGTTACTAAAAATTTGAACAGGTAACTGAGAACTAGTAGAATATTTAATGCAACCGAAATGGAGGTTCAGAGGATTTCGTGTTAATAACAAGTTGACTGCTTTTTTCTTCTTTTTTTTGCTCCTTCAGCCAAATAGATTGAGGCAGTTCGGCTTGACAGCAAGAGTTTCTGAAGAGAAAGTGCCACCTGAAAGGCCCAGGGTTGCTTTCCAAACTCCTGTATCCATGCCTTCTGTCTCTCCAGTGAATGAAGACTTTCACCGAGGGCTAGCCAGCACTCTTGGTGAAATGGCAGCTCCCAGGTGCTTCCTAATGCCTAATCTGGATCTCCTCTCTTTTAGTTTAAAGCCATTTGCCCTGGTCTATCACTACACAGAGTCCCTCCCCAGCTTTCCTGTAGGCCCTGGAAGGCCGCTGTCAGGTCTCCCTGGGGCCTTCTCTTCTCCAGGCTGAACATACTCAAATACAGCTATCTTAGTGGATGTTTGTGTAGAATAAGAGTTTTACTGTAGAAATAATGTCAATATGTGGGACTTTGAACTGTGTTGTGAGGGTGCTTGGGCACATGCCCAGTGGTGTCTGTATTGTTAGGTGACTGCAATGGCATGAGTTTGGACCATACCGGTTAGACGTCTCCTAGGGCTGATTTCAGGCATTCAGGGTAGACCATGACAGCTTCCCCTCGATGTTGTGGCAGAGACTAAACCGTTCTGGGAGACAAAGAACTTTAGCTGTCTGGCTGAAGCTGTGCTATGCCACTTGCCCTCTAATCAGAGACCAATCCTTGGCTTGTTTTATTTACTGTTAGCGATGTAACCCGTGAAGTGTCGTCAACTGAACCAGTTAAAGAAGGTGTACTTGTTTTATGTTCTTTAGATCTCTGGAATAGTGTGGGTTCACGTACTACTACCTAAAGGAAGGTTAACACCTTACTGAGGTTTATTTTTTCTCATTCCTGCATGGGACTAATGTTAAAGAGGTCTTGGACTGAGCTAAACCTAGAATTTTTCCATAGTGATGTTTAAAAATTACTTCATCTTTTTTTCAGTTGTACAACAAAATAGAAATTGTTCCTTTTTTCTTTAAGGCTTGCACCTATGCCACCACCTCCACCACCAGTTTTGACAGACAACTATAGAACACCTTATGATGATGCTTATTACTTTTATGGGGCTAGAAATCCTTTGGATCCCAATCTTGCATATTGTAAGTTGATGATTTTAGGTGAATTGGTTGTTAGCGATTCAGATGACTGCTTTTAATCTGTTTAAATGATGAATAATATAAACTAGTAACAGCTATGTATACCCAGTTCAAAGTTGTGTATTGGTACCTTTATTAGAAACTTAAAATACAGGACAAAGCAAACTTGCAACAATAATTTATTATGGATTTATGTGAATGAAATTTGTGTCAGTGATTTTAAAGAATGCTAGAGATGTAAAAGCAAAAGTTTTTTCTTGTTCTGCCCTCCCACCTTCTGTAAGATTTTGAAGTTGCAAAGAAAAGGTAAAATAGGAGCTATAATCTTTAACTCACAGAAACTTTTTTTTTAAGCTTTGTTATCAATATAACCTTTAGCGTAAAACGGCTTACAGGCTAGAGTATTAAACAAACTAGTACTTAAAATTCACATACAGGATTAATTTGACCTCAAGGTTGTTGTTACAGAGTAAGATTTCAAAGCATGAGATTGTTTTAGAGATGCATCTCATTTTATCTTGAACATACTGTACTGTATGTACAGTAATTTCAAGCCTTGCTGTGGCAGGGTGCTGTCATTCCTATTTCACTATGAGTACAGGTGTCAAATACGCTGTAGTGTACAGTGCAGTGTGGTTCTCGTCAGTACCGGATGCATTTGGAAAGCATGAGGTCAAAAGCTCTGTTAAATTAGTTACTTCTTTTTGTTAGTTCATTGTAAATTATGCTAATGAAGACACTTGTGAGTTTACAAATTTAAGGGGGTTAGCTGATTTTAAAAGAAAGAAATCAAGTGGTACCTTTGCATTGTTTTTCTTTCTTTAGGGGCATTAAGCTTTAGCTATTTGATGCAGAATTTCAAGTCCTTGTGGTAATCATGCAGTCAGTCTGAGCACTGAAAGCTGTGCTTTTAAGTAATAGCGAATATTTATTTTTAAGCATAGAAAACTTAAAATAGTGTTTTATTTTTATTGTGCAGATGGTACAGGTATGATGGGAATGCAACCCACACCTAATCTGGATCCTCCTTTAGTCCAAGCCCCCGTAGAGCAATCTGTGTAAGTATAATGTATATTCATATTCTTTGTTTGTCTGTATTGGTATGCTTCTCATGTTGGGAGTATTTTGCTAACAAGGTATATGCCTTTGAATTAAAGCTTGTTAAAGACAAGTCTTCAAAATTCTAATTAAGCAGTCTTATCTAAACAATAATTCAGTGAACTCCTCTATTTTGTATGGATTTATGAAAATGTTTGAGACTATAAACTGCCAGGCTATGGAAAACAAGATGTTACGTATTTCAGGCAGGGATTTTTTTCCTTTTGGCCTTATGATGTTTTCCTTTTACACTTTTGGTTTTCTAATTTAGAAGTAACATGGGACAGAGGAATACAGGAGACAGACAAAGAAGCAGAGGAGTATTTTCTGACGAAAAATCAAAGCCTTCCAAAGAGGCAACATTATCATATCAACAAGAATTGCAACAGCAGGTACTGAGTTATAAAGCTTCTGGTATTTTCTTCTTGTTAACGATATAGTGGTTGTAACTGTAATACAGTTTCATTTCATATTAATTCCATACATATTCATTTAATTTACAAATAAAAAGGTTTCTTATCTCTTCCTTCCTTCATTATTTACTTTCTCCCAGTCCTCTGACCTTTTTTCAGCTCATTTTAGATCTTCAGTTGAACAGCAATCTCTTCAAGCTTATTGTCTCTTGAAGAGGCAGAGAAAATGAAAAGACTAGGAGCAAACAGATTACTTCTAGACATCGAATTTCATATAATTCTTTTCATAAACATAAGAAGGTGCAGCTTAAATGCAATGAATGGTTTTTCATTGAAAGATTGCTTTCAAGCATTATCGCTTTAATAATTATCGCTTTAATAAATTTAATAATTTAATAATATCGCTCTAATTTCAGTAAGTTCTTCATGATGATTTGGTTACTAATTCAAATGCTTGGTTTTAGTGAGTTTGTACGTGATATCTCTTTTCAACTTCCTTTTTGATAGACTAGACAAATTTCAGCTTCATATCTTCCGGTAGACATCTTAGTCCTCTGCTCATTTTAGTGACATTTTGTTGCTGCACCTACATTTATAAAATGTATTTGACCATGATAGGACACATTTCAGAAGAGATTTTGCTAGAACACAGTTCACTGGCACTAACATTTTCCTATTGATTCTTTATGCTTTTCTTCAGTGGAGGTAAATAATTGCTATAAAAATGTTATAGTTTTAATTATGATAGTGTATAGGGATCAAGTAGAGGCTGCCAGTCAAGGCCAAATTAAGAATAAAATAAACACTTAGGAATAGTGTTTGGTACTGCACTTGTCCTTCTGCTTCTCTGAAGGTATTTTCTCACTATAGTCTTAAGAAATAAAATCTATTTTGCCACGTGAGGGACTGCACAACTTGACATAAAGTTCTAAGAAACCTGGCACAACACACCCTTTCAAAGCTATTATGCTGCTCATCGTTGTAAGCAAACAGAATGTTCACTCCCTTTTTTTCCCCCCTGTAGGCAAACCTGACTTACCATTTTTGTAAACAGTCTGCAGGACTAGACATGTCTTTGTTTTGACTCTCTGCATCTCTTATGAAATTGTCTGACTATGAGATAAAAGGAAACATTTATTGCACAGAAGGAACAAACTTAAGAAAATACGTTAACATATTTCAGCAACAGAAATAGTAGCTAATGTTTCAAAAGCTTTGAATAGAAGTTTGACTTTTTTTTTAACAGCTGTTCGTGTTATAAATGCTATATGAAGTAAGGAGATCTAGTTACATACATTTAACCTGTTGGAAAAAAAGGAGCAAACCATATGAGCACTTATACATTATGTATTACTGCACAAAAATATTTAATGAGTAGTTACAGAATTGTATCATGTTCTCTTAAAGCATTTATGGGTAAAAGTCTTTATTCTATCTCTAATCTAAGTTAGGCTGAACAAAATCAGGTTGAGAGAATCCAGTGCTGTAATGCTGTGGAGTTTTGCCTGTTTATATTTCAGGCATTACAACTTCCTGTACTGCAAGATCCAAGGATATGGGACTTTTGATTTACTGGAAGTGTCAGATGTGACTATTTGGAAGTCTTACAATGTGTGTCTCTGTCCATGCACGTTGTGACACTAGTGCTCTGTCTGCAGTAAAGGCAATGAAAGATCTGTGATTTACTAGATACAGATGGGGTAACAATAGCACTCAGCTTGCTCTGTTAACATGTTATTAAAATTATACTTCATGGGATATTTTTATGCAACTGACTTCGGATTGTTTCTTCTTAGATAAGAGAGAGAGAGGAAAGACGTAGACAAGAGAGAGAAGAGAAGGAGCGCTATGAAGCCAAGTTAGAAGCAGAAATGAGGAATTACAATCCCTGGGGAAAAGGTGGTGGTGGCGCTCCTCTCAGAGATGCGAAAGGAAATCTGATAAGTATGTTTGCCAAAATTATGGGTTGTCTTTTAAAGATTTTTTTTTCTTGCTCCTGTAAAGGCTCTATTCAGATATGTTTCCTTGTTTTGATAGCACTTTATTGACAAGTAGAAATACTTGTTTTAAGCAGATGTAATCTGAGAATATTTAAGTAATTATTTTGGTTTCAGAAGAATCATTGAAAGGGCACAATTAAATAAAAAAAGGCAACAACAACAACAAACAAAAACAGGAAGCAGGATAATGTCAACTATAAATGAAATAAAAATGTAATAGTGAAGGGAGAGGGAAGAAAACAAGCTGGTAGAATCATCTGCAATACAAACATGCTGAAGGCTGTTGTGAAGACTTTTATGTAAATATTTTCCAGGAACAGTTTATTTTTTATTTTTATTAGCTTAAAATTACTTCTAGTCTTATAAAGTTCTACTTGTGACATAGAAAATGGAAACATATTTGAATAAATATATAAAGCTAAGTGGAATATTTAAATCTCTCCAAGTAACACTGATGGGAAATGTGTGTTTAAGTAGCAATCAGTCAGCAGTAATGTATTAAAGCTTTATTTCTTTCCAAGTGCTGTTTTATAGAAAAATGAACAGAATGAGCAGAACAAATGAGCAGAACAGTGAGCTGGGAGATAGATAAACAACTTGCCCAGATTGTAGCTCTCTCTCCAGTGATTTGGAGGTAGATGTAAGATGAAAACTCAAATTCCTGATTCTGGATCCTGGATTTGGGCCCTGTATTATGCAAAACTTTCTCTATTTGAAGATGTACAGTTTAGTTGCTGTAGTGGACCCTATGGCAATATTTTTTTGTAAAAATAAAAATAGTACTCTATAGGCAAAATTAGATTTATAGCTCTCAAAATAAAAGTATTAACATTCAGTTCCCTTAAATGCCATAGATACTGTTTTGTTGAACGCTCCCACACAGTCTACAGAACAGTTTTGGAAATCCCCTTAATGGTGGCTGCTTCTTTTCAGCTAAGTGAAGGATGTTTGCATGTTCACATTTGATCCTGTGACTTGAGGACCTATACTGCATCTCACTAGTCAAATATTTATCTCTTGTTGGCCTTTCATAGCTCTTTTCTTGTCCTCTGTCTTGTCATGAAGACAGCTATCCTGGCTCTTTAACAGCGATTGAGATGGATTTGTTTGAGACTTACCATGATACATGGGACTGAATGTAGGCTTCCTGTGGGTGAATTTTAATGCCATGTTAATTCTTCATCAGATAAAACATGATTTAAGTGTAATGTATTCAACCTCCTTCGTGATTCAAGGGTTTATTCAAGAGGTAGCAGTTGTTAGAGCACGCTGAAACCATAAGCCAAATGGACTTGAAACTTTTTGCTCCTCCTCGTCCCACGTTCAGTAAATGTTTCCAATTAATCTGCAGAATAAGAGAATTCTTAATGAATTATCCAGAGAAAGTTAAGTGTGGTCTCCGAGACGAGCATTTCTCATGCCTCTTCAGGGGGTATAGTATCAGTTGGTTTCCTTCTGTGGAAAGCTAAATAGGTTAGTAGAAGCAGCAGTAGTCCAAAACAAATAAATGCAGCAACTTTTAATGTCAGTGAGACTTCAAGCTTTATAACTGTTGATTTCTAGTGTTTCTAGCGTTCTAGGTTTTTAAAACATGTTCTCTGGTAATAAATTACAAGAATTTTCAATGCATGGAACACTTACTGGATAACAGTTTATACATATAAAATTAGTTTCAGTTTTATGATACCCTAGTGGCAAGTGGCTAAATTCACAGAGTAGTCGAAAAGTCAGAGGGGGGTAACATTCAAAGGCTTTGTGATTAAAATAAAAAATAAAATAATAATAATAAAAAGGCCAAATATTAATTTTAGAAGCTTGGGTTTAGGATGCTGGCTTGTGTTTATCCCCAGAGCCGATAGAAGTGTTGACACTGCTTATCTTTAAGCTCTGTATTTAAGTATACACTCGGTCTTCCTTCTCTATGTTTTATGAGTATGAGTAGGGTGGGGCAGAGGAAAAGATGGGTGACTTATATTAGCCAAAAGTGTGTATATGCCTCCTGAGAAACTTACCTGTTTGTAAATAAAGAACAAAGAGAGAGAATTTTCTTCAACTGTTTTCCCAAATTATATACATGAAGTTATTTTTCCCACCATACTTTAGCAACTTGATGGATAAGCTATGAGTCGAATGTCATCAAACATAACATGCTGTTTGTCCCAGGTCTCTATTTCATGCAGTGTGACTTGTCTTTTACCTTCCCCAGAATAGCTTTTGAGACTCTAATGCAAAAGCTGCTCTACAGAGAGAGATATAGTTTAAAGGTTTTGGAATTTGTGTTTAAATGACTACAGTAATTCACGTTTATCATAAACACTATTTAAAAAGATAATTTGAAAACTACATATTAGTCTTTGTTTCATTTTTTTTGAAAATGGACCTTTTGAGTGTAGCATAATGAATATTTCAAGGTGAAATCAACATCTTTGATCAGGATTTTTATGGTAAAATTTTGATGTAAATTTTGATGGAAAAGTATTTTTAAAAAATGTTGGATGATGTTGTTTTGCTTACGTACAGACATCTACATCTGGGCTTTTACTGAATACATGAAAACCAAAACACACCTCAATGATTTATTGTGGTTATTGCCCTTAACAGAAATCAAATGCAGTAGAGATTCAGCGCTTAAATGCCAATACTAACCTGAAAAGTATTTTACAGCTCTAAGGAAATAGAAGGGGGTGGTTTCTAAATACATACTTGTCAACACAGACTTGTCAGTCTTTTTTGTCTGTGAGCTCTTTGTCTTTCCATTTCGTAGCTTTTGTTGGGTGGAGGTTTGCTGTGAAGAATCATTCCTGGTAAAAGAAAGCCAACAAAAGAAATACTTCAGTCGGTGAATTGTTGACAAGTAATATTTAACCTATAGCACATATATTCTTGCCTTTGCTTAAATTATTTGTTCCTGTAGTTGCTGTGTCCACAAATGGTGGAGCTGCTGAAACAGACCTGTATTCTTGGGAATCTGTGGTGAACATGCCTTTTATAAGAACAAAATGCTATAAACAGTTATTTCCCCTTTCCTTTAGCTGACTTGAATATGATGCACAAGCAAAACGAAGATGCGTATCATAACCCAGAGGCGAGACTATACGAAGATAAAAGGGCTATTGTATCTGTTGACCTAAGTTTGGCCTCCCCAAGACCTGAGAACGCAGAAGCATCTACAAATAAAATAGCAGGTTTTTAAGAACGCTATTACAGATCTAATTACTTATAGGTCTTAGCGATCAAACTCCTCTAGTTTCTTCACTCCTCCCTTGTAGTCCTATAATAGACCTAGTGCCTTCCACCACTGAAGTCAACTATCACGATTCTTTTGCAAACTTCTCCGTTACTATCATCTGTGTGCACTGAAAATGTACTTTCTTATCTGTATCGTCAATAACAATAAATAACTATTTTAGTACTTGACAGTTAGGATTAGTACATTAGTTTCCTGGATTCAATTTTATCTACTCAAAACTTTAAAGATACTTATTCTACTTTTAAATGATACGGTGAAGTAAAACTGTATAGTAGGAAGAAAAGATGGAATAAGAGAATGGAGGAAGGTCTGCAGGTGGATGAAGTTGTAGGTTAAGATGAAACAGGTACGCTCTAGTGGTTAACAAGTTCAAAAAGGTTACAGGTAAATTAGGTACATGTACGGTCCTGTGCACTGCCTCCAAGTTTTAGGGATTTTATTTTCCTACTAAAAAACTAATGCATCTTTTCTCTGTCTTATGTTTTGTGAGACATCTAAGTGAGACCTCTTGGATACCAGGCCTGTCCCCAGTCTGGGATGGACAAGGGTCAGGATCTGTCATGATCCCCATGGAATAACCTATATGCTGCTTTTCTTTCTCCTGTCCAAACAGTTTCACTTCTATGTAAAGAATTACACGGTAGTTGGAACAGTGTACTACTTGGTTCTGTAAGCTCACGCTCTTAGGTCTACGTTGTTGCAGTAAGCCTGTGCGTTTGTAAGGTAATAAGTGGATATATTATTTCTGCTTTCATCTGACTTGGGTGTTAAGGCATTGTACAGGGAAAGGTAAGGGCAGAGCATGAGATGAGGTAGCAGCTGTGTTAATCTCAGCTATGTGGAGCTACAGTGTTGGCACAGGCAGTGTGTTCGCCTTGAGGCGCTATCCCTTGGAGTAGACTTGGTAAGAACGAGGAACATGCTGTGTCAAGGTGAAGTGTTAACACAACTTCTTCTTTTACTTTTCTCCTCTACTTCCTGTAGAGATCCTGTCCTGCAGAGGCTGTTCTGATTGTTATCTGAGCTAATCACCTTTTCTAGCGCTTTTGGGACTGTGTGGTTATGAAACATTCTTAACTCAGGGAGAGTCCCTGGTGATGTTTCCAGTACAGTGGAGGAAGTTGCAGAGATGGAAGAGGCTGACACTTCAAACTTCATAGTATAGAAGGTGCCTTATAATGGCAAAGTTCAGTTTTCTGAGTGCTCAGAATTTTATCTGTCAGATTTTGGCCTTGTTTTTTGCTAATTTACCTTATTCTTCTGTTTACCTATTCTTCTGTTTCTAAAGATTGAATAAACCTAAGGAACAGCACTGTGTGTGTTAAGTCAGAGTAATGGCAAGCAATGAAGTTGTGAAATGTAAAATCTTTGCTATTCTAATTAATTTAAATGTGGCATTTTTTAGATATGTGTTCTACTGGGCAATCTACAGTTTAATGACTTGCTTTATGATATCCCATAATCTTTAGTGGATGTTGTTTTGTAAAAAGACATCTGGCTTAGACATTGTTAATTGAGCAGTTAAAATGTTCTAGGCAGACAATGTGAAAACTTTTAATCACAGCTATTGTTTTCAGCTAAAGCCTTGAATTATGGCTGTCATAAACTACCTTGTGAAAGAAGTGTTTCAGATTCCTGCTTCTTCAGCTCTGCCTTGCTGTCTTAAATTTGCTTTGATTTTTATCTGGAAACTTTTTTTTCTCCTCCCCCCCCCCCCCATTAGGTTTTACATTTGCACAGACCTCTCCTTTTGCTCGGGGTAATGTGTTCAGTGAACCCCTGTCTCCACAACAACTTAGGCGACAAGAGTCATACAAGAACTTCCTTCGTCTACAGGTGAGTATGTGCACCAGTTGTCATCTTAAATAATTGGAAAAAAAATAGAGGGGTAAACAGGCAAAGTAAATCATCAGACTCTGCTGACCAAAGACTTCATCCAAGCATAGCCAATTCTATACACAAGATATGTGCTGAGAGCTGTTTGCTATTGAGTCTCTTTGGTTTTGCCTTACAAATACCTATAAAAGTGAGGCTCTTAATAGTTGGGTTCACTAACTTAGATTGTCATTTTTCCTAATATGACTCTCTAAATAAAGTGTGGAGCTCTCAAACTGTGCATACAGTGGAAGTTTACATACATAAATATATAAAGAAAAACATTTGCCCTTGGATGTCAGCATGCTACAAATGCATGTTTTGTCAGAATGAAATAGTGATCACTGAGACAATAATGAAATGACGTGAGATTGTTGTTCCACCAGTTCCTGTCTTCTGTCCGTAAAACCTTGCATATACTTTCATGGTATGAAAATTAAATATTAATTAATTAAATGTCAATATCAAGGAAATCTTAGATAACTTAAGAGTAGAAATGTTATACAGTAGTTTGATATGAATCTCCTTAAAAAGAAAAGATTGAGTCCTTTTCCATGTACAGTGCTGCCAAAAAGAATAAAGAATAGGCAGACCTTTAGTTTCAGTAAGTCAGTATTGTGTCTATAAATATAATTGTGGAACTGAAAATGATAATTTATATTTTTTTTGTTTGTTTGTTTGGGTTTCCTATCTTCCATTATTTATTCCATTTAAAAAGCGTTACTCCAGCATATCCAGAGGAGAGTAAGTGTTAAGAAATGTTCAGGTTTTACTAGTTGCACTTAAAATTAGTGTTCACCGTCCCTGGGGGTGTTCAAGGAAAGGATGAACCTGGTGCTTAGGGACATGGTTTAGTGGGTGACATTGGTCATAGGGTTGGACCAGGTGATCTTGCAGGTCTTTTCCAACCTTAATGATTCTGTGATTCCATGGTGGTTACAGTATATAAGAAAAGAAATGGCCAAAAAGAAATAATATAATATTGTCTCATTTAAAATGAATTCTGAAGCTGAATTGTAAGACTGGCTTTAGAATTCTTTCAGTTGATCCTTACAATCTTTGATTGCACAAGTAAGGCTTCCAAATTCTGTAGAAAGTCATGATGGTAAACGTTGTTTCTCAGATTATTGCTGTCTATTGACATCCGAATACTTTTTTGGTTTATTTTCTAGATAGAAGAAAAGAGACGTAGGGAAGAAGCAGAGCGAGAAAAACTTAGAATGGAAGAAGAAAAAGAAGAAAAACGACTGGCTGAACAGAGAATGAGAATTCAAAAAGCATATGAAGATGAACAAGAAGAGAAAAGAAGAAAAGAGGAGGAGGTGTCATATTTTGATCCCTTGACTTTTTTTCATCCTAAAGTAACCCTTTGTAATATATGCCCTCTAGATTAGGAAGGTAAACTGAGAAGTGTACTGTGAAATTGTCTTTGTTTTTAAAATGGTCTGTTAGCCAGAGGAGAGGTAGAAAATTGTCAGCATTAACTAGCATATTCTTCACTCCTTATGGTATGCTACCAACTTGAAATACTGCTAATGAAGTCTTTTAAGGAAAATTGCAGTTTTGTAATTGACAGTGGTGATCTCCTATTTAAAGGCGATTTTTAATGAGGCCCATAAAAAGCATTATCAAATCAATGAATTAAAAACAAATACTTTTTTCATTAGTCCCTTACATCTAGCTCTCAACCATTGATTTGCATTCGTAATGTAGCTTATTTCAGAAAGAATTATTTTTTTTTGAATCAACCAGGATGAGATAACAATATTACTTGTTACGGAAGAATGCCAAGGAAGCCTAATGAGTACTTTTCATGAAGGTAAACTTGTCATTTTAAAATTGTTTTTTAAATGACAAGTTTTAAATTTTGTCTAACTGAAAAGCTTTATTTATCAGGTTTGGAAAAAATGAAATAATTTGCATAATTCAGAATCTCATAAATAACAGTAAGACAAGGATAGGGCTCCATCAGAGCTGGAAACATGTTTCAGTACCCTGCATAGTTTTGCAAGATCAGTTCAGGACAAAGGACTTTAGAATTTCTAAAACAGAAATTCTAGATACTCTTCTCTAGTATGTGCAATTTAGTTGGATGAGTCTTCTGGATAAGTAGAGCAGGACTAGCATAGTGTAGGAAGCTGACTGGTATCGTTTTTCACAGACACAAGACTAAAACTGTGACTGGATGATAACTTTTCTCTGTGGGCACTACTATCATGTAGCACATGTTTTGGAAACTACTCCTGTGATTTATCTTCAAGTGGGGACACCAACTGGTGTTTATTGAAGTTATTAGAAATTCTGTTATATGTTAGCTGGGCCAGGACTGCAGATGTTTAATATTTGCATAACATGGTTTTTAATTCAAATGTTTGAAGTCAGCTTAATGAAATATGCTTTTCATTTCATGCTAACCACTTTGATGTGTAGCTTTAACTTCTCCAAGAAAAGCAAAGCAAAACTTTAAAAATGTCGAGTCTTTCTAATATACTAATAATGTTTCTATTACAGCGAAGATTGAAAAATAAAGAAATAATACGATTAGATGAAGAGAGACAGAAAGAGGCAGAAAAAAGAAGAAAAGAAAAAGAAGAAAAGCAAGATGAACAACTTAGACTGTATCTGGAGAAGGAAAAAATAGCAAAGATGGAAGAGGAAAAGAAGATGGTATGCTTCAGTTACTTTCTAAGATACAAATATTTTTTCCTAAATTTTAAAAATGACTGTTATAATGAGAGAGAATGATTTTTTAGACCTCTGCCAGAATTGCTCCCCTGTTAGTCTCCCCAGCTACAGTATACTTAGCACACATGGAGAAGAGCTGATTGAAAAACCAGACATACTAGAGTGGAATGTTATCTTGCTGATCAGGTTTACATTAAAAATTAAAACCAGGTTTACATTAAAACCATATACATACGAGTAAGCTGCAGTCTGTATTTGATATTTAAATCTGTGAAGTTCTGTGGCCTGCTTTTGTTGAGTTACATAAAAAGTTACATAATTTAGAGGACTAGATGGGACAGTTCATCATCAACAATGGTGCTCTTTTTGTAATTTAATTATTTTCCTTTGACCTGAATGATATACAAGTCCATCACAGAACTTTGACAGACAAAATCTGTGTAAAGTACAGAACTGTATCTCTTCTATATTTCTACGTAACATTTCTCTTAAATGGACAAACACAATGGAAGTGGCTGGAGGAAAAAAGAAGTATAACTTAATCATAGATGAATGAAAAAAATGCATCACAAAAAAATTAGTATTTTTTTTCTAGGGAGTAAATGAAATCACATGAAACAATTTTTGCAATCATTTTATGAGGTTTAAAGTTGAAAGCAAATTAAATACAAAAATATTTCAACACATAAATAAATCATTTTCCGTCAAATGAAACATATTAACAAAATCCTTCCTGTCCATAATAGTTGTTTAGAATCTATAGGAATGTATTTTATCTTACTTTTCTCCTTGCAGTTCTCAAGGCAGCCATCTCCCATCATTCCTGCTCTTCAGAACAAATCAGTAAGAAAAGAAGAGAGGATTCCATCTGCTGAAAGCCGTGTATCTTACTATACGCAAGTATGATTTTTCTAGTCAACATATACTTACTTGTGTAAGACAGTGAAGTGTGTGAAATCCTACCAGGCTTTACCTGTTTGCCAGCTTGTTCACTGGAATGACTAGAGACAGTGTTTATTATTAGCCAGTCTTATAGCTGTGAAATATAACGTACAATTTTATTAAAAATGTAAGAATTTTGGGGGGTGTCTTTTTTAATGCATATTTTCTGTAGAGATGAGCACCTCATTTTTTGACTACTACACTTCTGACTTCTTTTATTGATTTTTTTTTTTTTTTTTAGTAAATATATCTATGAACTGGGCTAAAAGTTTTTAAAATGATTTTGCCAGAAAATGATATGGTGCAATTTCAGAAAATGTTTTAAGTCTAATTATTTAAAACTGTTGTTTTCCCAATATGTTACGAAAGTTCTGGAAGAACTTTTTGTGTCCAGATCTCTGAGTAGTGTCTTGTAAATATTATCATAACGACTTGATTTATACTTCTAAAGATCAGATTTTTTAAAAAATAACACAAAACAAAACACAAAATAACCCTACATATTAACAAGGTTACTATTCTTTCTTCCAGTAACAGTGGTGGTTAATATGAATTGGACGTAACTACATATTATTTCCTTATTTTGTCTTTTATAGTTGCTTAGTTTGACACATTAACATTTCATATGCTTTTTGATCACTAGGATCCTCCACCACCAAGGGTTCCTTCTCCACCTGTCCCTGCTAGAAGAAACCAGTTGCGTGCACTTGGTAGGTATTGCCTTTGTTGCAAGTTCACTTTCTATTACAATGGAATTGGTCTCAGTAACAAATTTCATTTCTTTTCCTCAAAGGAATTCTTAGGAAGTTTGAATTTTTATGTATGTGCTTTCTCTGTGTTAGTGGTATTATCATTGTATTGCTATGGTATGTGTAAAGTATTTACACATATATATTCCAATATTTTATGTATAAAATTATATATAAATTATATATATAATGTATATAAAATATTGGAATCTTTCAGTCAGGACTGTGGTGACTAGTTCTTTGACAGGACATTGCAAAATGGGAGAGTTTTGCATTGGCTGAGTAATGGATTAGACTAACAATCTGTAGAGTATTTCATTTCCTGGTTTTTAAATTCTCCTTTCCTTCATTTATCTGCCTCTAAATTCCTCTTTGCTTCCACTGATAGCTTTACAATTCAGACATGCAGGGAAGATCCTCTTTGCTATCTCTTGATATGTTGGTTCTATTGGCAAATTGTGGGTGAAAAGCAGTATTTTTTCTTTTGAGACTGTTTTAAAAGTATAAACTAAAAACCAAATGGAATATAACAGTGAGTATTTGTCCTACAAATGCAGTCAGTACTTGGGTCCATTATGGGGAGAATATGGCTCTTGCACTGTACAGAAAGAAAAGGGGTTCTTGATACAACTCTTGGAAATTGAATGATAGATCATCTGTCATGAGAGAAATTAGGGAATATGAATTAACACATGTGATGGAGGATTTAAGCTAATAAAACTTGCTGTCCTGCTGAGTTCTGGATGCAGGCTAGAAGATTGTCACCAAGATTTAGTGTGTTATTTGGAAAACAAGGAATTTGTAAAACTTTTAAATTTTGGAGGAGTAATGTCCTGACTGCAAACAGACAGCTTAGACCAAAAGTAGGTTTAAAAAGTCAGCATGCACACACACCTAAAGTAGGTGTTGAAGTCAGAACTTTTTAACAGCTAAAAGACTGCACTAGGCAGATCGATCTCTCTCTTTTAAACTATCCAGTGGGAGTCAGGAAAGAGAAATGGGTTTTATGTGCTGATACCATCTCAGCTCCTGTCTTCCTTCTGTCTCTAAGGATTGTACATTTGCTAATAGCAAAATAAGGGTATTTACAGGCTGTACCCGCTTGCCTCATAGCTTTTCCTGTTTGAAATACAGCAAAACATTTCTATTGAAGTTGGGATGCTTTTTCCTTTTGTGGTGATCTGATCCTTCTGCTGTCTTAAAATACAGGCTCTGCCCTAATTTCTAGTTTACAAAATGCTTGTGTTTATATAATTCTTGTTTTAATTATCAGTTTATCAGCTTCACATGCCTCACATTTCTGAGGTAGGAGGAAAAGTGTCTCTAGCACTTTTTAAATTATTGGTGTTAAATTCCAGAGGAAAGGAAGAATGTGATAAATGAGTTATCAGAGATGAGGAAACAGCTTCGTAGTGAAGAGAGGCGGCTGCAGGAACAGTTGCTAAATGTGGCTAGTGATGATGATATACCGATTACGCGGTAAGAATTTCATCTTAATTTTTAAAAGATAGCTTTAGCTCCGTAACTCAAGGCTACTGTATATTGGTAGTATTAGTTGGCTAATATACACGAGTGAAATGAAAACATAAAGGCATACATAAACTTGTAGATAAAATCCTCTTCATTTTTCTAATGTATGTGGTTGGTTGGTTGTTTTTTTTCCAAGAATCTTTCTAAATTTTAGCATGGGAATGGCTGTACTGGTAACATTGGAGGTTATAATAATCTTGGAGAATGTTCCAAAAACAGATGTCAAATGTAGGATTTCATTGAATTACCTTTCTTGCTAGACCATAACTTGGATCTGGAGACTGCATTATCTGATGAATAGCATGCTGCTGTGGAAGTACTTATTTCCTAAAATCCTGCCTCTTTGATTTAAAACTTGTTGGTTTGCTTCCAAAATGTATTAGGTAATCATACCAATTAGTTGGAAAAGACTCATCAGATCAGCAGTCTTAGTTCCATTCCATAAAGTAAGAGGATTTTAGGATTTTTTTTTTTTTTTTTGTTTCAAGTAGACTATTCCTTCTTGTAATGCAATATACAGTGTCGCTATTTTCAAAATTATTTTCCTGTAGCAATAGCTTTATTTATGGGATTAAAAATACACTGTTTGAATAAAGGATATGAGTAGTATTAAATTATGTTTTAATGGAATTTGTGAATATTACAGTTTTAAACTGTATTTTGTTTAACATGCCTTTCAAGTGGGAGGAGAGAGAAGAATCCAAAAGACATATTTGAAATGGCCAGGCTTCGTCTGCAGGCTCCAGTGAGGCGACCTTCATCGAGGGATGCACAAGATCCTGTCAATATACAGAACATCTGGGATTTTAATGAACTTAAATACAAAGGCAGGTAGATCTTGTTGAGGAAGGAAGGTTGTGAAACATCTGTTATCTTCCATGCTTCCCAGCATTAAAAGGCAAAAGCAAAAAACAGCCTCTTCACAGCTTCTGCCCATACACAACACACTCTATGGACAGCATTTTGTATGTGTGTATGTCTCTTTGTGTGGCCATTTCTTCAAGCGTCTGCAGTTTGACTGTTGATATATAGAAACTGCACCATGAAATGATGGCTATGGCCAGTCACTGCACATCCACCTGACATTTAGTTGATGGGGAAACCTTTCAGATTTTTTTTTTTACTAGCATTTATAGACACACAGTGTGTGGTCTTCTAAAGAATGCATGTAATTCTGATTTAGAAATGTTTTTTTCTTTTCCAAAATAATCGTAAACTTCTGTTAAGTTTGGATTTTTGTTAACCTTGGAAGGTTTAGTGGAGGACTTGTTAGCATTAGGTCAGAGGTTGGACTTGGTGATCTTGGAGGTCTCTTCCAACCTAGACTATTCTGTGATTCTGTGAAATTGTTTATTATATGATTCAAGCCAGTCACATTATAGGTAGATTCTTAGACACACTCTAAATTTCTAATGCCTTCTAGATTTTGGGGAAGAAAGTAATAGTATTTTTCTGTAAGGGCCTTGTATACACATCCTGAAATTAAACAAGAGCTCAAGCCCTTTCAAGTGAAGGTATGTTGACATGCATCTCTTATATCTATCATAGAGTGTGCTTTATAACACTTGGGGAAAGAGCCCACCCATCCTTCATTAGTTCTGCTTCTGGAGTTGGACTACTTCGCTGTCATGTATGTGAGGTCCAAAAGAGATTTGGCCTTGTGATATAGAATTATCAGTCAGGACATGCACCTAGCTTCCAGTCCTTGTTTTCTGGATTTATTACGCATTTGGTACTGTGATGTTATTGAAAGTAGAGTGAATTTGATTTTTACTCCCCAACAAAATATGATTCTGTGTAACTGTTTCTACTCCAACAGAAAAAAATATTTTTGGTATTGTAATAAAGTTATAAAACCATTGCTAGGGTGGCTCATCATACTGGTCATTGTCACCATTTAAAAAAAATGTTTCTTTTGGCTTTGTATCTGTATGTGCTTCTTCAAAGATGTTTTTCAGAAGTATTAGTTTAAATCAAAATTTAAATTTCCTATTTTGTTTCTAGATTCTGAAACGCGCATAGGCTTGAGACACATGTACCCTGATCCTCCAAAAGATGATCAGACTCTAGAGATTCAACAGCAGGCACTATTGAGGGAGCAGCAGAAGAAACTTGACAGAATGAGAATGAGGAGAGAAACAGGAGGTAAGGAATGAATGGACTGAGATGATTTCAATGATTTTGTTTATTTTATTTTTTTTATATTTGGTAAGTGTTTAAAAAATGCCAGCTCTAGTTTAATTTCCATGACATTTACTGTCAGCTCTGCAATACAGAAGCACCAGAATGCTGAAATTGCATCCTAATGTAGAGCACAGAAGTATTGAATGACTTGTATTAGTGTGTCTGCCTATTTCTCCTTGCTTCCCTGAAAGTAGTTTAACTACTGTTTTGTGTTTACTTCAGAAAAATACAAGAGAAAAGTAGGTTGGTAACTTTTTTTGCTCTACAGTTTTCTTTACGAAATATAAAAAAATAGAATCTATGATTTGTGGTAAGTGCTAGCAGGTAAGTTCCTTACAGCATTTCTTCAGTTCTCACTGAAAAAGGAGATGGCTTTGAAACGGAATTGGTTAAATTGCAGCCAATGTGTTCCACTTTGTCTCTTTTTTTCTGCTTTTTGTAATGTATTAGATTTCTCTTATTTTCAGTCATGATTTCACTGTTTCATGGTTTCAGAAATCTGTATCCTTAGACAGGTTTTTCTTTAGAAACCACGCGTAAGATGTCACAACGGGCTTGAGGTTCTGGAATTTAACGTTCCTTGTCTTGCTTGACAGAAATCATCCTACTGTAGTAAAATTTTAACATCCTAACATAGCAAAACATTTTTGTTGCGTATGACAACAATAGTGAAAAGTAAATGTAATTGCCTGTTCTTGCATGCTCTGCTTAACTCCAAATGCAGTGTTCCTTCTGGTATGTTACAGTCATGAAAGAGATGTATCCCAAGCTATTTTAGATATTCTTTAAAAATAGCATGAGAGCTGCTTCAGCCTTTCCAAAAGTTGTAGTTGCAACTATACAAATGACACTCAAAACCGAGTGAAGATACAAATTTTGCAGAAAAGGTTTGTCTGTGTATTTCACACTGGCCTACTAAATTTCTGAGAATGAAATAACTTCATTTCTGTGGTGAGTTAGCCTTCTCTAGCAGCGAACTCCCACCCAGCTCCTTTCCTGCAAGCTTTCTGCCTCACCACCACCCCTTGGCAGGATGGGGTGAGAGGAAAGTAGGGCAAACAGAAGGGAGACAGCTTGCTTGTTGGCTGAGAGAATGGGGAGATGGCTGACCGATTGTTGTTACAGGCAAACCACATCTGTCTTGGGGAAAATTAACATAATTTATTATCTATTCAGATAATTATTTAATTACTGAGGTGGGGCAGCAGGAAGCAAAACGGTAAAGGTTAAAAAGCTTTAATGGAATATGTAAAATTGTGAGTGTAAATATAGAAAGTATTTAGAAAAGTTGAATGCCCCTTGCTATTGCTCATGCTTTGAGGCTTGATGGTGGTGTTACCTGTTAATATAGCCATTGGTGAGAGAGGTTAACAAAACAGATACCAAGATGTAGAAGGTGAGAGATACTTGAAGGGTGTTTTATTTGGTACCCTGGTGAGCGTTGCAGGGTGTCCTGTTTCTTGGACAGATGTTTTGGTGTTCAAGTGATGTGTGTAATATTGCCTAGGTATAAAAGAACATCACAGTCTCAAATAAGCTTATCTGTAACATCATCTGAGCTGATTACAAGTTCTTTGGTAGCACATAATGTCTAAATTGTGGGTATAGGGCTGTTTTCAGTCTTGCCCTTTCTGGGATTGACTGAAATAATGAAAAAGAATTCGGTAGCATCAGCTGAGAACTGTGTTCTTGATTTATTTATTTATTTTATTTTATTTTTTCTCCATTAGAGTATTTTTCAATAGGCCAGTCTGAGAAGGCTGCAATCTAATGTTGTCTGAAGAGGAACCTCCACCAGCTAGAAAGCAAATTTGCCTTTTTTTCATTCATTTTAAGGCTGAGCAGTCATTTCAGACATAAGCTAATGCTAAATGTGCAGTGCAAGCTTGAACGGTTACAACCTAAACAGGCATTTCTGTGACAATTTAGATTAGTTACCCAAGCAGCTGATTTTTAAAATGACTTCCCACTGATGTTTATGGAGGGTCCTTGAGCAGCCTTTCCTCTCTCTCAATCTCTCGTACAGCTTTACAACACCATTTAACTTTATAGCCTGTCGCTGTGTACTGAGCAAGGTAATTAATTAGTTACCATGTTATCTCTATGTTTCCAGCTCATTGTCCTCAGAGACAAGTTCCTCATCTTTCCCTTACTGAAAATAGATGAGCGGTTTTACTGTCTGATTTGAAGCAGAAAGGAAGATGAATTAAAGCAATATGTGTTTTTTGTACTGTGGGTAAGATGCCATATTGTAGGCTGTAATGGCAAAGGCTTGCCTGTTTTCCCACACTATATATAAAAGTCCTTTACCTTACAGGCTTTATATACTGTTATGGTTTTCTTTATTCTTCTCTTTACATAAAAGAGAAATATTTTGACTATTAATGGAACCTGGAAATTTAGTAGTTTTTATTTGTCCAAAATCTTTTTAAATGCTTGCTTATGTCTCTATAAATAAGGCAGTCTTTTTCAGTCTTCTGGATGGTTATTACTGTGGGAGATGGGAGAAGAGGCAGAGGAGGAAGGAGGTTTGATGTAGTTGTGCTGAAGCTCCGGGCTCTGCTGGACTGGAGTGCCTTACCAGGAGGGGGCTGTTGGCCACCCCAGAAGGAGCGAGAGCCAGTGTGCTGGGGTTTGTGATGCTAGACAGAGGGTCAGGTACACACTAAGTAAGTTTGCTAGACAAAGTTGCAAGAAATAGGATGTGCGTTATTAAATATTTTATTGGAAGATTTAACTGAAGTTTCTCCTGTTGCTTGGGCTTGCTTCTTTGTATTTGCAGGGTGTGTGAGATCCTGTTAGGTTAACGTTCAAGATGTGCTCAGTGCTCTCCAGATTGGAGATTTTTTTTTATCCTTAGACAAGTGCTTTCCTCTGTGAAATGATCACTGACACCCAACCTCACTTGAAATCTGCACATTCAGCATATGGAGTGTATACTCGCTCAGTCTGGCTTTTTTCAGTCTTCACCTCTGATTATTGCACCCTGACAGAAGCCAAAGGATTTCATCCGATGGAGCTTATTCTGAGACTTGCTAGTCACTGTTATTGGGATGTCCCACCTAAGGGAGTACATCCTTAGTCTTTAGCTCTGCTGATAGAGATACAACTATTTAGCTAGGTAAACATGCCTACTCCTGGCAAACAGATACTCTTGTTGAGTATCCGTGAGTCTTCATTACAAAACCATCATCACTATGTCTAGCTTCAGTACATATAAGTGAGACTTCTGACTCTGTCTAGCTCCTGATAGACCACTAAAAGCAATGACAAGCAACAAAGCTGGGGTCAAGAAATGCAGGGCTTAGGTGACTCCTAATTATGAAGGAGGAATTCATTTTTGGTGCTCTAGTTTTTGAAATTCAGTACTGTGTTGGTTTGTTTTTCTACTTGATTCATAGCAAATTTAAACAAGACATGATAAATTAAAGTGAGACTTCTCTCTCTTGTTTAGTTTTTGTGTCCTAGCTGTGGAGTTCAGATGGAGTTTTAAGGCATTGCCCTTTAGTGCTAGTAACTACTGGGATGCTGACTATAGGTAACTCTTTTTTGATTCATTGACGTGTTTATTAAAAGAAAAATATATGAAATATTTGTGAAGATGAGGATAAGAATACCAAAATACGTATGCTAGGGAAGGGAGGACAATCTTTATACAGTGGGAAGACCTAATACTTGGAGTTCTTGTGTATAGTTTGGGAAGTTTAAATTCTGTCTTATCTGGACATAGTTAACCTGGTGTGCTTCTCAGTTCCACTTTCTAGTTGCATTAGGATTCCGCAGGGTGCAGAACGTGTTTTTTATTTTTATTTTTTAAAAGTCTTGTTAGCTGTTTAACTGGTTATCTTTTAAGATGCAGTAATTCAAATAATAAGTAAAGATCTTAAGGTCTCGGTAGATGAAACACGAGAGGGTACAACAGAAAGCCAAGTATTCATGCAGCAGACTTCTGCGCCCCAATATGTTTATTGGAGGGCTTAAACCATGCTGCCATCTCACAAATAAAGGTTTTTCTTATTATTCAGACAACACTTGGACATGAACTTTTTACAACAACGCTGTAAACAATTGTTAGAGCACTGAACTAGTTCTTACTGTTACAGAGAACTTTCCAGAAATCAGTACAATTTAGTGGGATTTTAGCATTTAACGAAGCATGGTTCTGTCTTCTGAAAGAATTGATTTTCAATAGTAACAAAACTATGTACTTCCTTCTGCCAGAAAATTTGTTTAAAGTTAACAAATCAGGCTTTGAGCAATGTGAGAAATGGCTGATTTTGTTAGCTGTGAGCCTCATTGTTCTGGTGTGAAAAGTGTGCTTGCTGTTTGGGAGAGACTGATAAATCCAGCCCTAACAGGGGCACGCACACGCCCAGCATTCTCAGAAATAATATACTACTGAATTCTGTTTGATCTTTCTGATACTACTTCAGTTGACATAAGGAAACTGCCATGAACGTTGCATTCAAATGTTTTAAAACGACTCATTAAAATGTATATAATTTTAAAGAAAGCTGTAGTAATGCATAATTTATTTTTTTGTAATGTTACAAGTTTTATCAGCACATTATGTTTTGGTACTGACTGCTTCTTTGCCAATATTTACAATTTTTTCCCTTGTCCACGTGGTTCTTGATGAAGATGATCCTGCTCCCGGCTGTAACCTACAAACCATGGGGCTGGTAAGAATAAAACAGGTTTTTTTGTTGTTTTGTTTTAAATCATATTACTTTGCTTTTTTAAAACACGAGACGTAATTGTTAAATCCTGTGGCTTATACAGAATTTGGAGGAAAGAATTACGGGCAAGTAATAAGACAGCAAGCTTATTTATTTCTCTTGCTTGTTAATACAATGATTAACAGCTTCCTTAAATTTGATGTGCAAGTTGTTTATCTTCGTATACAGAGATAGTTTGGTACTCTAACTTTTTATTTAATATTCATCAGTACTTATTTTGTATTCATGTGATCTTAGATTGCTGCTGGGGGTGTGAATTCGTAGCAAAAGCCAAGGCAGTAGCAGTTGCTGTGAATTTGGATGACTCAAGTGATTTGCACAGCAGTAAATAATTAGACCCGGTGTCTCAGATTAGATGTTTGTTTTCTGATGTAGCGAGAAGAACACAATAAAGTGCTGTCAATTTGGAAATTTTTTTACTAACCCAACTACAGAGCAGCCGAGTTCAGTGGTGTCATGGGATTGTGGGACCGTGTAAGATAAAAGACTGTGCAAGAGCCAAGCCGTTAGCCTCAAGGATAATACTGTAACCAGATACAGAAGTGAAACATTATTTAAATAAAACGAAACCCAAACCTTAGTGCATTTTAACGTTGTAAATGATTACCTGAAATTCTTCTTCAGAGCAATGATTTACCGTAACAATCGTCTCTTGTTCCATTTCCTCTGATAGTTTCTATTACGTTGATTTTGGTGTGATTGTCAACATAAATTTTCATAGCAGAGTTTCTGTAACAAATGATTGCAACTATGCAATGAGCTGTAAGCAAGGCTCTGAAGTGCTTGTTATTACTAGGAAGGTACCGGCTATTTTAGTGCCAGATTGTATCTGGTGGGACAAGTGAAACGTAAGGAATCTTTCTGCATTTGAGCAGAAGTTTGTACAAACCTTAGGAGCTGTCTGTAGCTTTTCACCTAGTGTTGACTTCTCTAAAACTCGAGCAGAGTGACTAGGATGCCTTTACTGGTGGACAGGTGGGTTACACAGATCACCACAACAGTGGCCATGCGTAGATGATTTCAGCAAATGAAGTTGCTGCAGAAAGTCAAAAAACTAATGCTTACAGAGAACTTAACTGTATTTAAAAATGTATTGTTCCATAGCTATAAGGTAAAGCCTTTAGAGCCTCCAGAGCGCTGCATAGCTGCTATCTATTTTGCAGAACTTCAGCAAATGTTAAATTTCTATTATTTACCATTAGGCCTCCGAAAGATACGGCGACATCTGACTTGGCATGTTTTCTCTTTCTCTTTCGTAGTTCAGAAATGACTCTGACGAGTTCTTGAAGAATTCCCTGTTGGAATCCGACAGCGCTTTTATTGGTGAGCTTACAGCTCTCTTTAACTGTAGGATGATGCATGTACAAACGCCAGTTAATGTAACGATGTTTCTCTACAATGGTTATTGCTGCTTTAAAAGTCGCAGTGGGTACAGCAATTGTGATTTTTAGTGTTAGAAAATTATGACTCCACATAAAATTGTAGATTTTATGGGGTTGTACTGCAATAAGTTTGGGTAGATCACGCCTAAAATTAATGGTGCTGCAAGTAGCCTCACACTACTTCACGTCTTTTCATGAGAAAGCATCTTCCTTTATCGTGCTCTGATTGGGATTGAGGAACTTTATCTGTTCTGGTTTTGTGGGGTGTTTTTTGTGGGGTTTTCTGGGCTTTGTTTGTTAACTAAAAATCAGAAATGAAACAAAAAAACAATCAGCTCAGGTCTCTAAGTGCTATTTTTCCATTAATAGGTGCCTTGAAATTCTCTTCTATCTTCTATGGGAAATAATCTTACAAGGATTTTTATTCTTTGCTGTCAGGGAGATGCAGTAGGTTTCTGCATAAGCTTTTTAATGAAACTAGTTACGTTTCTATATCCTGATGATTATAATCTCTGGTTTTGCTTAAGAGCAGGATTTTTCATTTGAAATGTATTTCATGCAGGTGCTGGAGTGCACAGCAGAGCCTGGCAGTAGAAAGGGCTTTCAGGATGTTGCTTTCCGACTTTTTCAGTGCATTTTTCAGTGCAGGGTCTGGAATCTGGCAAAATATCCTGTGTCTAATAGTAGCCAGAAGAGCTGCCTGGGGAAGAATGTGAGGATGGCAGGTGTGTAGCAGCACTGTGGAGTATTTTTCAGCCTCCCGTGACTCGTAGCTCAGGGGCTTCCTGAGCTACGAGTTTGTTTGGTTTTAGTATGTCACGATAAGCTGGGTCTTCGACAGGTTGTCTGCCATGAATTGGGATCAGCGTTTCTGAATCCCTGTGCCTGTTTAACATCAGCACTATGGTGTGGATGAACTTCCACGTCTGTCACTGTCTCTTCACCGTGTGAAGATTCTCCTTTCATCTGCCACCTGTGCAACGTGGGGCTCCTCGTTCTTTTATTAGCTGCTTTCACAAAGGTTCATGGATTTTAGTCCTCTTTCCTGTTTCCTTCTCCCTCTGCAGTTGTTTCCAGCAACTTCGTGAGGTGATGGAGTTAGTGTAGGATACTATTCACAACTTTTTGTTTGGACTTTCTTTTCCATAAATCATTTATTGGTGTGAAAAAACATGTTCTGTGGACACTAACAGAAACTCCTTACTCTTTGT
The DNA here is from genome assembly GCA_011075105.1 of Heteronetta atricapilla. NCBI lineage: Eukaryota > Metazoa > Chordata > Aves > Anseriformes > Anatidae > Heteronetta > Heteronetta atricapilla. The sequence continues at coordinate 123,000,226 of CM021732.1, forward strand.
GCTATCTGGGCTTTATAAATACCTACTGAAGATTTGAATTTGAATCTGGAGATTTCCATCCCTGAAATGAAGATTAAAAACTGTCATTATCTGTGGGCTGCCAACTCTGTGGATTGTGGTGCTAACATTGCCTTTTGTGAAGCAGTTTTACTTGTGGTGGATTTTAATAATGCTTTTCATTTCCTAGGAAAAGCAATAACGCTTTTTCATTATTTTTTTTTTAACATGAGACGAAAATTTAACTCAATTTGGTAATGGGTAACAGCATTACAAATGAATTTGTCTTTCCCACAGTCAGAAATCTCAATCGGGAATAAAAAAGTTTATCAATTTTGTTTTGCATTTTTTTTTGTCGCTTGAAACCCTGCAATTCCTTAGTGTTGCTGCAGCGATGTGAAGGCATGGCTGCACAGCCCAACGGAAGGTGCCTAAAGGAACCACTGACATCTTACACTGAGAAAGCACGAGGGCTAAGAATAAGTACTTCTGTAGCTTCTGGTTTGTTTCTGTTGTGATAAATTCACATGCTTAAACCAGTTGTCCTACTCAATAGCTCTGTCGTGTGATCTTGTAACTCAGATTCTGATAAAGGGATTGTTAGCCGTGTGCCCTTCAAAATCCTGCTGTGTGCTCTACCTCCGGTGAACCCGGGGGAGGTGGAAGAGGAAAAGGGACTAAAATCTTGATTTCTAGGTGAAAAAAAGGTAATGTGAACATTTTTCTAAATTACCGTTTTTTCTATGATTTTCCTTTTTATTAATAGAGATCAAATTTGTTTTTCAAGACAGAAGTATTGCAGTTTTTAACCATAAAAAAGTGAATTTCTAAATTTAAGTTGAAGGTTATTGAAACTCGTGAACAATTAAATGTTTTGTATTTCATTAAAATTTAATTTTGAAATTGCTAGCAAATGAAAGCAACCATTATTTCCATGGTTGTGCTATATTTTTAATGTCACAGTGCCCATTAAAAAAATAATAAGTTAAGACATGCTGCAGAATTGCTCTTCAGCGTGTGTACGTCTGCACGTACGTACATATTTAGCTTCTTCTTAACTTATTGCGTCACGAAGAGCCTTTTATTGTAGACGAAGAGCCTTTCCAAAGCATCATTTCATTGTCACACAGGGTAATTGGTGGCAATGGGTTCCGTGTTGTCACCTTCATGCAGGATCCTTCCTCCTTTGTGGAGGCCATTTACTGGGCTACCAGAGGGACTGAGCCAGAGCCCGGAGCCTGCTGACTGCACCCAGCCAGCGGCGGAGCCACAGAGCAGCACTCGAGCAGCAGTTACTGGTGCAGGAGGACAAAATACTGTCTCATACAGTCTGCATTTGAATTAGTTGCCAGATCAGTAAAGGAAAGGGAAATCAGCAAAATAGTGTGAAACAGAGATGCCACCTTTTGGCTTCGTTTATTTTGTAAACATGGATTTAACTGCCCCCACACCACCGCTGTAATGTGAGAGAGGTGATCAAAGATTTAGGATTTTTTTTTTTTTTTTTGGTATGAGCAGATTCTAACACACCATTCCATGAAAAAGCCAAGATGTGACTAAGATGTGATTAAGGAACTGATTACATTATCATAAATTCCATGCAACTTACTTACATACATAATTTAGTACACTTGTAAAGCAAATGTAGCACTGAAATGCTTTGCTGATTTCATTCCACCCAAACATCCTTGCCACCTGACTGTCTCTTTTATGCTGTCCAATTGCCTCGTGTTCTCCCTTGTACTCACTCGAGTACTCATTGTTTTCATGAAAGGTCCAGGGACAAACAAGATTTGGCCAAGTAAGGCACCGGATCTGTGGGATGGGAAGGGCCTTGTCTCTATGGAAGCTATTCCTTGCCTTAGCTTGAAGCTCATCCCTTGCTGCTGTTGTGATTCCTTGGGCTTTTTTGTGCCTCTGGTAGCACTGCTGCTGTCCAAGAAGTCCTTGTTAAATACATTCCTCTGATACCTGTGGTTAAGTCAAGTACTGACCCGTTTCAAAGCATAAACGGGTTTGAACACTAGAATTTTGATCTCTTTGAAAATGATTTCCCCTGTCTTTTTGCAGGTGCTAATGGAGAAACCTTTCCAGCCTTAGAAGAAGTTAATTTATCATCACAGCTTCCACCTTCTGCAAGGGAGAGGCGACGAATAAAGAAGAAAGCGTTGGAGTGCGCTGTAAGTGTGAGAACCAGATGGACTTGAACATGAAGGTAGAGCACGAACGTAACCTTGTCTGACAGCTCCTGTGGTTCCTTAGTGGCTGGATGATACGGGTACAGAGGGTGCACTTTTATAAAGGGCAACTAGCTTATACACGTACATTATTGCTGTGGCTTAACCTGGCAGGTAGCTGAGCACCACACAGCCGTTTACTTAACTCCCCAGGGTGGGATGGAGGAGAGAGTCCTAAAAGGGAGAAGTGTGAGAACTCACGTGCCACTGTCAGGACAGTTCAGTAAGAAAAAAGGAAAAAGAGAAGAGTGAACAACACAAGCGATGCCCACTGCAATTGCTCACCAGTGACCAAATGATGCCCAGCCAGTCCCCGAGCAACGGCTGCCCCCCTGCCAACTTCCCCCCAGTTTTATTCTTGCCCGTACTCTGTCGGATGGCGTGGGACGTCCCTTTGGTCCCTGGGCCAGCTGTCCTGGCTGTGCCCCTCCCGGCTCCTGGTGCACCCCCAGCCTCGTCGCTGGCAGGGTGGTGTGAAAGGAATCCGTGACTCGGTGCAAGCACTGCTTGTCAACAACTAAAGCAGCGGTGTGTTATCAACGCTGTTTTCCTCCTAAATTTAAAACATGCCAGCTACTATGAAGAAAATTAACCCTGTCCCAGCCAAAAGCAGCTTTACTGAAGGATTTGTGCGTGTTTGTGTTTTCTGCAGGAAGCTGTTCTGCGAGACCAGACCCCGCTGCTGCAGCCTGACAACCTTTCCTTGCACTCCAACTTCAGTGTCGATGTTGAACAGATGAAAGGCAAAAATGAGGAACGCTTGCGCAGACTGACTGACCTCCAGCAGAAGTCTGCTCACCTAGGTATGCTCTGTGGATTAAAGCTGATACAGGAAATACCATCATGAAGTAATTACATTAGTTAGAGGATCCAATATTAATACACTGCCTGTAGTTACCGGAGAGCAACTGGCTCAAGCAGGAATTAGTTACAGAGTGCTGCAACTGTTGCAAGAGGTTGCCCAGAAAATTTCAACAGAGTACTTTAGTGTGAACTTAGAAGAGTAACTCCTGTCAGACCGGCCTCAACGGGGCTGCGACACAGACAGGACTGTACCTGTCCTGTCCACACCACACCTCGTGTGGGCAGTGTGTCCCTGCTACCAGGAGGATGCGGATACCCAACTGCATGGTTGACATGCTGGTGGAAAGAAATCAGACTTCTGACTGATGTTGATGGGATTTCCAGCCTTTAATTTCTCACATGGATTGTGACCCAGCTGATGCATTTTGTGCTGAAGAAAATGCATCAGCTGATATGCTGATATGAGACTGATATGAACATATCAGCTGATATGAGACTGAAATCTGTTTATTTTTCCCTTAGTAGGGCAGTTGCTATGCTGTCTAGGTAATTACAGTATCAGTATCCTTTTTCTAAACCTCATGAGAGTGTAGATGCTGGCAGTTTTTTTTTTTCTGATTCTGTTGCTATGGGTACTCTTACAACCTGTTCATTTTTTTGTTTATTATAACCATTTTACAGTGATATTTCAGTCCTCAAAAAACAAAACACAACCCAAACCACCATTCATAGTCATTGCTTCTGTATTCTAAACAAATGTGTTACCCAAATGCTTCACTAATTTTAGTCCATCCAAACATTTTTGCCTTGTGAACTTTTGCTTCTCTGCCCTCATTCTCTAACACCGCTTCTACAGAGTTGTTCTTACTTCCAGCTGCTGGAAAACTTAAATCATTACTTTATCTTAGGTTCCCAGTGCAGACTAACTTAACCCTTTGTCATCTTGGTCACTTCTGGCCAAGCATCAGTCCCCAAAACCTGAGGCAAGTTTAAAGGTGCAGTGGTTATGGCAGAACTGTGCTGGGAAACACCACCAACCCTGTCTCCCTGGCATCATCCATTTTACATGCTTTTTAGAATGGCGTTGCCTTAAGATTATTAGCTGTGCTGGAATGTGATGCGAACATTTATTTGCATTTATGCTGGTTGCCAGGGTTAAAATATTTCTCTTTCCTGAGCTTAAAGAGGCCGTCTCTACACGAGTGGCTGTAGTGTTGTAACTTAATGGCTTTATATTTATAGGGGCATGTAAGCAGTGGCAGATTTGACTCCTGTCTGCAAGAGGAGGCTTTAGGAAAGCAAGCCTACCAGGTGCACTCAGGTTCCCTGTCAACCTGACACGGGGAGGAACGGTTGGCATTAGCCCTGGAAGGCCTGCAGGATTTACTGACTGCGCTGGGCCCATTCCCCAGAACATCTGAAACGTGCGTTAGGTAGCAACACATGTAAGGTGAAGGCATTGTTCCTTGTGCCTTTATTCCAGCTGACTAAGCACGGTCAGTGTGACAGCAATGCTGTGACTAGCTGTGAAGCTTTTTCTCCTTCAACACATGCTCGTTGCTCCCCCCCCCAGGTGACGATGTTTCCCTAGGAGCAGCAGAGGACCTGGTGAAGCGCACTCCGTCCAAAGACGGCCAGCGGCCTGCTTCTGGTGACTCCATTGCAACAGAGCCCTGGCTGCGACCTGGCACTTCGGAAACACTCCGAAGGTTCATGGCCGAGCAGCCGAGCCCAGCAAAGCTCTCCCCCGAGAGCACGTTACTGCTCAGCTGGCAAGGCCTCTCAACCGCGCACGGCTGAAGCAAACCCGTGTCGAAACCAGCTGTGCCTTTCCCCAGAGAAGGGGCTGTCCCGGCCCGTCACTACTGCACTTTTATGGTCTCTCCTAGGGGTAGTTCTGTTTTATGTAAATAGTGTGGAGCTCCGTGTGTAATTTAAATGATAGCAATAATGAAGAAAGAGAAGCTGCAGTGTAATGGAGACACTCCGAGCAGGGATGTTTTACACATCACATCACAGTGGAATTGGAGTCATAGTCCAGTGGGTTTTGCACTTTTTATTCGAGTTAGTTTCAGCCTCAGAGATGATTTACCAGAAAAAAAACAGTGTGTGTGTGAATTTGATATTAAATCAAAGTTATTTTTTAGCTTTGTTTATAGCCCAACTCAAAAGCTGTTTGGAAAGAGGAACTCAACAGCAGGGGTATAGTTTAAGCTTTTACCAAAAGAGTAAATAACTTGAGAGGAGGGCACTTGCTTTTCATAGTGGTGAGTGCTAGCCCTGCTGAAAAGGTCAGCAAACAGTTTCATGGAAGAAAAAAAAAAAGTCTAATTAGCATTGTATGGTATGTTTCTAACTTGTTACGTGCTGGAAATGCAGATAGTGTTGCATATATTTAATTTATGTTTCTGATTTAAAAGTTAATAAATTATTTTGTTACTAAAAACCCTGAAAGACACCTTTAATTCTCATTTATCACTTGCCTCAGCTTACTCTTACTGATGAACAGACTAGAAGGGTAAGGCCATCTTCAAAGCAGCAGGAAGACGACATGGAAACATTGCCAAATAAAAGCACAGATCTGTAGGAAGGTGGCTGTGTAGACTGAAGGTTCTAAGAGTTCCATAAACAGGGGTAAAGATAAGGATGTGCCTTCCCTCAGGGTTAGAAATTCCTGGCCAGAAGCTAAAGTTTTCACCAGCTGAAGAAGAAACACCGTAAAAATGATGAAACTTACTAAAAATGCCTTCTTCAAGCTTCTGTCCATGGCTGTTCTGTGATGAAGGCAGGTAAGAGATGCACGTTAAGGTTGTGTTGCCGAGCGTCGTTGTGTGTTTAGCATGTTCCTTCCCAGCAAGAACTGCATCATCAGTCTTACTGTCATTCATCAGCCCAAATGCTCGTCATGTCCATCAGTTTGGCTATGACAGCAGTGGCTAGAGACACATCTTAGCATAATGGGAGACCTTGCCCAGAGTACTATGTACCTCAGGGCTGCTTGAGTCTGAATTTCCCAGAAAGGTAGGAATCCCAAAATAGTTCTACGCAAAAAAGAAAACTTCTTACAACAATGGTGCTGAAGCCCACCTACGTGTCTCAGGTCACATACGTCATGTGCCAGCCTTCCCTGAGGTTTGATGCCTGCTAATGCTTCAAGTGCACTGCAAGTTGGTGTGAACCTGTCACTGGCTTGGTCCTTCAGAAGGGCTCCTCCTCAGCTTTTCTTCACCTTTTTCTGTGTCAAAAATTCAGTTACTCTTGCTTGTCAGAAAGAAAAAGGTAGGAAAGTCTCATCTGTAAAATAAATACAGCTACACCCCCTGACCTTCCCTCCAGTTCAACGTGAATAAATCAAGTATTTCTGACACCCCCCCATCCCCCTTTGCTGATGACGACTGTGGCTGTGAGCTTGTAGAGAGCTGCAGGTTGAACCTGAGAGCCAGAGCAGTTCATTCAGTTTTGGCACTGCAAGAACTGGAGAGGTAGGCAAGAGAGTAATACTACAGCAGTTCTGTCTCCAGTGAACAGCAGACTAAACAGCTATCAGGCATTATCCACTCAAGCAATAGAATAAGGTAGGGCATGAAAAGCCCTTATAATTAAAAAAATTACTAAACCAGGGAGCACACAACAGAATAATAAAGCAGTATGGGTTAAACCAATAAAACCCTCACCAAACTTGAGTATCTGTTGTACCTGGTGGCACTGCACGCTGAATCGTGACCACAGATTTAAACAGGAACTAGGCAGATACCATGGCTAAGATACACAAAGGGCTGTTAACAGTGCCCTGGCTAACAGCATCAAGAACACCTTAATAATGGTACCAAGACCCCAGTTTGGTACGGGCATGAGGGAGAGGATGACATAGGTAGGGATGGGACACTTTATACTTGCTACTTTAGACTTGCTCTGAGAATTATCGGCGGTCACTGGCAAACAGGTGAGGAAGACCTCTGTAAGGTGGTTTAAAACTGAAACATTACACAGCAAATTGGGAAATAATTGAAAAAAACAGCCCTCTAGCAAAAACAGTTACATTAAAATTAATTAAACTCACCTCAGTTCTCCAAGATCAAGAAATTCAATTTGCTTTTGCTCCACCCCAATTACCATTATGAGAAAAGAACTCCTCACAGGTCACGCCTGCAGCTATTCCATGGAGCTGCTTATTCTTGCTTTCACAGCCTGCTGCGACATGCTACGTTTCCCTCCTCTCTCAGTTCAGCAGGGAGAGACAGACTCATCCCACTCTGAGGTCAGGCTCCCTCAGACCTTCTCAGTCTTCATATAAGAAATCGCTGAAGAACAACCCTGTTCCACTTTTACTTACAAAACAAAACACGGATGAGGCTTAGGTTGCTGATGTATTCTGAGTCAGCATGAACTGTTACCTCTGCTGTTCCTTCCTATCCAGCCCTATGCTCTCATCTGGTTCATATTTAATTTTAATTCCTAGGAAGCAGAAGGCAGTGGTTTAGTTTTATCTGTGCAGCGTTACAGGGTTCATTTGACTAGTCCACCTACAAATATTTTTTCTTCTTTTTGTGCCTTTCAAACTTTTCTTTTTCACCCTGTACTGGCTTAACAATGAGAAGCCATCCTGAATAATCCACGACAGCTGACCTTCCTGCTTCCCCCTGCCTGGGGTTTGGTCCTCAGAAGCATGAAAAGCACAGGAAGCTACAAAACAAGTGCTGTGGGTTAGACTGGTTTTGATTGCACTGATGAAAGAGTTCAAAAACTTTATTGACCTATAACCTGATTAGAATATGCCAGATGAGAACCAAATATTGTACAGAAAGTTGTACAGAATTTTTTTTACATAGAAAACTTTACATATCTGTACCATATACATTTTGTCCATCTGAAAAAAATTTCTACATCCATTGTAATACAGAATGCTTGACAATCTTGTCTTTTAACCATCAGAGCACAATTCACAGTATGAATACATCGCCAATAAATTTAACCATCCCCAAACCATGCCAGATTTGTTACTTGAATATATTCAACATTAAATTCTGTACATAAGAGTGAAATCTACATCAAACAAAAAACATGTGACAGCAGACACAACCTAGACTTGTTTGCAGTGATTCAAGTTCCAGTCCTTGAAGGATCATCATTTCAATGGCTCATTATATTGAAAAGCCCTAAAACAAGTATATTACAGGTAGTTATGTCAGTCGTGATATTTCTACCTCTGTTCTTGACGAAAGTCAGCAACACTAACTGCTGGGCTACAATGAAACAAAAACAAAAACAAAGAAAATCACAACCCCAAAAAAGAAACCCAAACTTCTAGTGCATTTGGTAAACAATAAAGTGTTATGGGTTTTCAGCAAATCAATAATACAGAAATAAAACAATTCAGGAAGAACTGTATAGTGTTAGAGAGTTTATATTACAGACCTGCATCTCTGTACATTTTTCACAGAAGGATGATTACCAATGTCTCAGACAGCCTGAGTGTGCAAAAATCTTAGAATAAGAATATCAGACATAGTTGCTAAATATCTTTTACCATGAACAATAATCTCCATTTTCTTTTCACTATAAACATTTTATCCTTCAAAATACAGCTCTCCTGAGTTGTACTTCTCGCAGAAGCTCAAACCTTTACATATATAGTTCTTTGGGTACGCTTTCCTTTCACACCCTCCACAAACGTCTGTTGCTATACTGCTGTCTAGGACAGTAAAGGATATTGCAGCCCGTGCTGACGAGAGGACTGTGCTAAAAACCGGCTCTATGCTCAGCATGAGCCAGGTAAGAGAAACCGATAGAGATAATCCATCAGGAAATAAAGGGACTGGAGTGTTGCAAGCCTTAATTACAGTTGTAAGCATCTGTACCATTAATCCTTGGATACACACTGCCAGACAAAGAAACCATTGTTATGGAAACCCAGACAGAACAGCTCAGCTACCTGGTCCTTTTATTTAGCTGAGGAGTACAAACTTCTAAACAGGGCAATACCCAGTCACTCTCTGCTACTGCTTGCTTATTGCAGACTCTTGTTCTGGGGGTTGGGATATCTGAAAAACCACACCAATCCGCAGAAAAAACCTTCGCAGAACAGCTCGAAGTTCAGGAATAAGATCAAACTGCATAATTTCACACAACAGGGGATAGTAGAACGATGCATGAGCCTTGAACTGAGGAGAAAACAGACAGAAGTTATTCTTATGCATCAATACACCTCAGGCCTGTTCAAAGTGAAGAATTTTAAATACCCTCCCAAGTCGAGGTGAGAAAGCCACAATGACAAGCAGAAACATGGTTATAACTGAAGCTGGCAGTGCTAGAATAAAGCCAAGACGGCTGTGAAGAATTTTGACAGATGCACACGAGCTACACAGATCCCTACAAATCCTTGCTCTGCAAAGGAAGAATTTCTTCATTATCAGTTTTTTTTGTTGTAGTTGCCCCCCTCACTTAATATTTCAGAAAAGTTCTGTTAGAAATTGAGGGAGATCTAAATACAGATTTATTTAATCCATAATTGCTCTGGAGAAGGTCAAGGGGTCAACATGTAACACTGGAAGCAAAACCAGGAGTTGTTTCCAAATACTTTGAACAAAGTATCAGCCACTAATCCTTCTCCTCAGCAAAAGGCATAAAAGCAACTTGGGACACACCTTTGAAGGATTCTAGCATCTCTAAAATTTTCTCAGACACGTTTTATTTTACCACTCACTGCATCCCAGTTCTGCACTGCAGTCGTTGGTAACCATCAAGTGCTGTTGCAGTGCAGATGTAGATTCCCACAACAAACACTGCCTATAGAGCAGCAGGAACTTGACAAGGATGTGACTGTGTGTGATGAACTGGTCTCAAGCTCCTTATTACCTGAATTCCCAAGTTACTTACCCTTTCATCACTTATCTTCAGGACTTTAGTCAAAAATAAGAGTAGCAGATTAGTCCAGGCTTCCCGATGACTTTCTGATGTAAGAGTGAGAAAGTAACTCAGAGCCTCACTGCAGACACTGGAGAGAAAAGACACAAAAACTAGTAAGTAACATTTTATTTTGAGCTCTACTGCAGAGCAAGCTTTGGCTTTGTAACTACACCAATGCAGAGCACTGGTGTGCAACAGCATCATTTTATGGGAAGTATTGTTAAGTCTAACTATTAATAAAATGCAGTGATTTTGCTCACCTGCAAACCAAAGTCTTAGGACCTCACTGTTTGCAGATACAGTTAGTGAGGAATATTTAAATACATGTGACAACATGATACGTAGACTTTAAAAATTAAGCTCATGCTGATGTAATTAGGTAGTTTTTCAGCTTTGCTCATTTGTCTGTAAACCTTAAAATACGTCCACTGTGTTACCACCATGGTTTCAAGCCCTCTGTTATCCCAATAATTGCTTGAAGGACTTTGTAAAATAAAAACATTCAGGTGAACTTTAGTATTCAAGCTCATGAAAAACCAACAAGCCAAAAGCTTCTGTGTGCCCACAGGCTCCTAAAGGCCAGTGCTCATTTCTACAGATGAGAACAAACAGCATCAGTTCCTTAAAACTTCTGAGGTTACTGAAAGGAAAAAAATCAGGCAGTGGGGTTTAGGTGATGCTATTTTTTTCCTTTTTAAAGAACAGCATTTTTTTTTTAAAAAAAACAACTGTTCACTTACCCACATGCTATAAAAAGGACTGACAAAACCTTTTTTCTCTCATGCAAAAGGTGTAAGATACAAAAAGAACAAAACGCAGAGACAACGTTAGTAGCGGCAGGCACCCTCTGCACAACATAAAAGCTCTTAATATTAGCTGCGACCACCACCATATAGTGTTAGCTCTAGTGAGTTTACTGCAAACAGAATAAAAAAAACAAACAACAACACAAAAACACATCTTTTATACACCAGACATCATATAAACAGGTTCAGGTACGTGGCCCTTACTTTAGTAGTCTTTGCTGGACTTCTTCCCATGCACTGGTACGGCTTTCATCCATGTACATACGGAACAGAATGCGCAGCCCACAGGCAAGACTACTCGTCTCCTGCTTCAGAAGATTAGGCTTTGATTTGCCTTTGAAACCTACAGAAATTCAAAAGAATCCATTTAGATTTTTTATTTTCATCTTACATTTTTCCTCAGTCTCCTACCTCTCCTGAGTGTGGTCTGCATATAGTTAGAAGACCCACCTTAATATTTTATATATGATTATTACATATTTATATATTTAATACATTTCTACATTAATATAGCTAACTTTGCCGTAAGGAATAGATTGAACCCCAGTGCCACAGAGATGCCATTTTAGAGTTGTTCTGGAAAACGCCCTATGTTTCAAGCGTACACTTGTAAGTACAACAACCCTCCTGAAATGGTTTTGGGGTTTTGTACCTGTAGCTTGCAAACACAGGACTCACAACTACAGCGAACGATCAGCTCAGCAGTTGTGTACACTGGAAAGTAATGCAGTGAAACCTTGAATTTCAGGAAATTAAGAAGTATAGATGAAATCTCCTCTCCTTAAGGATTTCTAAGGTCATAAATTTACAGCCTCATATTGAATATTACATTTCAGCATCACAGCAATTTTGGACCTATTTTTTGGGTGAATTCAAAGCACAGTAAAATGTTCTTGCACAAATACTTCTCCAAAAGAGACTGACTCACCTGCTTTCCAGAGAGCGGTTCTTTGTTCATTGTTTGAATTAAACGCTTTAGCAAATCTGTGAGATTCCAGCAGACAATCGAGAAGTTTGAAAAGCTGCTGCGATGTTAGGAAACGATACATCCCTTGATCTTGTGTATCCACATGGACATCGAAGTCTACTGCATCTCTCTGTTAAAAACAAAAGAGAGATTTGAAGTCACAATTAAAAAATGTCTTCATCAAGCTCTTGTGATAAATTCATCCCACCCTGTTTTCATCTGTACCGGTATTTAAACTTGAAACCGTATTAAGTTGCACCCGCTACACAGTTACTGAAATCTCTCTGAACAATAAACGTTTAAATCTCCACAGTGTGCTGCAGCAGCACAGCAAATCCAATATAACGCAAGTTGTAAAAGATCTCAACGGTTTGTGGAAAGCTCTCTAGCACTTCTAAAAATTGTAAATTCAAAGATGTTACAGGAATTTATGAAACCTTATCCACCAGAGAAAAAGCTGTTAAGAACAGAGACACCAGAAAGTTCTTCTTACTTGTGCTGCTGCTAGGTTCTCTGCATCCTCTTTTTTGCTAGTTGCTGGGAAGAACACAATATTGTCGATAGTCTGAATGAGTTCCAGTTGTACAACACACTTGATCAAAAGAGCAGCAAATAACTTCTGTTCTGGAAATTCTTTAAAAAAAATAGAAAGATAAATTGTTTCTTATCTTAAAGCACTTCAATACTTTTTCTTTTGTTAAAGCTATTCTTAAATTTACCCCTAAAATAACTCAACTTCAAGCACGTTCAAAAACCAAGTCTAGAACCACCTATCTAAAATACTTCTCTGAAAACAGGGCTGATATTGATGTTATCAACTGGCATACTTAAAAAAAAATTAATTCCAAACTTTAAAGTCACCTGCCACATACTGGACAAGTATTCAGCATTACACAAAACCCACCAGATCCAGTGACCTTATTGTTAGTTAGCATCAGTGCAATGGCACAAACTAGAAGCTGGGAGACTGTCGACAGGCAGAGGAAGGTTATGATAGCACTGGTGTCACAGACACCTGCGCCTACTTGTGGCAGTAGCAATACCACTAGACAAGAGCACTAACACAAAACTCTGCATTAACTATCTTGAAGGTTTGGTATATATTATTTTCAAATCCATCTAAATATGCTTCCTTTCAGCTATGGATTCAGTTGCATTCTGTATACTGACAGTACTTCGCTGTTAGGAAAAAAAGTTACTCATTGATATAGAATTCCAAGGAGTGCGTTATTTTTTATATTTTGCTTTGGGTAAAAAGCCAAAAGTTAGAAACTTAACTATATTCTTAAAGCACAGGTCAAAAATGTTGATCCATGAGAGCCCAAAGGAATTCTATCATTCTACAAGGAGACCAAAATTTAATTAATATGATTTTTCTCCACATGTTGTTTCTTAAGTTACAGCTGGGGCTACAACTAAAGATACAGACATTGGTAAATAGTGCTCAACAGATACAAGACACCAAACCACTAAAACACGCACTTGCTGCTGGCCTGGCTTTACTCATTTCTTCCCCGGCTGTGGACACTGCACTGGGCTGATGTGGACGTCCATCTGAAGATCTTGGCTGAATAGAATCGTGAATATCTACAGACTTCTGAGAGATCGTGTCCTGAAAAGAAACCCCCCAAAATTTACTCACAGAGAGAAAACAAATGAACTCTTGTGAGCTAATCATCAGTAATGTCGTGCTCTTCACAGCTTACAGTATTCACTATTTCAATACTGCAGTAACATTTTCATTCACTTCAGTGATGCCCAACATTCAAGAAAAATGCACGAAAATATTACATACTAAGAAGGAACTGGAGATTGAATAAACAACAAATACTTAATTGCACAGCAACTTCAGTGAGTAGTATTTTGTGTATCTTTTTTCTTTTGATGTTATTAAGAGGGTAATTTGACTTTTATCAGAATAAGTGCACTAAGCAAGGTTCTAATACTGGGAAATGCAGCATTTTTTATTTATCTTTTAATCTAAAGCAAAACTCTCTACTGGCCTCAGTGAGAGTTTGTATTCTTTTTGTAAAGAATAGGTGAAGGTGAAAACATACAGCTCTTAAATGGCAATTCCAAACAATGAGGTACTATCAAACTTCACTTGCCTTTACTCCCTTGACTGTTCTGGATTGTAAACAAAACACATTTGTAACTGCTACAGGAATATACCACACTAAAACAATGAGGAAGGAGGATATATGCATATCAAGAAAACGTTCTAATTTAAAATCCTTTTGCCAGAGAGTTGCTTCTGCAGACTTTTGTAATGTATTCAACTCCTCCACATTGCACGGTGGTGTCTTATGAAAACCCTAGAACTCAGTGACTTCCTAAGACAAACTATTTTTTTATTTTTATAAATGTTTTTCTCTCAACAGAAAGTACTAACATCAACTATAACATCCCTTGTTTTCATTTTAGAAAGCGTTCGTTGGAAGAGGGAAATATAATTATTGCAATTAATAATAAAACATGTTACATTAGCTACAAAGTAACTACATGTAGTAATTACTGTCCCTTTCAATAACCCATTGTTAGCATGACTTAAATCTAGGCATTTAGCTCCTATAAAGCATGTATCTTCTGATACCAATAAATAACTAAGGTTTTAATCTTTATTAAGTATAAATATACTCTCAACAGATACTATGTCTATACATAGGTTCAAATATTAAAAAGTATTGTACCAATTGGAAGAAAAACAAGATGAAAATACTTAAAGCCTGCAAAAATTCTCTCTTACCAGAAGAAAGCATCCAAAATACATCTCCATTATCACTGTTATACAAGTTCTGTTACTTTTGAAGTAAAGATTTAAAGTGTCTTTTCACTCTGACGACAAAAGATGCTTTGAAAACAATAACACTAAACCATTTCAAAGCGAAAAGATCTTTCAATTTATTCAACATTAGGACACAATGTTTGCCATGTTTGCCCATTATTATATTTGATATAAATGGATGAAAAACTTATCCAATATTTAGATCAAATGTTTTATGTATCAAACCACTACAAATGAGCAAATCAAGATATAGCAAGTTGCACTGATGTAAAATATTTGAACAATGAGTGTTAATCATCACAAACATTCACATCCTGTTGCAGTCAGATTATATTAAAACTCCGTTAAGATAAATGGAGAGAGTCAGTCTCTCCTAGTAGGACTGTTTCAGGACCCTATCCCCAAACAATTTCTTACCAAATATTTTATTAACCTATGCAGAACTTTAGGCAACCAACTGTGAGAATATCCAAAAGCTACACTATTTCTCATCAGTAGCTGATGCAGATACAGGGCTATCACTTTCAAGCAAATCTAAACTTTCTAAAAGTTTATTGAATAAGTGCTAATAAATCTGATGGTTCTATGTAATTTCTGTTTTAAACACTAATGTTTGAGTTCTTACTACCAGAGAAAATTCAGGAGGAAAAAGTCAGTCTAATTCTGACAGCACTTTCTGATTATGCTAATATATCAAAGTGAATATTTAACAAAACAAATCAGAAAACAGCCCCTAAACCAGAAAACAACCCAAACCTAATGGTATTGCAGTATTACCTATGATGAAGACCTACCAGACACAGGAAATGACCTAAGACATATGCAGGTTATGACCTACAGCCAACTTTCAGAAGTCTATTTTGGACGCTGCAAACAAATACAACTTTATCCTTTCTCAATTCCTTGCCAATTTAATCATTTAATTAGAGCTTTACCTATAAAAACAGTTCCAACTAAATCAAAACTAAAACGTTTGTTTAAACTAAGTATTCTTTCCACTTACTTGACATCACAACACATTGGTACCGAACTGTTGCAAGCTTTTAAAGTATTTATTAAGCAGCTTACCAGTTTTTCTTTTGCATCAGAAGGAGATACAGGGCCAAAATCCCCACCGACTGGTTTCCAAGTCAGAAGCCTTGAAAACACAAAACCAGTAATAAATAAATAAGAACTAGCAAGTGTAAAATAATAATCAGCACTGATACTCTAACAGGCTACTTAACATGGTGGTTTGTTTGTTTTTAAAGGAAGTAAGCCAAAGTTAAGAGGTGAATATAGATACTCTATAAATTAAAATATATATATATTTTTAGCAGTAATATATATTTTCTTATTGTCTCACAGGTACTGAAAAATTTAGGTATTATGTTTTTGGAAGTCAACATTTCTGCCAGTTCCCTCTGATAGCCAGCTGAATTCTGTGGAGGTGGATTAATTTTTCATCAAAATATTAGATTTGGCTCTAGGCACAATACCATCAACTCTAGTGTCATTAGCGAGCCTTGTTCTTTCATACTGCCATAAGCTTTCTCTTGAATAAGGAATAAACCTACTCCAGACCAAATCAGCATGTTGTGGAGACACCAACATTCATTATTTGGGATATATTCCAGCATTGTGGTTCTATTTCCACTTAGAAGTAAACATTTCCACTTAAAATTCAACATGTCCACTTAACGTTCATTGGTCTTTGGAGGGACCAGGACACTGACAGTATTTCTAATCTTTCCTGCTCTTTTCCTACAGCCCACTGCTGTCTCATTGCCTTAAGCACTACAAATTCCTACATTAATTGTAATTTATTGAAGCTGTCTGTGTCTGCCAAGAATTGAAAAAAATCATATTAAATAACCTAAGCGGTCACTTCCTTGCTTGTTATATTTATTGCTAGAAAGTAAAGTTATTTGTCATTGTTAAGATCTCACACTATTTATCAGGCGTTTATGAAATGAGGCCCTGATCTGTGTGAAGCAACGCTTGATGGACATTTGTGCCTGTGTTTCATGAGATCTTTCCCACTACGTAAAGGATCCTAACTTAACACATCACTGATCTCCATATAACTAAAATAAGACGTGAGAAAATGAAAAAATAAAAATCTTTTATGATGTAGTAATGCATGTAGTAAGTCAACAAATAGAGTAGAGCAAATGTAGAGCAAAAAACTGAACTGATTCTTAAAAGCTACCAGGATACAACTTGCAGATTATTCTGGATCAGAGGTTAAGACTTTATAGTCCCAAATAAATTAGACTTGATTTAAACTTCCATCTGCCCAAGGCATGTGTTGAAATATTGAGTCAGATCATCACAATTTGTGCAGGGAACTACTTTCTCAGAACATGAGGGCATTCACCCTGGCTTTCTTAGTGCCAGCAAGCCAAAACTTTCTCTCATGAAGCTTCAAAATACATCATTAAAAAAGAAGAAGTTATAAACAGAACTTAAGTAAAACAAGAAACTGTTAAAATCAGCTGATAAAGTTTGGGCTGGATGAGCAGACAGTGAGGCACACTGAAACCTGGCTGAACAGCAAGGCCCAGCGGGATCAGCAGCACGAAGTCTGATGTAGGCCAGACACCAGCAGTGTACCCCAGGGGGATGGATCAGGTCTGCTCCTGTTCAACACCCTCAGTAGTGCTCTGGATGAGGGGGCAGAGCGCGCCCTCAGCAAGGCTGACAATGACACAAACCAGGGGAGCAGTGAATATACCATGGGGACGTGCTGCCATCCAGAGGAACCCCACCAGGCGGGAGAAATGGGCTGACAAGAGCCTCATGAAGAAACACAAGGAGAAATGCAAAGTCCTGCACATGGGGAGGAACAGGCCGAGCCACCTGGCTGGAAAGCGGCTCTGCAGAGAAGGCCCTGGGGGTCCTGGTGGCATCAAGCTCAACACCACATGGCGGCATGTCCATGCCACACGGGTACCCTGGGCTGTATCAGGCAAAGTCCTGTCAGCAGGTCGAGGGAGATGGTTCTTCCCCTCTGCTTAGCACTGGGGAAGCCACACCTGGCACATTGTGTCCAGGTCTGGGCTCCCCAGTACAGGAGAGACGTGGAGCTACTGGGGAGAGGCCAGCAAAGGGCCTTGAAGATGATGAAGGGACTGGTGCACCTCTCCTGGGAGGAGAGGCTGACACTGGGACTGCTCGGCCTGGAGAAGGGCAGGTTCAGAGGGATCTCCTTGATGTATACATACACTTGAAGGAGTGTGCAATGAGGATGGAGTAGCTGAGTAAATACTTTAACACATTTTCAAACAAGGAAATAGTATTATCACATTATCATCTTTCTCTTTGCAAAAACGTAACTTGCCATAAACCAGAAGAATCTAGTACTGCAACTAAGAACTCCTACAGCCAATACAACAACTCTTAAATCAGAGAAGTATGTTCCACAAATACGTGGAAGATGTTTTATACAAATGCTAGCAGAATCAGTGCAATTGTACCTGATGAGATTAATAAAAAACTGTCTCAGAAGATACTTAGTATTCCAAAGATTCATAGAATCTTACTATTGCAAGACTATTATCAGCAAAGCACTCACTCATAAAGCTGTCATATATACCTCTGTAAAACTTATCTCCCCCTTTATTTCAACATAACTATTGTGTCACTTCCTGACACAATAGGTAAAAGGAATATCTGCCTTTTTCCCCTAAGTACTGGAACAACCTCCACAACAAGCTGGGTACTAAAAGTTTGTTATTAAAAAGAAAATTAAGGCAGGGAGGTCAGGAAAAAGTTCCACTGCAAAAAAGATAGCTTATACTTTAGAAATACAAATTTGAAATGCAAGCCAAACCAGGATTAACAGGAAAAGAACCAAATCTCATAAAAAGAAAGAATAGAGAAGGAGCTGTACAGAGGGAGAAAGAAGTATCCTCCTAGGGCTCAGGAAAGAAAAGGAAAAAATCTAGTAGAAAAATCTCCATTAAAAATATGAATAAAATACCTTGCATATTGTTACCATATAAAAGCTTCAGCTTTAATAAAACATGGTAAAGACAAGAGACTGCTTCGAGTAGTTTTCCTGTCACCCAACACGTGTTTCGAAAAGAGCAAGCATACCTTCACCATGGGAAATGAGAATGATTACATATGCTCAGTGGAATACTATGCAGATAAAATCCAAGTATGATTTACTTTACCCTGCAAAAGTTGAATCTCCCAGAAATATAAGAAGAAATAATATAACAATGTTCCTAAAGAAAGCCTAGATAGATTTACAAAGATATGGAAAATAAGGAACAGAAATTTATCAAAGGAGTCAGATACCCCTCCTAGGAAAAATAACTCGCCTGAAAAGCAGAAATGCCGTAAATATCAAAGGGAATAATGCACATTTTCCAAAGCACATCATATAGCTAAAGGGAACAAGAATATTTTAAATGTGTCTAAAGATTAAGATATCCCAAGTGCTGCTCTAAAAGGGTTCCTAGTATTCAACTGTAAGAATACTCAGTAGTATAAGTTTTGATCTTACGTGGGTAAAAAAAACCACTGTGTTCTGCTAGAAAACATTCTGCTTTTCAAGTACAGGTTATAGTAAGCTAGAGCTAATTTAACCAGACTTCTACATCTAGAGATTTGGTTTCCAATTTTACCTTTGGCAGTTATCAAAATGCACAAAAAAAGCTCTAACATAAGGGAGCTAGCAATTTGGTATTACTTTCCTGGATGCAATTAATTAATAACTACTCATGTAGAAAAGCAGGTGAGGTAACATAGGGATTAAATTATGTTTTAAATATGAATGAAGCTCTCTTACAGTGCTATCTGATACATAACATCAAAATTAAGGAATGCCAGGGATGGAGAAGATTCCCTTTTGATTCCAGTTTCTTCAGGCCTGAACTAGGTGATACCTGGAAGTAAATGCTATGAACTAGCTCACAGGCAAAGAATAAGTACTAATGTAGTGGTTTAACATTAATACAAACAGATTTGAAAATAAGTAGTGTTTCACCTCAGTGGTGACTGTGGAAAAAACTAGACATGTAATTACAAATTGCAAATTCTGCTATAACTTGCATTCTTCTATTAAAAAGACAATGACCAAAAAAGCAGGTAGTACTTCTCAAAACAGCTACCACTTTAAAATTGAATAAAGCTAGAGACACCACAGGTCCCATAAGGTATTTCTAGTTTTTTAAAAGTTTATCATTTACAACAGAGAAAATATATCTAGTAGCTAACAGTATCTAGCACATAATTTATGATTATGTTCTGAGAAAGACTGCTTCTATTCATAGCAGTTTTTTGTTCGCCTCACCTATTAGATATCAGTTTGAAATCAGTAAGTCATCTAGCTAAACTACTTTACAAAGTGTAAGTATTAACAGTCCTCTTACGCGTGAGGGATTGTAGTTTTGAAAATATCCAGCATGCAAGTGCAAGTTTTATCCCAGATTTCTAGGGTAAACTTTTCACCATTTAGGATGACAACATTCTCCAAACAGTTTGTACCAGACCGTGCTAGTTGTTCATTGTCTGGAAAAGAAAAATAGTTCACTTGTTTATTTGCATTCAACGTAATAAAATGTCAGCATTGTTTAACATAATTTGCTACAGTCCTACCTTGCTGCACACACCAGTACAGCTGTGAGAATATATCATCCAAAAGAACATCACTAAGAACTTCTAAATACTGTGTGAATACATCACATATTGCATAAAGTGCATGGTTGCAAGTAGTCGTCATCCATTCAGCTTTCTAGAAAGGAACAGAAAAATAAGTAGTAACTTCGTTTCAGGTGCAACTTTCAGGATACACCTCCCTGCAGGTAATACAGATGCACGTAGTTCTACAATTTTAATTGCTTTATAGTGACATGCCATTCCTTTCTATCTCAATGCCCCCAAAACTTAAGAGAGTCCTCTAATTTCACTTTGCTAACTAGAAGGTTTAAAAAAAAGTGGAAGCAGACAAACTATTTTGAGAGACCAGGCTGCAAGACTGACAAATATTTACCCTTTGTAAGACACTGAGACTGAAATTAAACTTAATATCTATCCTAGCTCAATAGTTTAACACCAAGCTAAGCTTTTTGTGTGTATTCTATATATTTTTCAGAGAACAGAAATTTAGAAAGTGAAGCTTGTGCTTCTGTAAGTAGTTAGATACAGCCTTCCAAACAGTTGACAATTTTGATCAAACTTCTAATACTAATAATTTATAAATAATTCAGCTATTTCTGTTTCACTTTCTTGTCAGGACAGTACCTATTTTCAGGGTCAAATGGTACAGTGAAAGTGCAATGATTTTTTTTTTTTCTAGTCATCAAGAAGTTTTGGTCTACCAGAATTCACTTCTAATTGTGACTTCACTCCTGATTACAAGCCTCATCCATTGAGCTTGTTGCCATGAACTGATGTGTGTATCAGATTCAGGACGTCACAAGTACATGTTGCACTTCTTACAAACCCTAGTGTGTTTGTAAGTGTGTTGCATTTCATGCTATCCTTCTTGTACTGTGAACTACTACTCCTTTGACATGTGGCTTAAAAAAACGAGATGACAATACATCTGACAGAATGCTAATGAAAGGCATTAGCCTTTCACAGGTCACAGAATCACAGGTCAACCATTCAAGTTCTGAGGGCTGCCCTTCATTAGTTGATAAGCTATACTACCCCATCAGGTTTTCTACCATAACTATGCATCTCATGTAAATTCTCTTCATGTTTTTTTCTCACCTCCGTCTGCTGTTCTGGCAGCTTCATGTTGTCAAATATCCTGAAGACAATACGAAATAAATCTTGCCACCAGTGCTTTTCATAAGTATGGCCATATGTCTTCATTATCTCAAACATTACTGTCAAGCCCCTAAAATGAACAGAGAACAACATATATTAAGAGTTATAAAAAGATATGCGCTAGACCAAGTATGTCAAAAGCTGCCAACAGTAAGAGCAAACTCAGATATTGTGAAAAATGTTACATTTTCATCTGGTAAATGTGTGCTTCAGTCACACTAGTACACTAAAACTAACTATAAAATCAGTTTGTTTAAAACATACTTTAGCAGGCAACAGCAAGAAAATACTTTTGAGAACTGTGGTCATTTCAAAGAGGATACAACATCTTTACAAAGGACCACAAAACCAAAGGAGCAAGTATTTCTAGGTAAGCAATACATATTCAGTATCAGAACTAACATAGAACATAAATTACAAGCAAAGAACCCCACAAACATATTCAAGAAAAATAAGCAGGTTTTATGTGAAATCAAACTACAACTCTGCTTTTTCAAGTGTCGCTGCAATCTTCAACCAAATAATGAATCTCTGTATCAAAAAAAGTTTTTAAATCTTCAAAGTGAGTATGAAGGGCAAGACAGGAAAGCAGGTAAGACTGACACTGTGAGCTCTATCAAAACAAAAACCATTCCAACAGAATTTAGCTGTAGGGTTCCACTAGTACAAGCCTACTCATTGCATAGAACATTTTAAATTTGTTTAAACAAAACAAAACCAGAAACGTGACAGAAGGCTTAGCAAGGTCAACTATTACAAATCACTAAACTGAAATGTGTAACAGGAGCACCTACCATAGAATCAAACATCACACATTTATATTTACTAATGCAAAGAATAAAGAGGATCAGTATTGCTACTGAAAAAATATGGGCTTGGATATTAATCCAATATAACACCTTAAAGATTTAATAGACATAGATCGTTTACAGTTGACCTTCCACATCAAAATAATGTTTGTTATATATTAGCAAAGTTAAAAGTTGAGTGCTACATTTTGTTACGTTCTACATTTAAACTGCCTCCATACCATCTAATGGTAAATGTTGAGCTGAGCTGTTTTAAATAATTTACAGGTTCAATAATAAGTCAACTGTTATCGACTGCTTCCTGTTGAAATTTGAACTTATTTTCAAATTAACTATTTAAACAGTTCTTGTCTTTGAAATTTTAAGGTTACTCATCCTAAAGAAGCACTGAAAACATGCTCAAATACTTAACTTCAAGAAAACATCATGATGATGTGTTTAACATAACGCAATCACAACCATGTAACTTTATTGTTCGCTACAACAGAGGATAAAATGTCTTATGATTTAATTTTTACATTCCAGAATCTATTTAAAAGGTTTTTTTTAACAAGTCTGGTCTTCCCACTTAAATATGTAAGTCATTTTAAGCTGGTTACATTTACAAAGAGAGCTGTTTCTATTTTAAAAGTGCAAAGTAAGCTTTCTAAAATTTGAATTACAAATACTGATTGTTACCTGGTTCTTACATCTAATTTGCATCTATTGATGATACAGGATAACTCAAAGAGAATTGGGAACCATCCTCTCACCCACACTCTGTCTTCAGGAGCTACGTTCATATCATCACTTGTGTATTCCTTGAATGCCTTTAGAAAAAAAACACAGGGTTATACAGAGCCATATGAGCGAGATTCTTCAAAAATAAAACACAAGCTGGACTGGAAATAACAACCTCTACTGTACTAGCACTGTACTAATGCTACTGTACTGGTAGTACAGCCTGGTAACTCAGGTGAGCTGGCAATCCCAATAGTAATACTTGAGGTGGTGAACTGGTTTATTTGAAGCAATGCTTAGTATACTATAAAAAATAAAGTCAAACTATAAACTGGCTGATACATTCAAGACTCATCAGACTAAGACTCTGTGCTGCACAGACAGCACTGAAAGTAAGGATCTGCCATAATTTTTAAGGAGATCAAATGGTTTTTGCTTATGCCATTATCCATTCTAACAACATTTCTTAGTAGAACACAGATCCTGAGATATGTTGATATCTGGCAGTTCTCAGCAAAGTTAGCCAACAGATGAACCAGGAAAGATGGCAGGATGGAGATAAAATAAATTTGCTGATAATTTTATATCCAGTGGCATTTTATATCCCTGTTTGTTCTGAATAGAGTACATTTTTCATTTATCTCTGAAAAGGTGAAGGCAATAATGTTAGCAGAAGTGTTTTTTTTTTTTTTTTTTTTTTTAATAAAAGCATTGTTCATTAAAGCACTCATAATTTAGTTAACACAGACTATACCTGAGGTCTATCAGATACGTATTTTGCACAGTGGCGAATGAGGCGGATCGCTTCCATACTGGTATCTGGAAATGCTGCATTGCAGGCAAATTCAGACAAGCACTTTACTGCATCCTGGAAAGAATCTATGGTTGCTGGGAAGTGTTTTTCAAATACAATTGCTGGGAGAAAAAAGTGTGAACAGAATAAAAAAAAGACACGCTTTAAAAAAATCTATTAATTCTAATATGAACTGACTAACAGAAGTCACGAGAGGCTGGTTCATT
Source organism: Heteronetta atricapilla (assembly GCA_011075105.1). Classification (NCBI taxonomy): domain Eukaryota; kingdom Metazoa; phylum Chordata; class Aves; order Anseriformes; family Anatidae; genus Heteronetta; species Heteronetta atricapilla. The sequence continues at coordinate 123,024,045 of CM021732.1, forward strand.
GATTGGTGCTGCCAAATGCTTGAGTATTAAGAAAAAATAAAAAACGAATGCTCAACAACAACAACAAAGTCAGCTAGAAGGCATTCATTCTATTTTAATAGCAAATAAGTGTCTAAAATAAGTCAAGGTAGCACCTGATGTAAAGGAAGGTAATTTTACGGTTAAACAAGAAGAGAGCAATAGGTTTACTGCTTAACACTAGATCTGTGATTAGAGCTGAAGATGGCTACCTAAAACAGTGAGTTTCACCAATAGCAATCCTTAGCAATGTCTCTTGCCTTCATTTTTAAATAGTCACTTTTGAAGGCACAAATGATGAAGAAGTTTTAGGAAGTTGCAGAAGTTGAGACAGAGTAAGAGATCCCTTATGGCACTTAAAGCCTGAGGGGATCCAGATCAGAATGGAAGAAAATCATAGTTCCACCTATCTCAGCTAAATAGTACCATAAACAAGCACAATTCAGAATCAAGGAAAAAGATAAGCAAACAACATAAAGATAAAATGATCTTTTTTTTTCCTAGACAAAAAAAAAATTGCTTCACTAAAATGAAAATATATGCAAAGAAGATAATCTAAGGCTTGACTGATTTTACTGTAGAAGACTGTAAACAGACTTTTTTTTTTTAAAGGGATAAGGGAAGACAGATGTATGAGTGAATTACGGACAATTATTATTACAGAGAATTATTACTACAGAATTATTTCCATAAGAATTCCCAGAGGATCATTTGGCAAGTATAAAATATTGCTTCTAAAGTACGAAGTGAGCTTTACTATGCAGGCTATAGAGCAAACAGAAAAATAAAGCTTCTCAGCCTCCAGAGTCACAAATGCTTTCATGATGCTTGAACATCATCAGTACTTACTGACAATGTGTCCTGTAGTCTGGAATGCAAGCTCCACTATACTTTCATCCTGATCCGAGGCAGCCAAATGAAATACTGAAAAAATGTTCTTCCAACCAGAACGAATGTTAGCAGCTTGGGAATTTACCATCTGTGCAATACACCGTACAACCATGTCTCGAATAGTAGGAGACCTGAATTAAGATAATAATAAGTCGTAATTGTTTAAACTAAATTACCCGATCAATTAGAAATAGCATAATTCTCCAGCAACGGATTTTACAAAAGCAATTTAAGATATTAATTGTGAAAGTTGGTGCTTATGATCCCAAGTTATTGAGTTAATTGAATGTTATTACCTGTTTCTCTTCATTATGTGTTCAAATGGTCTTAAGAAGTCCTTCTGGAATCGGAAATTAGCAAGTTCTCCTTTTTCTAAGAACTTCATTGACAACTGCCTTAATGAGTCTACTGCAAAAATAGCTACATCTTCATTGGGATTGCAGCCAACCTGACAACACCAGGTAGAAACGCACAGTAAGTTTGCATCAGACTTCTTATGGATTCAGCCCAAGCTGTCTTTACAGTTGGTAATAGAAAACTGAGCAGTACTGGAAAATTAAACAGTAGCCAATTCCGTAAATCACGCTATTAATGCGATTCAATAACCCCATATCAATTTCAACCATTTTCTACATTTTATAAACTAGCATTACAACTTTCTCAAAATAAACAAGCTGTCTAGGAAGACTTCAACATGCTGATTAAAAATGCCTGTCAAGCAATTACCTAATAAGGAGTCCATTTAGACTTGAGCAGAAAACAGCCCCTTATCCCAAGCTTCAAAAAACAACCAAACATATAGAACAAAGAATTAAAGGAAACCAGTTCTAGACTCAGATTGTGATAAATAACTTTAATGCGCGCTCCTGCTTTTACATTTATTATACTGTGCACCTCTGCCTTCTCACAGGTCTTTCCAGCTTTACAATATATATTTTTTAAACTACTTATAAAGAAGGACAGAAAAATCAGTATAATTCAGATGAGAACATGCTTTTCCATCAAATCTTTAAATAAAATTTATTTTTATCAATACTTCAAGGAGTATAATTAACAGAGATACCTTATTAAAATGATCTCCAATAACTTCCCAAATTCTAGACCATTGTAGCCTTATCCGACCCATGTTGTAGTAAGAAATCTCTACTATCTTTTGCAGGCTAAACATTCGAGGGTGAGTAGCAGACAGCAGTTCATCCATAGACACAGCACAAAGCCAGCGAACGAAATCCACTGTTAAATGACCACAGATATTAATATACCATCTTCCAAGTTTTATCACAAAGCTGTTTTGTAGTTTACAAGGAAAAAAAAGATGAAACCTACCAATAGCGTTTCCATCCAACCTTGTAGATCCTGTAAATATTCTGTAAAGTGAAGTTTAAGACATTATTACGTCTTTAAAACATCTATTAAACGTGTATGCAAGATTTTATATCCCAATTAATTTTATTTATTCAAAAATAGTAACTGTGGAAAAAGACTGAACTGTGAAAATAAAAGTAGAAATATTCCAGTTACTTCTAATATTTAAAGATAACTCCATGCATGCATTGAGACTGGGGGGTTAGCATTATTTCTAATACTACCTGCTCATTGACAGCGACAGATGACTAACAGCAGCAGCTTTATAAACTATGCAGCCCTGCTCCAGAGAACTCACTCTCTTCCAGAGTACACAAATTCTTACTTGCCATGACAAATAGATACTTGAGATACGTCCCATTATGAAGTGCTGAGAAACACTGCAACCCTAAACAGCTATTATGTGTTTGACATTAAGCCTCCAAATAGCTTGATATGATTTCACTACGAGGCAACTTTCATTAAACTGACATTGATCTTGCTGCCTATACTCAAACACAGAAAGCTTGTAAACCTTCAGAATGTACCACTTCGTACTGTGATTGTCAATTTTGACAACCATTTAGCAAATAATACTTTCTGATTTCTTATATGCTGAGATAGCAAGATCCATTAACACCCCAGTCAGATCAGTTCCGTCAGCTATAAACAGGGAATTTTTATGATATGTATTATGCCTTATCAAATCCAGTTAGCATAAATATGATTCACAGAAAGGAATACTAGAATAATAATATGGTAATTTCAGACATCATCTACATATCCTGGAGGAAAGCAAGAAGTCAGTAACTACATTTAGGAGAAAAGCGGTCTGTCAATGATGCTCCTTGTACAAAGGTAAAATGAGATTTGCTCTGTTACTATATAGAACAAGTCAAGATTCACCAGACGGTAGAGCAGTCTTCATTCTGCAGCTTCCCTGTAATAATTTTATAACAGTAAAAAGACTTCTTGCCTCATTTTTCTGCTCCTTCTTGCAAAAAAACTTCTGCTCCGTAAAAAAAAAAAAAGGGAAATATCTGACAAAACCTCAAAGCACTTTTATATGGTAATAATTATGTAGTGTTTTGCAGGTAATGGTAAACTAATCATTTCCTTTTACTACAGCATGGTATTCAAATACTGTTTAAAAAAAAAAAGAGATGGAAGAAGCAAATTCAACACAGTACCTGTCTACAGCAACAACAACACTCTGGGAGCTAGTTTCACCAATGGATTCCTGAATACTTGCTATTTGCTTCCAATCCACGTTTCCACCAACTACAGTAAACAAAAATTGAAAATGGATGAGGGATAACACAGAAAGGGCAGAGAAGAAAGAGGAAGAGAAGTCATGTCATTGCAGTGTCTTTAAATATATTTTAAATTCACAATAAGTAGACTATTAATTTCCCATGCATGGATGGGCATCTCAGTGAACTGCTGCATAATTTTAAGTCCTAATTCTCTAGATTCTCTTTGTACACATTTGTTAGTCCCATAAAATTATCCACATTTGGAACTATTATATGAATAGATACAAGAGGAAAAGATTCGGAAGCACAGGAACCACCTTTTTCTCTCTGTCTTTAAATGTACCTTTGGTAATTCCACTACTATAAAAAACACACAGTATATGATAGGGAATACTGCACTGAAGTGAACTTTTCACATTTAATAAGCAGCAAGTGAGTAAATCCATCCTGATAGGTTTTCTTTTTAATCATTCATTATGAACGATGAAGGAGAGGAAGTGAGCAGATCCCACCAAAACCTCATCTTAAAGGTACATCTCAAGTACTGCAGCATTATCACCGAACAACAGCGAGGATAAAAACTGCAAATAGAAATATCTTTTTTGGAAGCTAGAAACTGTAAACCACACCAGGAAAACCTCATGCTAAAATGTTAACTTCACAGTGAGCAAGTTTCTGAAATTTCTGGTGACTGCTAAGCTTGTTTCTCCCTACTACCCCCCGCCCCCCCCCAAAAAAAGAGTAATCTTGCAATCATTCTGGGTAATTCTACCTATGCTGCACGCAAGTTTTTTCTTTTAGGCAGCCTATCAGAAAGACAGGGGAGAACAGAAGGCTCAAAAAGCAGGCCAGCAATTCTATTCTCAGCTTTGCAGGGACAGGAAAGTTCTTCTGCTTCACACTGCCTCCCAAAAGTCTGCCATTTAGTCTTGCTGTGCTCCACAGCTGGAGGAGGCATGAAGTGACTGCCTGTCAGATCGAGATAAATTGGCCCATCTGAAGAATTTTTCCAGGACTTTTATGAACTAGCCTTTTCTGTACACACACACACACACACACACACACATATATATCTATATATAAAACCTTATGCTAGTCTTTCAGCAACTTGTAATACTGTTGGATTTGATCAAAGTGTTTCTTTCAAGCCCACCGGCTGACAGGATCAATTAGTTTGAATATCAGTAACATGTCAGCTAAGAAACACATTGCTCTGTGTGAGTCTGGAAGGGGGATTTCCAAGCAGTCAGACAATCCTAACCAACATTGCCAGTTTACGTGAAAATTCATTCTTACTGTGGGATTTATGACCAATGCTGTAAAGGTGCCACAGACAGCAGATTTCTTTTTATATATATTTCTGTTCCAACATTTCTGAGATCTTTTACAAGGAAACATAGTCAGCCATATAACTCTGCTTCAATAAAAACTGGTTCCTCAGATTCTCATTGTCCATGGATGACTTCCAGTTACCTAAAAACTACAGTTTGACTACAACTTATTCACAGCAGCAGCTTGTATCTTATGACTTTGCAAACAGAAATTAGAGAAGAGCTGAATTTCTACTGAAGAAGGGATTTATTAAGTAAATTCCTTGACTTTTTCAACACAAATGCATGTGAGGCCTTGAATTTTCAAGTAAAGCAGAAAACGTCCACAGCAGAAAGATAATGCAAGTGCGACGACCAAATCAATAATGCAGCAAATTAGCCTCTTCCTTTTGTTTTTAAACACACACCTCTAGTTCAGCAGGAAGAGTGAATGCTGCTGCTTTTGTGAGCATGATTTTGTAAACACATTTCAAAGACAAGGCTTCTGTGTCAGACTGCAGCTTCTCTTACGCTAATTAAGCGACTATTTTCCTGTAAAATGTATGGGCACATACAGGTTCTTCCTATGAATACAGCTTTACAGGAAGGTTGCTAGAAAGCTGTAGTTCTAAACGATACTTCAGAGCCATCATAGAAAGAAAATATCTGCAGCACAGGATTTGTAGAGAAGAGCGGAAAAAAATGGAGACATTTGAGAAAGGGGCTCTGTTAAAGCATACTCATTTAGCATCTAGTAAATTCCAATGAGTTAGGCATTTTCCTAGAAGATTAAAATGATATTATTAAAAGAAGAGAAAATGGTTAAATTTCCATATGTGCACTGTGACAAGCATTCCAGACATTCAATTCAGGCAGAAACATTTTTATGCATTTGGGCACAGGCAATTTTCCTTAGAAATGAAGTTGACAGAAGGAAAAAAAAAGAAAAAAGGTCTTTATGAGCTGGATCTACACCAATGACTAGCAGGTATGATTTAGAGACACCTGACTGCAGTTTACATTCCTGAGCTATTAGGACTTAAAATGTTTAAAGGCCAGTCACTTCAGCACAGAGAAACTGCCAATACTTGGAAACAGCATAGCTGGATGGGTCATCGGGGAGCACTAAACGGGAGGATGCATATTAAAAGGGCAGGGAGCAGCTCTGTATATGAGATGTTGGCAGATGCAATAATTTCCAGGGATAAGGTTTCCCTTCAGCAAATCTTGGCAATGTGAGGCGAGTACATAAAGGCAGGCCAAGGCAGGGCACAGAGGAAAGAACAGGACCGACTGCAGAATAGGAATAACTGAACTAGGAGGACACAAAGCTTGACAATGAGGACAAGCTGAGGGGTAACATCAGGGAAACTAGTAACATTATCATTACTACTCTTACTAATGGACTAAATTTTGGCTCTCGAGCCAGCCTATAAAAGGCACTTGCTCACTACCAAAATAATCAAAAAAAGAAGAAAATTTCAGAATTTAAACTAAGTTGATTTCTCCTCGGGTTTGAATGCTGCATATTTCTCACAAAGGTTCATAGCAAGATGTTTTACCTACACATATTAACTTGACTGTTTGGTAAAATATTTGGTGCACTGACTCTGTAGTAGTATTAAATTTGGTCATACCATCAGGAATGCATCCTTACTTGGTCAGTTGTGTTTTAAAAGAAATAAATAACACATCATTTTCTTACATTTCACACTCTCCCATCCTAGCAATAATACCTAACAGAGCAAGACAAATATTCCAAAGATGCCTATTCGAAGACAATTGTAGACAATTTTAGACTACTTCAACAGTTACATCTCTCAACCTCGTAGCCACCAATAACGAAAGCTAAGCACAAACCAGCATGCTCTTGCACAGACATTTAAATGAAATATTTAATATCGACACTACTTACCCAGTCCCAGCCCCACAAATTCATCGGGTGCCTGATCTTTTGTTCCAGTAAAAGAACCTTCCCTGCCACGCACTGTCCCTGAGATGTAACGAGGTTTTACTCCAGTTCCTATTAACTGTGCCAGCTCAAGTTGACTGATGCATTTCAGAATCTAGTCCAGAGAGTAAAGAAGTTGTTTAGCATCAAAAAGTATTTTGAAACAGTAAAAAACAAAAACCTGAGGGCAGATTTTCATTAATACATAAAAAATTATATATTCTAAGTACTCAAGGTTAGACAAATATTCCCATTCTTCCATCTAAAATGAAAAGTTATTTAAATATTATAGCATTAGTCTCTCAATTTTATTTCTAAACTGGACACATTTTACTACTTTAATCGGCTGCATAATGGGTTCATTATTCTACATAACCTAAGTACAGAAGTTTATACTTGAAGTTTTCTATAAAACATTGTATTTTTGCACAAGTACACAAGTGTGTTCAAAATCAGTACCCATTTTCTTACAGTTTAATAACAAATGACTTTTGTACCTCATGCCAGGAATTTCCTAAGTAGTTTCCATCCGTATGAGCCACTGTGATGAGAGTTTTAATTGTGTCAATATTCTTCTGCTTCATTTCAGTAATACCAGAACTCACTGTAAGTAATGTAAATCTTGCTAGTGCTTGGACATACGCATCTCTTTCAAGCTACAAAAGAGAGAGGACAAAGGCAAAAGATGAGATTTACCTTGTATTTTCTCAGTTCTTGTTTTTAGTAGAATGCGTAATTTTGGCAACTGTATCAGTTAGTTTTCTCTTCTTAGAACTTGATTTCTGATGCATTTTAAAGAACAAAAATCCCTCCTGTCTTCCGTAGTAAGCTACAGGATAATGCCAGGCTCCCTCTACTCAGGAACACCAAGTGTAATGTGTGTGAGCACCGAACTCAATCGTTCTCAACTTTCCGGGTTTATTTTTCAGGGCATTTTTTTGGAAAGAGGATGCTGTTTCAGAAGAAACATAGCTTCTTAGCTAAGCTTTTACTATTCTTACACTGCACCTGAATCTGCTTTCATAATGCTGCCTTTGCAGATTCTCCCAGGTTTCACGATTTTTGGCAACAGAACCTAAGTAATATATCTAAAGAGCACATTTTTCCAATCCCACAAAACTACTCAAAATGTATTTGATTTAACCTACGCACTTTGGAACACCTCAAAAGCTTGTGAGATGACTCACAGCTGTGTGAACAGCAACTGACCTAAGCAGACAAAATCGATCAATAGGGTACAAAAGTGAGTGTTACCACATACAGGTAACTGATTCTTATGAATAGGATATATATAAACACCAAATCAAAGTCCTGAGGTCTCATATGAACCTATTACAAATGTAGAAAGGGGACTAAAGTTGAGCTCAAAAGCTAAATTCATTCTCTTGCTATGATCTGAAGGTGATAAAGTGATACAGTTGTAAATCAGAGAAACAAATGACAAATATGAAATATATTTAACTGTTTGGATATTTGAGACTGTTTTGAAATTAAAGACCATTCAGGCACATAATAATACCAAATATAAAATATTAAAAAAAAACTAGAACATCGGTTTCATAGGGAAAACACTAGTATCATGACAGTGCACAACAGTAAAAGAGATGGATTTCCACAGAGCTGCATTGTTGCCATATTCAATGCCAACTGCTGTATCACAGGGCATGCTGGTAAAGGCACAGCACAAGAAGTACAAGCACAAAAATGGAAGTTTCATAAGAGTACCAACAAACAAATAAGATTTGGAGTCTACAAAGCGTGTATCTTCTGAAACTGAGAAATGCTTTCAGTCCTACCTTCTTGCTCTGTACCATATATTTCTCCTCTGAACCTTTTTCTAAGCCATTATAAAATAGAAAAACAAAGCAATGCATCCATCAAACAAATTAAAACAGATAAGGTGAGCAAACTAAGTACATAATTTTGATGCACATCTTGTCCCAGACAAGATGTCTTAAAAACAAAACCCAAACGGTGTGACAGTCTAAGATTAAAAGCATAAATAATGAAAACAGAATTTTTGGTTGAGATTTTGTTGTAGTCAGAGGTGAGCATGCATAGCTTCAACTATACTGTGTGCTTATGGAATTTTCTTAACACTAGAAGCTTCCAGCTCCCTCCATCATTTCTCAAGGCACATAAAGTAAAGGTAAACGTTCTGAGACACTGATCTTAACTTCTGTGTGTTTATTCAATGAAACAGAAGTTTCCAGCACCAATCAAGCACAAGAGAAGAATCTACTTCCAAAAGTATCAATCCTCAAGTTAGTAGAAGCACAGATTTGCCAGACTCCCTCAAACCACCACAGTTATCTGGCACCTGAAGTCAGACAAAACTTTCATCTCATCAGGACCCTGTGCAATGGAACCAAGTCCTGTACCGCACTGAAATCATCAACAAACCAATACTGTTTAAATGGCACCAACAAAACGGTATTCCCATAGGAAACCAGGAAGAAATCTCAGTTCTGAATTGAAAAACAAAAACAAAAAAGGAATTTAAGTTTCAACAAACGAGCTTTTGGGAACGCCTGTAGTTCAATGAAGTTTGTGCCAAACCAATGGAAGGTGCAACTGCTTCTGGTACATTCTTGGAGCATGGGAATCTTACAGCAAACGTCTCCTTGCCCTCCCCAGCCTGGACAGACCCCCGCAGGACTAGGAGATAATCTTTGCAGCTGCTTAAAATGATGTTTGCACCACATCCATGTTTGCAATTTAGAAAAAAAAAAAAAGCGGAATGTGAATTTCATTGAACAGCTGTAGGCTCCAGGGAAGGCTCTGTTAATCAAACTTTTAAGTCCATTTAGTTCAGGAAAATAAAGAAGAAAAAATGAAGTGAAGGAAGCCTTACATGATCTCAAAATTGATTTTTTAAGCAGCTGTATCAGAATTCCCAATGCACCTTACCACATCAGTTATAAAAAATTACCTAATTTGTTGAACCAGTGCATGAGAACAGGTAAGAGAAGCATTCACTACCATATCGTAGTTCAACAGTTTCTACTTCAAGTTAGTCTCACATTTTGTTTGTTTTTAAATGTTTTTAATGTAGACAAGAAATAATACAATGTCAAACATGAATTCTGCTTACTCCTGTCTTCACTTATCCCTACAAAGCATGGCAGACTAGCACATCTTTCTGTATTTGGGAAAAGTATTTCAAACAGTTCACAGAGATGCTATTTTACTTATGAAACAGCCTAGAAGGACTTGTTTTATGTAACTTAGTCACTTAGTAAAAAAGCTAAAAAGAAAGTACTCTGACAGAAAAGCAGCCACTGGTAGGCAAACAAAAAAACCAGTTATTTGGGCATGACAGCGTTTACAACAAAACAGGAAGAAAAATGTTACTTTATTTAAAACATTCTTGTCAAGTATCACAGAATCATAGAATGATTTGACTTGGGAGGAACCTTTAAAGATCAACTGGTGCAAGAATGCAGAGAAGTGAGCAGACACTAGGTACTGACATGCATAGCTTCAGTAACAAGGGCTCTTTGAACCACATTAACACCACGCTGGTACATGAAGTAATTGTCTCAATTTTAAACTTTTTTTTTTTTTTTTTTTTTTTTTTTTTTACCTGAATGTTGAAAATGCAGGCAATCCTGATAGCACATCGTATACCCTCCAAACAAAGAGATGCAACCTCTGTATCATCGCAGTCTTGTAGACCCACACTGAATGCAGCTAGGAAAGGTGTCCATGCCAACTGGAACACATGCAAAATCAAAGTTACATTAGCACCTGCAAGTACTTGAAGGGAATAAATGTTACAGTTTCAACACCTTGCTTTAGATCTCAGCTCATGTAATTAACTTTGAAGTTGCCTTTTGCCAAAGGGAACAGTTAGGAGAGACATCAGACAAAAGACCAGAAGTAATACAGATAGACAATCCCCACAGAACCACTCTCCCTGTGTCCAAGCAACCCACAAAACCCCCAAATTTATGTTCGTTAGATGTCTGTTGCAGTTTTGGTATGCCCTTGATAACTTTTATCTGTGCTACAGGAATACTTCACACAGCAAGGAATAGAAATAGAGCCAATAATTACTGCAAGAACCAACATGTTTAATTCCACAGTGTATAATACTTTTAATTGTAAAGAAATCTTTGTACTTCAATAAGCCAAATTTGTCCTGGTAACACAGGAAGAGAAAAATAAAGAGACAAGACATGGCTCTGATCTCACCACTCTTAAATTCGTTGTCCTCAGCCTTCCCCCCTCCTTTTTTTTTTTTTTTTTTTTTTGTCTATAAGCCCACTGCTGCTGTTTTCTCTTGCTTTAGGTGGGATTGAGAGTGTATTAGGCTCTGTTATTGTAGGAGAGTCCACACAGCCTTGTCCTTGTAAACAAGGCTCCCTCTTCCACATTCAGAAAAAGCAAGCAGAAGACTCAAAGGATCCTGACATAACTCCATGTGGTTACGGAGAAGAAATTTCAGGGTATACAGAAGGAATTTAGAAATAATTACCAGAAGTCACCCTGGATGCAATACAGAATCGATGGCCAGAGCAGGTAGCAATAGATTGCACACTTTATTTCAAATCAAAATGATGTATCACAGAGCTTTGGGTTTGTTTAAGCCAGCAATTCCAACAGCACTGCCTCAGAAAACTCCTTAAAACTTCATCAGAACATAACCCTAGTAGAGTATTAAAGAATTCAGACAAACTTCTAGATCCAGGACTTAATTTCCTGATGCACATTCCAGAAGTTTGTTTCTTTTCTTTTACTCCTTCCCCCCTTTTAATTTTAATTCCTAATGAAAACAAAACTAACATGAAATATTGCAAAACTGAAACAATTCCCTCTGTTAAGTGCTATTCAGAGGTCTGCGTGATATGCTGTATAACTAGATTTAGGCTGTTATTTACCTCAGAGTTTTGTCATTAAAGGTGAAGATCAATCCTCTAAAGTATGCATTCAATTTTGGGGTGTGCTTAGATGGCTACATAAACTACATTTTTTTGTTGTTGTTGCTCTGATTTAATCATTTGGCAAATCTATCTCTAAGTAAACTATTAACGTTAAGTTTTACTATAGTATCAATGGGTGAAGGAGATATCTATAAATTTAAAATGTTTGCTGCAAACTAAATTTAATAGTCTAAATAAACAATGCAGGATTAGATATACATAACATCCATAGCTCTCACTTTTGAGAAGACAGTTCTCACTTCAACATATAACGCTGTCATCAGTACGTTAGTTTACGAACATCCTAAAGCAAGAGAACTTCTCTTATCACCTTCACAAAACATGTTTAGGGTGTTAATTTACCCATATGCTTCATATTTAGCTCCTTTGAAAAAAAATAAATATGGATTTTGCAAATGTCCTTTTCAGATAGTAAAAGGTAGGAATGCTATAGAGTAACAGGGCTGGTATTTTAAGGGGAAAAAAAAATCTGTGAGTATTATAGATGCCTGTACACAATTTAATTTCAGCCTTTAAGAAGACAGTAGAGAGAAACCACGTACTGCATACCTCTGCTAAGTGACTTCTGAAACCAGATCTTAAACAAGTGCTTCATGCCCTTATTCTGTACAGAGTACTAACCTACTTTTATTAATATGGTGATACAGAACTTAGAATTTTGCCTCACAGACAACGGTCTTACAGCTACATGCTCATTCCCTCTTTAGCCAGGGCCCAGAGCTCAATCTGACTTCACAGCACACCTTTTCAGGGAGTGATGTGTTTCTCGTAATGGTGATTTTCTGAGAATTTAACTCTGTGGAGCAGTTCACAAAGAGGTCATTTGAGCACTACTGCTGGCACAAGGGCAGCGAATGAGAGCACATGGTGAAAGCACAACAATCTCTTCCAGCATCCGTTTACCAAAATGAATTAGTTATGCCAGAGATCATCCCACCAACAGCATTCTCAGACACAGTAAGCTATCAAACACACTTTATAACTACGAATAGTAAGCATCGGTATTAAAAAAGTATTGGGGTTGTACATAGCTTTGCACCTACACAATGGTAGCGACAGGTGTTTAGAATGATACAAATTAAAAAAAACAACACACACAGGAGCAGCAGGAGAAACTCAAACAATGAGCCTGAGGTTGTGTTGACTACATTTGTATACTTGAAATAAAAATTCTATTTCAAGTTCTTAACTACTCTTTACACTTTTATTCCCCCATCGTACTCTTTGTAACTGCCCCATTATTAAACCATAAAGTTTCCTCTACCAGCACAGAAACATCTCAAATCCCTCAAATCCGTGAGAGAAGGCTCAAAGTTCTTCGTTTCCTGTTACAAGTTAAGTAACTTACAAAATACTCAACACACAGCAGATACAATCCTTTGGTAGTATCTTCAAGAAATTGTGTCAGTCAGCATTTTGTATTAAGAAGAAACTAGGTTACATATCTAAATGCATAGCTCACCTTAAACATGGGTCTCACATGCTCCAGGTGTGTTGCACTAGTAAATGGTGCCTGGACGTGGCTCACTGCCTCCATAAGAGCCTTAGCTGTCTTAGCCATTTGTTCCATTTCCAAATTATACAACAGTCTTCTCTGTTTTTCACTAGCAACACCTGTAAACACATTTTTTTCTCTTTACACATTTGTGCACCTTTAGCACATCTTTAGCAGCTATGTCTTCAGGAATAATAGAATTTCAAACATTTAAGTGCCATACTTACACACAGCTTTTAAAATTGTCCTTACTTCTGAAATTGCCACACAACCAAAGTATTTCCTTTAGAACATTGACGCAATTTAGCTTAAGGCAAGCTTATGTACAAAGAGTAACTGAATTTTAAATCCTATATGAAAGCTTAAAGATTTGCACAAAAAGGATTCCTTCTCCATCACCTCAACTCACAATGTAAACATCACACCCACTAAGCTAAATTCACACTGAACCAAAGCTTCATAGCATAGAAAACAACGTAAGTGGACATACTTTTCCTTAGAGAGAACTGCTTTATCGCCTTTTCATTTCAGTACTGGAACCTCCATCTTATCAACCACGAGAAACCGAAGCTGAATACAAGCAGCTTCTTTAAAATTATAATAAAAACACTAGTTGTTCAACTGTTACTGAAAATTGCATGGGTACTTTTTCCCAGGTGCAACTTTCCTGCATACAACCTGTTCATAGACTAACCTGTTCATAGGCCTTGCTTAAAGCATACAAATTTGGCTACACTGGGAAAAAGTCATGTCTCTTAACAGTCTCCATATAACTAGAACGAATAACATCTGAATCTCCATATTGTGCAAAACACAATGATTTTGTCTGGTATTTGAGAGAGGAAAACAATTAATTTTACAAGTGTAGTAAATTAGGGCCCTGTAAATGAAAGAATGCAATATTTTTGAAGAAGCCTTCTTTATCTGAAAGGAAACACAACGTTTACTCCAGAAATAGAAGGTACAACTACTGTGTTTGTTTTGCACCATGCCTATCAACAATACTGCTATTCAATGAAATCTTCATATGCACTTCTCTATGTTGCTGGTCTACAGCTAAACCCGTATTTGTATCGTCAATGCACTAAAAACTGCAAATGCAGTAGCACAGGGAAGTGAAAAATCAACAGCTGCACTTAACTCACATTTGAAGGTAGCATCGTGCATTTGTGTTAAAAGAAAAAGGATATTGAGGAAATTAAAAGTTAGGACTAATTTTAAGTTATGCAAGTCACGCTGGTTTCATTCATCTCTCATTTTAAACAGGAGACAGAGCATCAGCATTAGCTTCAATTACTTACTTTGCTTACTGGATTTTGTAGGTATTGTTAATTCCTTTGTTTCTTTCATTGAAATCTTCTTTCCAGCTATTTCATTATAGATAGCAGACAAATATTCTTCAGGGAGATCTTTACTGTCATTGATACCTCTGTTCATTTTAATATACTGTTCTTTTGTCATCTTATTCTTAACCTGAAACCCAGAAGGAATCTATTAATATGAACATGAGGCATATTCATTGCAGTTGAAATGCTGCCTACACAGCAGCCAAACAGATGAGTAGTTACCATGAAGGATGAAACCTGCTGACTCTCAAAAGAAATTTTTATGCAAGACTACACTGACAAATCTACAAAATCAGCCATGGACATGTGGGCATTACAACACTCACAAACATTCAAGTAAAATCTGCAGATTTATTAGCCATATGTTATCAAAAAACCAAATAAATTGTTTTGTCATACAGACCAGGCTATTTTAAATGTAATTCCAGCGTTCACTACTTTTTCCAGACTTATTTATTTTTAAATAAACGATGATGGCTAATTACTACAAGTTTGAAAATTATGCATTGCAAAAGTGAGATTTATTGAAATATGGCTGCATTATTTTTTTCATACTGTCTGGAATTAGGAGCAGATCTGTGTTAAAATCAATAGGTAAGCAATTACACAAGTTTGCCTTTGACTGTAGGCTAGAACACTACTTTGAGTGTTGTGTTCAACACGGGGTAGGGTATCAATACCTTATGGAAAGGACTAATCAAAACAACTTAACCCCAGTATCCATGAAAAACAATACTGTTATTTAATAGGTGTACAAACTTAAGCTACCATATTTCTTACATGCATACTGGTGCTAAACTGAACATCAAGCTTTTACAACTACACTGTCACAAAGCCTGAAAGTTAGACATCCATAGAGTACACAAATACTCTTCTAGCAACATACCTGTGGACTGTGAAGATCTGTTGTCAACATGATGATTGAGTAAGCTAAGACATATGCAGTATCTGCACTAGCAAAAAGAGTTTGCCTGAGTTGAGAAAGAAGAAAAATAACACCAAGTTTAACATATTATGAATTTTACTTATTATTCAGCTTTCTGAAATTCTGAAGATGAAGTACGGCTTACCCTTGGTTACATTCTAAGTATCTAGCAGCAAATTTCTCCATTAGGCGATCTATTTTTTGAGCCTCTCCTGGAAGACGAAATCCTTCTAGAAACATACGTAGAGCTGAAACAAAATCCTTTCCTGAAAAGTCGTGTTGGTCTACATATGCATACATGACTTCTTTGTTAAATTTATCATTGTCTCCCAGGAACTCCCCAACCTGAGTCTAAAATAAGAATAGAAAAGACAAACTAGCACATTTACACTGGGAAAAAGGAAAGCGACTAAGAACACACTCATAATACCCATGTGTCACAAAAAGAGAGGCTCATACATAGTTAATAAAGACATACTGCTATTTCTCCTCTACTCTTTAAAATGAAGTATTTTGTCCAATGCTCTCTTACATGCTCTACATGCCAGCTTTTCTCCTCTGATTTTATTTATGTACAATTTTATTCTGTTAGATACATTGCACATGTGCTAAAGACAGTTGGCATTAACAGTCAGTGTTCAGTTCCCTCTTGTAATGCTCTGTAGTTAGGAAACTTACTGTAGGAATGGAAACTACTGAACTACAGTACAAACCTCAAAAAACAGCAGGTGATGCCTAAATATATGTAGCTGGTACTCAGATACATCCCACAGATCACTCTCAATGCAACACAATACACTGAAAAATACCTCACATCCAGATAAAGGTGTGTATGTATGTAAACTGAGGTTAAAATTTTGTTTTGATGGCTGATTTTAAATTTTAATATTGAGATTTGTGACTGCAGCCACAGCTACAATGCTATATGTAAGCTATATGCAAACCCTTCCCTGGAAAAAAAACAAAAAGGGTGGCTATTAATCACAATGGTGCACGCTGCTGTTTCAGAAAGCTGTGTCTTTCACGACAGTACCAACGTAAGATATTCCCACCCTTCTCTGCCATGCACTGCAGGACCCTCCCAAACCCAGCAACAGCTTTTAGCTGTAAATCATATCAAAGAACGAATCTAGATTAAGTAACTTCCCATTGGGAGGCAGCAAAAATGCTTTTCATGTTGTAGTGGCACATTACTTTTTAGCTGCCTATAAACTGCAGTTAATTCTAGCAGACCCTTTCTGGACTAAAGTCAATACAGTTTAGTAAACTGCTCCTAGCAACACCCGCAAGTCTTGAGTCAGCTCAAGTAGGTCAGTCTTTTCCTTTACACCACACTGAACTGCAGGATGCTTATACTACAGGGTATAGCTCTCTCACATGTTGTTTTAAATTCCTTGACTTCACAAATTTTGAAAGAGATAGTTTCCTTTTTTTAAATCATTGTACAGGAACGTTATGTGTTTTAAAACACTCTTGTGATTTGCAATTAATAAAAAAAACATCAGCACAAGCAAAAAAAAAAATCAGGAAAACAATTTTCTTACTGAATCTAATCTTTCCTCTTGATGCAAGAACTGAGCAATATCTTCAGGGGTAGTGCCAAGCATTCCTTGTTCTTGCAGGTACTGAATCCCCCTCTTTGGTTTCTTATTGAATCTGTACAATCAAGACCAGGAAAGAATGAGGGTTAACCCTTTTATGTATATGCACAAAACCTTACCTGCTTAATCAAAGAAGATTCAATAGTTTTGGCTGAGATATCAAAAATCTGTATGTTAAGTATTTTTCCTTTATCAAGCTATTCATTAGAAAGGAATAAGCTACTCCCTTCTGTGATTATTGCCTTCATCATTTGATTTTTCTTCCTCTGCTAACAGCCACCTCTTTCTCTTTCCTACACAGCTGCCAGCACGGCATCCAAGCGGGTCTGCTTCAACACAGCTAAACACTACCATTTGCTTTGGTATGCAGTTACTGCTCTTCTCTGATCTAATCAAAACCAACTACAATTCCATGTCTACTGCACATTCCAGAACTGTGTATGTCTGTATACATATATATGTAGATACACAAAATATATACCAATATATATATATATATATATATACACAGATAAAAAAAATAGATAAATATATAATAAATTATACATTTTAAGGTGTTTTCTCCATGAAGAAAAATATATTCCACAAACCTAGCAAATTCTTAGTTTGGAAAGTTTGTTGTTTCTTGTTTCAATCTCCATGAACCACTCTAGAAATCCATGAGTTAAGGTTGGACTATAAAATCTCAGAGGTCTTTACCAACCTAAATGAGTCTATGAAAGAGGTGTCCGTAAGAATGGAAATGCACTAGACAAGGAACAACATAACTGAAAGAAAATGAAACCCTAAAGGACTAAGGCATGTTTGTTCAAGGTCTGAAATCTCTAATACATAAAACTTTTATTTTTGCTTAGATTGACCTCACTGAGGTGAGGTGACAAGGCTGAAATCACATGGAAGATACATGTCAGAATCCACTGAGAAATTATGCTATCCTACAGTTCAAATTATGAGAAGTTAATGAATTAGGAGGAAGCAGTATCTTAAGCTATAGGCACTTCCGTCAGTAACGTGTACAGTAAAATAGGTAATATTCAATTGATCGCATGAGTTCAATGTTCTTTTTATCCAAATACAAAAGTCTTATTTTTAGACAAGCAGGTCTGGAGAAAAAAGAACAAACATTCAGAGTACTCATCTTCTAGCTGTGAGGAATTAGGTTAACACAAAACACTGTTGACAGGCTCCAAAGGGGACACCATTCAGCACTCTTTCACCAGAGGAAGTGCTGTTACATCCAGAGTTTTTTTCCTAACACAAGATGAGTATCTATGAGGAGAAGGAAGAAAAACCCAGGAATCTTCATAGCTCCAAAAGAATCCACCCTCCCATGGGTGATAAAAGGGCACTCACAAGTCAATTCCTTGTTCTATTATTTCCTTTTGTTGCTTTAGGACCTCAAACTGCTCTGGGTTGTCAGTGCCAGACATCTGTGTGCTGTAACTGCCAATTCCTGATGAAGCAGTAGAATCCAAGGAATTTAAGCTTCCGTATCTGTTAATTGTCTCAGGGTGTTTGGTTTCATTGCTGTCTTGTTCAGTGGGTTTTTCCTGGCCTATAAATTGGAAAGGATTATATAGATACACAATACACACAGAGAAAAGAAATTAAGATCACAAGTTACTCTTCCATTATTGATGAAATCCTCTCCAATGGCTTCTGAAAGTTACTACAGTTATCTTCAATGACCTCTTTATTTTTACATAAATATTCTGGTTTTGTTTTGGTTGGGAAAATAACCAAAAGATCACTACAATATATCAAGGAGGATTCTTTCAGTACATCACTTATCTGAAATTTAAGCTGTAAGTTACAACTATAATTTGTAAGCACTTGGGAAAAAAACAGAACTTAGAAATCTAGTTACACATCTTTTTATTCTCAAGGCCAATGTTACTTTTGATGTGAAGCAAACCACACTAGAAGCTTCTGAAACTGAGCGCCTAAAAGTGTTTATAATCACATAAGCCAACTATCTGGGGCTCTCAGTTCAACAACAGCAGTGCTAACCATGTCTAAATTTCAACTTCCACTTTAAATTGGTACTTCAGCTACCAACTTTAAACCCTTAATCTGAAAATTCTGGTATAACCCTAAGACTTTTAATCTGAGGTCTGATAGAAACAAGATTAAAGCAAGTAATGATTTAGTTACTTCACTGCTTGCAACATTGATTTTTTATTTATTAACGCATAGCTTTAGAATTTCCACTCCCCATCCGGGTTGCTTTAGTAGTAATTTAATCAATATGAAATTAGAAGTGCTTCAAAGTACATTTTATAGTCCCTTTAAAGTTAGAAATGTGTGAAGTAACAGCATTTAGTCAGTTTCAATGTAGTAGCATTCCAGGGATTCAGCCAATTAAGAAAAATAACTTGTTCAAATGACATCAACCAAAAAATACTGAAATTTCTATCCCAAAAAATATACAAATATTGCACCTCCCCCCAGGGGTTTTACCAATCTAGGAACTAAAAATATCAAAATACTGGAGAAATGCATTAAATTCCTGCAGCATCTCTTTACTAAAACCATAAGAACGGCATCTCATGTCTTACCAAGTGTTGTCTGAGAATTGGGATTTACATACTGATCCTTACTCCACTCCACCATACACTTCAAGATTGATACTAAGCATTCCAATCCTTTCTTTCTCAAGCTTAATTCCTAAGATAGAATGAAAAAGAAATACATTAGTGGACTGAAGAGTTTAGTCCTAACTTATAATTCCAAGGAACGTGAAATTTTGTGAAGTTTGGCAGAATTTCTTTTACCTGAACATTGGACATGCCAAGCTCTTGGCTACCCCTTCCTTGAGCAATCTTAGACAGGTCATTGACCAGCCTTTCAAATATGTTTGCAGCATTCAAATCACAATCATAGTTCACGTAGATGTCCACTACACTCTGGGCATCTATAAACAAAGTGACATTGTCAACCTTGGAACAAAAACTACATAGCTCATTGAAAGGCAAGTACAGTTTTGTTCTTCAGCATAAAAATGTAAAAGCCAGAGCCAAGCAGTCCTTAGTACCTGCACATATCCGTGTCAGAGTTTGTATAACCATCCATTTATGATCAAATGAGCTAGTAGAGGTTTCCAAGATATACAGGAAAATTTCTTTGAAGAATACCTATGAAACATTCCAGGAAAAGGAAAAAAGACATCTATTACAAACATTGTAATGAAATTTGACAGCTAATATTCTGATGCATATAATTCTGAAAGCATACAGATAATATGAAAGAAGGATTCTAGGACAGGAGAGAGGGGAAAAAGCAGAAAGGTGGGAAAACAACTTACATTTGACACGTTGAAATTAGGACATTAAATCACTCCTTACATACCAGTGCTGTGAAATCCTGAATGTCAATTTAGTCTAACAAGAATTCTATGCTGCATTTAGAGTTTAGTATCATTTGAGGTTTGGAAAGAAGAGATTATTACCTTACAACAAAAGACCTTCCCTACAAGAGGACATGGCACAGATGTAATAAACAGCAAATTATGCCAATTTAAAGTATCAGTATCATTAGAATGAGAAACATCTTGACATAGAATAATCACTCCACAGTATCACATTGTTGTAAGATGTGCACTGGTCAGGCACACCATTAATGGACGTGCTGCATTTTTTATAAGATGACCATCTTCCAAAATGGACAGTAGTTTTCCCTGAAATTGCTTCAGTGCAGATGCTTTTTATTCAGAACAGTG
Source organism: Heteronetta atricapilla (assembly GCA_011075105.1). Classification (NCBI taxonomy): domain Eukaryota; kingdom Metazoa; phylum Chordata; class Aves; order Anseriformes; family Anatidae; genus Heteronetta; species Heteronetta atricapilla. The sequence continues at coordinate 123,044,846 of CM021732.1, forward strand.
ACTATTTTACCCTTTCTTAATTGGTTCCTCACCAGATACACTAGGTATTATAGCCTGCATATTTCAGCTGAGCATGCTTAGCAGCTACAGCAGGCTTTTTCTCTTGCTTCTTCCCTAAGCGGCAGCAACAGCTGTGAGAGCATATGAACTCAAAATGTGAACTGCTCGATGGTGTTACATCACCATCCCACGCAGCGTTACATCACTGCTCTACACCTCTGAGAGCTCACCTCTCTGCAGCCAGTGGTGGCTACCAAATCTATCAATGGTTCTCTTCTAAAACGGTGCCAACAGTCCCATGCCTTCAAGCTCCTTTTCTCTGAGAGCAGCATGCAAACATCCAAATACATAACTAACCCTGTTTTTAATATTAGATATTCTCTTGTATGACAGAATTCTTGCAGAGATTTCATGCTATTAGACAGGTACAGATAAGTACAAGGCTAATTTTGCTTTGTCACATGCTTGGGGAAAACTGGCAGCACTGATTTGCAAACATCTTTGATGGTACGGGTATCGCTCCAAGGAATATTCACTAGCAAAATTTACATTTTGTCAGCCTTCTTAGAGGAAAAGCATGCAGTGCAATCCCACTTAGTTTTTTAATAAAAAACTAAGTTTTTTACAAAACTTTGTGTTTTTTACAAAACACAAGTATAAAAACTAAACCTAAATCTTTAAGCTGCAGGAGAAATTAGTTGCACGGGCTGCATACTATGATGACGCTTTAAATCTCAATGCTTCTTACACAGACTTCTCGCTTTTGGTATCAACTTTGGACAAGAGTACTTTGGGATGCACAGTTTCTCCAAGCAGTACTAATTACATACATTTAGGTATTTAAAAATAGGATGTAGCACTTAGTGCAAATAATGTTGAGTTGACACTTTCTAGCATGTTGCAAAAATTAAACCAGAAGAGAGCTCATTATCTAGTTTGGTCAACTGAAAATAGAGAAATGATAGATTATTTACTGTTGATGAAAAATGGTAAGTACAGTCAAGTGACACCTGAAATTCATTGATACCTATGACTGGATTTGCATGAAAACCTTTAAGCACAAAAGTGGGGGGAAGGGGAAGTATGTCAGAGTTAGCCCATACATTTCTGCAAATCCAGTGACCCATTTAAGAAATACAGTTACAAAATAATTCAGGTAAGACCCACTATTTCAACTGTCAGAGGACAGCATTAGCTAAAGACTTATGTCAAAAGACCACATGAGGGTCACTTGTAGCAGAATCTGAAATTATATTTTAAAATATGCCAACAATTTCTTAAACAGATGAAGAATACTGCCTCCATCCCAAAATATATAGATTTTGCATATTGTAAACCAGAGCATATGGCTCTCCTTACAGCTCCAAGACAAAAACTGAATGTGAAGATATCTACTTGTCTACCCACATCTTCCGAATAACCTTTAGGATCAGCAGCTGAAAGAAGAGGAAATCTTTATTCACGACCAGGAAAAAGAGTAAGTTTCTTGAAACTGCTGTCCCCTGTACTTTGTAATAGTTAATTAGTAACATCAAACTTATGAAAATTAGGTTCTTCTTCTGAGGCTACCATGACACCAACTCATACAATGACATCCATGAAAGAAGAAATCCTTGAAATCAAGGGCCTGTAACAAACATTATCAGTATTCCCAACATCTTTTCACACTCTACTTCCACACTTCAATCTGTACAAATCTTACAGACAATCTGTAAATCAAAGCACATTTTACACAGTAAAAATTATTACTTCATGTAAATGTCTATTATTAAGTGATGAAACGGCCTACTTCTTTTTAGAGACTTCATTTTATGTTTAAGTTAAAATATGATGGATTTTATTTCCTTTGAACAACCCTCCCTACAAAAGTTTTCCCATCACTTTCCACTTCACCAATGAACTTGTCACTGCCTCAAGTGTCAATTCTGATGTTACAGAGCAAATCTTATTTAATCTGTAAGTATATCAAAAGAAATGCTGCTCGTTTACTCAAACAGGGTTTCAAGGGCACTTCACCCATTACCACTGGATGAGAAAGAGCTTCTGTGCATGGGTAAATCTGGCAAGCCTTATGCAAAAGCTGAAATTCAGGAAGAAAAACAAATTTCTCTGAGCAAGACATATCAATATAGATGGATGCCAACTTAACACCCCTCCTCTCCCCCCCCCCTTAAAATTAGAAAGTCATGTAATGTACCTCAATCTGCATCTTTAGATGAGTCTTGAAGTTTGAGAGGAGGGTAAGAAATATGGAAAGTGAAAGTTCAAAAACTTCTGGAACTGATGAGACTCCATTTTTTGACAGTGCAACACAAAGATACTGCTTAATAGCATTAATAAACATCTCATTTGTCCTGAAGACAGGTCCTGCGTTTTGCAGAATGGACAGAAGCAACTGCAAAGAAAGAATCTTCGATCGCAGTTCATGAGATCTGGAAAAAAAAAAAATACAGCATATATCAGCCCAAGGTAAGTCATAAAACAAACAAACATTCCTTTGAGAAATCAATACACCACAATGACTTATGTGGAACACTTATGAAATAAAATACAAATTTGAAAAATATGGTATAAAAAGCGTTGTAAAAAGATGATTTTTTAAATGTTAAACTGGTCACCCTTCAGCCAAGAGGGTGGGCAAGAATAACCTTTACCAGATACCGTTTCCTGACACTACTACCAAGCCCCTCTTCTGTAGCACAGCACACCTATTAACAGTGGCAACAGCAAGCAACATTGTTCGTTCTTAGTCAGAGGATGAAGAGAGTCCTTTTTTTCCCCCCCCTTTTTTAATAGAGCTTGGAAGATCCATTCTATCTACAGAATCCTGAGTACTGAAAGGTTAGAAGTGACTTTAGAAATCCATTCTCCTCCTTTATTTTCACCAGCATGGGAAAAGAGCTAAGGACAATAAAGACAACAACTGTAACTGCTTGACCTACTTCCTCCCAGCACTGACATCTCTTTCCTCTAAATGTGGTATTTTACATTATGTATCAGTCACTGGCCCCATCCCACTCCGAGAGCAGCTAGGATGCATAACGTGCCTATTTTAAGGGTGGCATTAGCAAAATCAGGCAACTGTAGTGTAGTCAAGAGCTCCACGGTAACACCATGCTTCATTACAGAGTGAAAAAAGCTAGATTTGTGTCAGAACAGAGCTACTATTTATGGTAAAAACAACAAAAACGTGTAGAGGACGGAAATCTGTATCCATGAAAATATAATGCAATTTAAATAGCATTCTGGGAGAAAGCTTTCTTTCCTCACACTCCCGTATCTCCTTCCCACTTCTGCTCATCTCAAAAAGAAGCACAGACATGAACGGTTTTCCCAAAAAGACAACCCAGCTTTTGTTGAACCACCACCCACTGACAGAGGACAGTTATGAAACGTGAGGAACAATGAAAGGACATTCTTCATATAGTACAGCCCAGATATGGTAAGGATCTCTTCCTGCCACATGTCACACACATAATACTTCGTTATTTGTTGTATTCTGCAAAAATACCAGCTTAATTAAAAATAGTCTGGCTAAAATAAAAGTTCAAATTCATGACAAACATCTTATGAATAAACTTGATGGTTCCTGCATGCTGGCAAACAAAGTGTGCTGGAAAAAACAATAACTTGGCCACCATTTCAAACACCTAAGATATAATCCCAAACTTCTTTTCTGAAGACACTTTAGAGTAGCCAGTCAGTGAGGAATTTGCTCCTCCTGTTCCTCCTAATGACCCCAGAGTCAATGTAAAAGCCCCAAAACAGCTCTCAGTGTGAGTTCTTCACGAAAATGCCTTTCTTCAGGCACTGCACAACTGCATGTAGCCTAATATAACACTCTTCTTTGATGTAAAAAGGCTTTTTGTCTGACATTGCATTAATAGTACAGACAGCACACGACCTTGTCTTTGCTATTAATTTGAAGAATTTAAGTTTAATGAGACTTTAAAATGTAAATAAAATATTAAATATTGTCCATTTCCAGTGAGCATCAACTCATAACCCAAGTCTAAATATGTTGGCCTTATCCATTCTGTAGGGATGCATAAGCCTACTTCACTTAACAGAAGTTTAAGGACTGAAATCTAGAGCACAAAACTTCAGAATATTTCTCCCACATCTTATTTTGTTGTAGGGAAAAAGGAAGCAAATAAATCAGCAAGTTCCCAATGAGCACAATCTTAATCTCAACTCTCAGCCTTGTGACTACGCTAAAGCTCCGTGTCCACTTAGCTAAACATTTAAAATAGTTTCATTAAACACTTCATGGCTAATTTCACTGTCAAGAGGCAGGCAAATTTATTTATTTATTTAAGTTCTGTAGATATCCTATGACTCCTTTTCCAATTACAGCATCTTTATAATAATAGTTCAAAAAAGCCATATATGCCTCAGAAGCACAGCAAAATTCTAGATGTTTCTCCAAATGTAGGACATCTTTGAATGTCTTTGCAGATAATTCCTGTTGTCTTAAACATCATTTCCTCCAATTTGTTCTAGATGGAGAGCTTAATCAGGTCCACTATAAACATCAGGGACTCCATGGATTCATATGAAATGCTCCAAACACCTTATTAGCTATTGCTGCCCTTCCAGAGTGAGCTAATAATCCATTAAAGCCTTTGATAAATGGACATAAATCCACAAGATTTTCATGGCACTTCCTGGAAGATGAGTTCTCAAAAAATAGCGAGGAAAAATGTTTCAATCTTCACTCCTGAACGTCCTGACTTTCCACAGTACATCAGTAGATAAACAGTTTGAAAAAGGTTCTAGACTAACGCTTCAAAACCCTTTCTACATTATAATTTTCAGATCACCAATATTTTTTAATATTATGATTTTTTAAGCACCAATATCACACTGATATTGGTGATTAAACTAAGTTGTCTTTAAGTTACCTAATTCAGAAGTTAAGACCCTGGAACAGCAAACATGACTTTATTTTAAAGGATTTGGGGTCTTTCATCAGTGCTCATTTTACAGTTTTAGTATCTTAGGAACAAAAAAGCAATCTTCTTGAAAATTATTACTGTTTTTCTAACATGCAAAAAAAAAGAGGCATATGGATTCCATACAAGATCAGAAAAGCAAAGTTCTTTCGAACAGACATGGTAATATTGGCACCCAAACATAGAGGACTTTTTTTTGTTGTTGTTTTGCAGCAAACAATTCTCTAAGCCAAACTGAAAACAGGGTATCTTCAGTCAAAGGGCAAGGTTTTCAAACCAGGTAAATACAGACTTTGTTTGCAAAACATTTGTGCTGTGGTTAAGGCAGCTGCCAAGTGTCCAACCTGAGCTAGAGAACAGAACACACCACACCACCAACTTGTCATAATACCAGTTCAACGCAAAGAGATTTTATTAAGATGAAGTGCAATTGGGCACATGTACTGGATACCCAACATGTAAGAGAAAAGAGCTTGTGGGGTGTCAGTGATAATGGTTATAAACCTACGTATTACTTAAAAGCAGAGCAACAATAGTTGAGACCAGAAACAACTTAAGACCTTCTTTACAGATCCCACTGAAAAGCATTATACAGAGGAACTAGGAAGAACATGATGCACTTATAGGCAGTGTAGGCATTAGTAAGAAACTGCTAAAGAGTAGACGGGTAACAGCAATGCTTTCATTTAACATACAAAAAATGTTTAAGAACACAGAAAGCACCTATTCAAAGTTTCAAGGTTTAACCATACCATTATTCTCTCAATAACTGGGGAGTCTCAAAAACGTTTAAAATAACTTATTTTTATTTTCAAAATTTTAGTAAGATTTGTTATGAGAATTCTTAATTTTACTTACTTTGGATCTGGCGGTCCATCTGACAGGGGCTTCATGGAGAGTTTACACAGTGACCTGAATACAAGGAAGGCATCCTTTTGTAAAATGTGGGAAAACTTAGCACCAGGTGTAGGTCCTGAAGAATTTCCAGATTCCTAAAGAAGTTAACATATTTCAGTATTCCTTTTTGCATTAGCAGGGTGTGTAGGGAAATCCCCACCTCCTAGCAACAAGAAGTTAAGATATACAAATATAACCAGTTCACTATAGATTTATAGTCTCAAGACTAAATTAAAACAAAAAAGAATTCTGCAGTCCAGTTAAAATGAATAAACTCCCTAATAAAATTTCCTATCTTGATAAAAACCCAGAATTACATTAAGACTGTCATGAAGCTATATGGGTCAAGTTTAAATAAGACAACTTCCAAGGGAACTGCCTTCAGTCATTTTCAGTAGATAACTAGTTTAAGAAAAATGACTGACATTCCAATAGAATGCAAGCAGTTACATCTCTGTGGCAACATACATCTGGCAACACTTCTATTGCATGATATATTGCTCTAAGTTCATGTTATTTGGTATTGTTGTTCCTTACATCAGCAAAACGCTTAATGTTAATCTTCCACTTATATGGCATGTGTGACTGTTGCTTTCAAGCTTGCAATCTACTATCCCCAGACATAATTATTCAGTACTTTGATAGCAGAGACCCTCCATCAGTTGATACTGTGCATATGCTGTTATCTGATACCACAGAAGTAGTGTGTTCTCATATTTTTTTCTTAATGGAAATCAAACTTTATCAGACAAAGCTTTTTATCCAGAATCATAGCAGTACAGCATGCTATGAGCTTGAAATTTATATTTATGATGTGAAAAAAGCATGTGAAAATTATACAAGTATGTCTATAACAGGTTACACTCCTTACTAAACGTCTATGTGAATGCTAGTTTTATTGTTTCTTAGGAGCAGTTTGAAAACCTAGGAGGTTCTCTAATCTTGAAACACTTCTAACACTGCAGCTAAAAATACGGTAGTCAGGATAAAAAAAAGCCATCACATACAAATATTTATTTACAAAAAATGTATTTATATACGGCACTAAAATAAAATAACATTTAGAACACCACAATACTCTAACTCATCTGAGTAACACATTTTACAGACTTCTATCAATCATTCTCTGCACAAGTGTTGGACAATACTTAAAATATTCCACTCTTTTTCAGTATTTCCTAATTTATACCTGCCTGTACCTGAGTATCATTGGAAGAGACAGATAATCTGTCATCTGGTAAAGATGGTGTATAAGCAACAGAAATTGGAGTTCCTGGAATTCCATTTGCCTGAATGTTTTCACTGTCACTGCCGTCCTCTAATGTTACAATCGTGCCATCACCACTTGCACTTTCAGCAGTCCCTTCTATATCTAGCAGAAAAGAAAAAAAATATAACAAAGGTTACGTAAGAACGCAAGGTAAAAAGAGCTTAAATCAAATGTTTAAATACAAAAACTACCAGAAGCAAAAGTATCACAAGGAGGAGCTGAAGGTAGAATTTATATGGCTTTATATAACTAAAAAAACTACCACACAAATTATGAAAATTATGATCAAAAACAACTTAGAACCTTACATTGCCAGGTTCACTATTCTAAGTATCAGGAAAGAAAAACTCACAGATTATATATACAATTCTCAACAAACTCAAGATCTAATGCTTTACTGCTACTACAGAGATGGTCCCATTTTTGAAGAGATTATGCGGGAAGAAAACAGAAAAATAAAACCAGCTAGATTTCTTTTTTTTTTTTTTTTACATAACATTCGTCTTCAGTATAGAAAGTGTAAATTAATGCATGAAACCTTGCCCATTTTATTGCTAAATAACACGCAGCTAAGGTCAGACAACTGAAACTATTTTCTTTAGCATATAAATATTATATAAACAATGATGTATTTTAGTTAAATATTCATGTTAAAATGATATTTAATGTCAAGATTCATACTGCAGTCATATATTAATGTAATACCTCCAGCTACTATGTTCACCATTTCCTGCACAATACTTTCCACAATTTCTTGCGCCTTCTCTTCACACTCATTGCTTTCACCATCAAGCGTTCCTCCATCAGCTTTAGAAAGATCTTAAAAAAAAGAAATACTGAGAAATTACTAAATTAAGGAAATATTTTACTTGCATTTAATACTTAAAAATTCAATTACCAATCTACTAATAGAAGAGTATACATTACAAAAACAACAACACAGTGTTTGGATGTTTTGAACAGTATTTGTAGAGCACAAACATTCCAGTGTTTACCTTGTAAATGGTAAATAACACACAGGCCTATGCCAACAAAAGACAAATACATCCATTTTGTATTTTCACATACATTAAACACCAAAAGCTGCTGGCTTTGAGATGTTATTTTCAGAACTTTCATAACATCATACAGGTGCAAAGAAGCATCTTTGCAACAAGAGTACAAGAGCCTAAGATTAAAGGATACCTGTGATAAAGCTTAACAGTGATAACAAAGACTATACTCAATTATTAAAAAATATCTATATGCCTGACTCCAGGCTTGGGAGGTGAAAAAAGACAGTCCTCAGCCCTTCTTTTTACAGACCTTTTCCCTCCCTCCATGAAACAGAAATACACACTGATTACTTTCTGCTGCTGTGGCTTGGTCAGCTTCTGTCTGTTCATTCTCAGCACTAGAAATATCAGATCCATTTTCTGCCTCTAAATCTTCTTGAAGGTTCTTGTCCACATCATTTGTGTTGTGGTCAAGCTCTCTCTCATGTTCTTTAGACAGCTGATCAGTCTGCGTTGGAATATGTCTCAACTGAGGTGACTCAGGCTCATGATGGCTTACTGGAGACTGCTGTAGATGGTGTTGCTGTCTGTGTCTTTCCTTTTCCATCTGTTTGGCTTCCTGAAGCTAGAAATACATTGCCATTACACAAAAATTTTATCATCAAAACAAAACAATGAGCTATATACACACTGCATATGTTATTTAGTAAACATGGAATCTCTATAGGCTCTGCTTAAACATTGCCTTCATAAACCTGTAATAGTTTAAGCACACGTTACTATGAAAAAATGTAGTATCAGGCTAAGTCTTTGCAAGAGGGCTGCTTCCCAACTATGCACATTTACACTTACTGTATCTTCACTATGTATAATGGATGACAAAAGTACAACCAGTATACGAGGAAGAGTTGTCTGCCTGTCCAACAAGGAAGTTCAGTCAGGAGATGTGACAATATACAAAGGCTTGTATGGAGAAACAAAGGGCAATTTCTTATTTTTACTTTTTAAAGCTCTCACTTATAGAAACACATAGGGAAACTTAGGATTAATTTTCTCCCATCCTGCAAACCTGCGGTGTTTAGAAAAAAAAGTAGCAAACGGACTGAACATACAGAAAAAAAAATACAGGAGTTAAAAGTGAGAAGAAGGGCTACACTTCCACATCACTTCAGAAGACAGATCGTTAGGAAGAAACTGTCATGCCAAAAAAATCAAAAACCAAAAGACAAAGGCTATTTTGAATTTCATGACTTCTCACACTGGAATCCCTGGAAAGAGAAGAGAATCTGTAATTTGTCTAACAGACTAGGACAACAGTTACTGAAGTCAAACCAAAGCTGGGTGTCCTTTGAGGTGATGCTCTAACAACTGGTTTTCTATCCCTGCAGAGACCAGTGTTCACCAAAAGTTTTGTAACTGTTTATACTGTTATTTTGGCTAGTGTGACCTCAGCCCTTTACTCTTCCACTTAAAGCTTTCTGTGCTGCATCTTTTGGGGTGCCCTGAGTAGATACTACCTTTCAAGTTACAGCTTAAATAACTCCTTCCATCCTTTGGTAGCTATCATATTTAAAAAGTTGCCCAGAGCATGCAGAACAAGCAAAACAGCTTATCAGCTTACATGAAGACTAGACTTACAGTTGGGCAAAAACAAAGACTTCCAGTGTAGGATAACAATAATCCTTTTCTTTAATGAGTTGGTTAAAAAGACAGCAACTACACTGATTTCCCAAAGCACTCGTGTAACTGGATGGCTTTTGCCATTTCTGATCATAAATATATCATAAATCCCTGACTGTGATGGCATTGCTTCCAGTAACCAGTTGCTTCTGAGAAGGAGTCAAGTACCATCTTCAATCCACTACATACTCCTAAAGAAAACTTATGAGTTTGTAATAGTACAGCAGAATTACTTCTACAACTAGCTAAGAATTCAAGCAGCTTTCTAATCTGAGCATCCACTTTTGTTGTTCTTGTTTTTTAACAGGAATAAGGACAATCACTTTGCCTTACTGATCTTTATTACGAGCAGTGGAAGCCACAAGACATGCTGCTGGTGTTCCTGCTGACCACTCACTACAACAATTTCAGGGACACAAGTATCGGTGACTACTCCACATTAAAGCATTAAAAAAAGTAAATTATTACATGACTTGGCAGGGTTCTGTCTTTTTTCTTTTTTGTATTTGTTTTAATTATGAATTACTTCTTCAGTGTTTATCATCACAACATTTGAGTATTTCACTAACGCTAAATTATTCTATATACAGCGTTAAGCAGGTTGTGTGGCACTACTTGACAGCCTGAGAAGAGAAACTGAAGTCAAATACATCCATTAAATACAGAGGCCCACTCTCAGAATTTTAAATCCAATACAACACCCCTCCCCCCAGCACATTTCACACCTATTTCAGAGAGCAAAATGCAAAAAGAATAATACATTGGATTCTTTTTCAAAGTTACTTAAGTTAAGAAAGCCCAGAAGCTTTAATAGTAATGACAAAACAAATTTCTCAACCTGTTTTGCTTTTAAGAACTATTTTCTACATAAAAATATTGAGATACTCACTGCTTGATTTTCCATACGTGCAAATATGACATTCAGCATTTGCGTTAGAGTGGCCTTGGCTGTGGTTTGATTTATGAGATTTTTGCTTGCTAGGTAGATATTGTAACATGTTCTTACAGCTTGCAGCACTGTTCCTTCGTGGATTTCTATGTGTTGAGATGTTACTGCAGTGAGCAAAGCCTAAATAAACAAACACATTTTTCAGTCAAAATTTTCTAGTCAATGAAATAGCCTCCAAATGAATAAACGTCAGTTTTGGATTACTTTTTAAATATAAATAAGTACCTATCTTTAGCTGTAAATTAAGTTTTTCAAGGAATTTTTTAGCCATATCAGAACATCACACATACCAGTTATGTTAACGTATACTAAGCAGAGTGTTTTAATCAGTGTATATAGGAAATGTGTTTCATAGCATGCAACAGCAGTAAGTAACCAATGGAGTTATCAGGTGGTTAATAAAAGCCACCCTATAATTTTCTATACATAGCCCATAAATGACAAACTACCCATGAAGACACAGAAAAGCCACCCAAATTGTCCAAAAGTTGTTTTACCAATAAATATAAATCTGAAGAACAGAACAAGTATATGATTAGGCAGCTACGAGTGCCACAATCACACTTTCTGAACATTGTTTTTGGATATGTTAGAATATTTTATTGCTTTCTCCACAGAAATTCACTTATTTCCACTTGAGCTAGTATCTGCTTCTTTTACTTTACAAAAAAACATGCAAATGTGCTCCTGAAAGATCAAGTAATAAAGAATTAAAGAACACGTGAGGTAGAGGCAGGCTGGACTGGAGAGCAGAAACAGAGACAGGTAAAGCTGAGGACTAGGTGCACAGACACTGCCAGAAGAGTGTGTGGGAAAGCAGAAGGGAAGGGGAAGAGCCCGGTTCACGATGGCACAATCCTGTACACTGATCACTGTACTCCCAAAGAAGGTGCCAGAAAACAGGGAAGAGTTTTATGCATTGAAGACTTTGACAGAGTTAACAATTAAATGGGATGTTTAGGGAAGGTAACACTGGAAGAACCAGAAAGCTCGTACATTGGAAAGGAATTTTTAACTTTAATCAAAGTTAACCTTTAATCAAAGTTAAGCACAACAGTTATTTGAAGTGCTGTGTAATTTATTCATCAAACCATGCCTAATTCCACTGACAGGATCATCAGCATCCCTGTCCACATGGTACCAACAAGTGGAGATAGAGCACCCATCTCTGACTCCAACACTAAAAATCAGAGACCCATCTCACTGAGCTGCCACTCAAGAGACACGACTCCTGCTCCTGGATAACCAGATTGCTGAAGGTCCCTTGTTATTTTACCTGTGGTGCCATAGTTTTCTCATCAGTGGAGGCACACATGTGGGTGACTGTGCTTGCAGTTCTTATTGGAGAAAATACACTTATCTGCATGACCATTAAACAGCATCTCATGCTACAATCCACGAACTAGTAGTACCTAACGTCACTAGAAAACTTTTCTTTAAATTAATAAAGAAACAAAAACAAAACAAAAAAAACACACAACCAACTAAGACAAATAAACCACATGGGCAGACAAACTGTAGACAAGTTTCATTAAATGAACTGAAGTCTCCCATCACTGATACTATTTCTCCTCCCAAAATTCAGTTTACATGTTACTGACTGACCTTCTAAAACCCAGAAAGTGGTAAATTGAAATTCGTATCACCATCCTGAATTCCGACCCTCTCTGTGATTCAGTATCTCCACAGAACTTTCAACACCCTGCTTCTGCTACTGGAAAGCATAATTTAGGGATGAGGACATACAAAAGCTGTAACAAAATCCAGTGCCACCAAAACAAAATCTGCTGCCAAACCTTATTTATATATTTAAAATATTCACCACCTGTCCTTTCCTCTCTCCCCCCATATAAATGTATTCTATACTGTCCTAGCACACCTACTTCTACGTATTGTATTTTCTGTACCTTTCATTAAGTACTTTGTACTGTTCCTCTTCTCCCTTACTTCTAGGAGTTTCTGGTGGCTTCATGAGACTTGTGTACTGAGATACCGAGTTAAAACATGCTGAATCCCATTCTTTGTATTTGCATGTCTGTTCTGTTCATGTAACATACCTACATTCTCTGTATTAGAGTAGTCACACTCCCAAATTTACCCCCAAAGCTCATCCTATCAGTCACAGCTCTGCCAACCTCTCCAACTGCCCCCTACATGTGGCCAACCTGCAGGGGGCAGCTCCCAGTGACTCCATCCTATACCCTCCCATCTGGCTGGGAAGGCTGTACACCCACAGGTATTTTAGCACTCTGCTTTTAAAGTTGTGTGTGTCACTGAATGAGAAGTCCTGAGAAGTCACACAAAAACAGCTCCACAAAACTTTAATTCATAATTCTGAAAGAGGAGTAACCTTGAAGAACTTTGTCTATGCTAGTTTAAAACAAGTAAAATCAGCAACTCTTGAGAGGACAACCTAAACAAGTGGAGTCCAGGCCTAAACAGACAGCTCTGCTCTTTTTTCCCCCTCTTTACCAAAGCACTACTATGAACACAAAGCCACAAGCCACAAACAGCTTGCTGTTGTCATCCTTGTTAAACTCAGGTGATGAACGGTCTGCTATTTGAAAGTCCAATTTTAACTGGCATTGCAGTTCACTGAAGTCTCAGTTTTTTCATCTTTTAGTAATAGGAGATAATGCATACTAGTAGAAAACGTTGACAAGGCTACAGATGGATTATGTGCTGTTTTAGTTGGCTCAACAGCTTGAATTTTATGAATTTCCTCAGTATCCGTGTTATGACTACTAGAGCTTGGTTCTTTTCACACCACCTGGTAAGGAGGTGTGGAGGCAAGAAAGGTACGTACATAGAGGCACTTTCCTCCTGACGGTCCAACACATTACCACAAATTCACTGAATAGCTCCATCCTCTATGCCAACTGAGAAATCAGCCTTACCAGCAGGGAATCCCCTCACAGACACCTAACTATTAGCGAGCTCAACATGCGTACAAGAGGTCCTGAAGGCCACTCACCCACTTGAGAAAATGAACCCTAATGACTACCATATGTAATTGTAAACTGACAGGCATTTTTAACTTTGATCTTTCATTAAGGGTTCAACTCGATGTCATGCCCTACATAACGTTTCCTCATTCTGTGTCACCGATAAGCACACCCTTACCACAACTGATGTGACAACTAACCCTAAGAAACCACAGGCTACCGTCAGGAGCAACAGTACTGCTCCTCTAAAACCCGTCAGCTCATCTGTTAAAATATTAATCTTTCCCTTTCTCACATGCCAGTTTTCATCAGATTACTCTCTGACCCTTCTCTGTGGCCAACAGCCACTACATCCAACACAGGGGAGACGAGGCAGTCCAACGAGTAGAAGACAGTCTCTGTAGCAACAGTCCCCAGTTCAGCGGGATTACACAAAGTCTCCAAGTGCTACGTGGGGATGCGGGTCCTTGAGAAGTGGAACAACCAAAACGCTTCTCCCAGCCACACCCTTACTGCACTGCTTACTTTGCAACAGGTCTGGGGCAAGAAGCCACCTCTGCCATTTTAATGACAATATATTAATACAATTTAAAAAAAATACCTCCCCCCCACCTTTTCTGGTGGTGCTTTTTTGTTTTGTTGTGTTTTAAATTGAGTTTAACTGGTTTAGCATATTAAATTCATGTCAGAACAAGGGATGAGGTAGGGCAAGAGCAACAGCTGGGAGCAAAACCTGAACAGAAAAATGCCTCTCTGCAGGGGTCACAACAGCAAGCTCCTGGGTTGGCTCTGCTGACTGTGGAGCTGCAGCATTAGGTTGCTCTTTTCCAATAAGGTAAAGATTTGTGACCAAGTTCCCATTCCTTCTGGGCACACTTAGCTTTACCTGCTATCATTCAAGTATCTTCAGCATATGCTAAGGAGAGATGATTAAAAAAATGCATCCTTTACTGCATTACTCCCTTTTGCTCTTCTGTAGGCATAGAAGGAAATCTTTGTACACAGACTGTCAGCACTACCCTATTATTCTTCAGGTCCTTCCATAAAAACTTTCTCTGTCACAAAGCCTGCAAAAACAGCAACAGCAATCAAGCTCTCCTTGTCCTGAGAGTACCGGCTATCATCCTGACTGTGAGATCGTTTCCTTCTGCTTTCCTCCCAATTGTTCACACCTATTGTTCTGTGCTCGATAGAGACCCTGTTGTTTTGTGCCTCTACCTAGCTCACAGAAACAAAGCTTGTTTATTTTTATGAACAACCATCAGGCGGGTTTGGGAAAGGAGAAGAATCTTCAGGATCATTTGAGTTACAGATTATCTTATTTCTGTGACATCCACCTTGTTTTTCCTTCAGCCTGGAGCACCTTTGCATACTTAGTGCATTTAATATTATGCAGAACGAGTTTATTAGATCAGTACGGGAAGTACTGTAATTTGTGATGCAGAACTAACTTAGTTTAGAAGGTAAACAAAATTAACATTCTCTACTGAAAAAACATTCAGCATCTATCTGCACCTGTAACTGTAAACTTTTCATTCCTTTCACACTGAATACTCTGCAAGAACAGAATGGTTACGGTAAAAGAAACTACAAGCAGAAGTGATTTAAGAACACACGAGAGGCAGCTACACCTACATACATACTGCTAGAAAGCTTAGTTTTCAACTGAGCTCATTCTTCTCGTCCTCTCAGCTAACTATGTTATCTTGAGAAGAGTTATGACACTGTATAGCAGTCATCTGATCAGCACAGACCTTCTTGGGGTAAAATACCATAATTCAGTTGTCTGGGGACTCTCAAGCACTGGAGACAGAACATAAAACACACACACAAAAAAAAACGGCCCCCTCTGTAGCGGACTGGCCACTGAACCACATCACTCAGTTTTCTTTGAGAAAGGCTATAGGGTTATTTTAAACTATAAATAAATACATTTTAAAAAAGAGCTTTAACTTTTTTTTTTAAAAAAAAAAAACAATACTCTATGTGAAGTCTGAATGTTAATTTATAAAGAAATAATGTATTAACTAGGGACTGACTTTTGGAAAAACACAGGAGACAGAAGTACTTAAACCACAGAGCAGCAAAATCCTTGATCAACCTTCAAGGATAAATCATTTTTCAACACTAACAAGACCAAAATCACACAGAATACAGTGTTTGTCCAAGCCATATTTTCTTTGTGAGATGATGTCCTGCTTTACCATTTCCAAACTACTTAATCGTATATGTTACACATTCACCATAGCGTTAGAGACCTGTTTTACCTAACCCAGTTTACCAACTTTGAAGACTTAAGGAAATACACTGTAAAGATGTGAAAAATAGAAAAACATGGTGTTTACTTCCAGAACGCTTTCACAGTCAAGACAGTGATTTAAAATCAGTGTTGTATCCTAGATTCTACGCCAGATTTCAGTAATAATGGATTCTTAGTTAACACCTAGTATTTAAACTATTTTTTTTTCCCACTTAAGATTAATCTTAAAAAAGTTCACCATTCACAAGCATGCAACCAGCTGCCAGTCTGGAAACACATGAAGGATTAGGGCTGTGGAGACTGCAAAAGAACAGAACTACGTGCCAGTAGGAGTCCCGTGGAAGAGGATTGTGGTGGTTTGACCGTATTAGGCAACTGAACACCACAACCGCTCTCTCACTCCCCCTCCTCAGATGAGGAGGGGAAGAAGTAAAGGAAAAAAAAAACAACTCACGGGTTGAGATAAGGATAATTTTAATAAAGAGAGAAATATATTATCAAGGAAATATTATATTAATTAAACAATTATTAACAATATTATTATTATTAACAATATTATTATTAATTAAACAATTCAACTAAAGGGAGGAAAGGGAAAAGGGGAAGAGGAAGGGGGAAAGGGAATAACAAAACAAGTAAAGGCTATGTGGAAATGCAGAGGGGAAAAAAAAAATTACTCTCTACTTCCCACAAATAAGCGATGCTTGACCACGTCCTTGAAGCAGGGCCTCAATGCACGTAGCCGGTGTTCGGAGAGGAGGACAGATGTTTTCGCAACGAGAGCCCACCCCCACCCCTCTTCCTCCTTTTCCCACCTTTTATTGCTGAGTGTGACATCATATGGTATGGAATATCCCTTTGGTTGGTTTGGGTCAGCTGCCCTGGTGATGTTTCTCACTTTTTGCCCACCCACTAGGAGGGCTAGAGAAAGTCCTGATGCTGTGCCAGCACTGCTCAGCAGCAGACACAACACCAGTGTGATACCACTGCTGTTTTAGCTACAAGTGCAGAGCATAGCACTGTATGGGCTGCTGCAGGGAAAGTTAACATCCCAGCTAGACCCAGTACAAGGATATAAAGAATGTATATACTCTATAAAGCATATATAGATATTTAAGTTCTGTTTGTTTTTTTACCACCGAGAGACTAGGTGTTCAAAATGAGCTAGAACGATACGTGTTTTGCAAAACAGAAGCCCAGCCAAGTGTAATCCTCTAAAAAAGCAAAAGTACAACCGGCTGGACAGCATTTGCAGGTTAGGTAACCAGTCCTAGCCTTGAACTTCAGATGGATGCCTAAAAATACAAAGAATCCAAAACAAACCCTCCCACATCATTATTTTGATTCTCAAATCCTTCCATAATCCACAGTTTCTTTTAAATTCAGCAGGAAAAATTAAACTTTCTATGACCTTTTTATAGGAAATAATAACCACACGCTACAGGATGCTGCAGATGAGTAAGTTATTTTGTTAGCATTTCACACTACTGGAACACAACAGTTTTTTTTAAAAAGTTTTTTTTAGGGTCTTCTGGAATCTGCTTTCACACAAATTTCAGTAAAATTCTTTCAAACCTACAACCATTTTCCTTATTCCTGTGAATTGGTCAGCACTGACAGTTTTCCCATTCTGTAAGCCAACCCTTCTTTATTTGTAGTTGGTTTCAAACTTTTTTTTCAACTCTTCCTCCTCTACTGACACAGTGGTCTACGGAGAGCATGACTATTTGTAAGACGACACATACAGGGGCTGACCTTACATTTTATTGCACATGGAGGACTCAATAAGCAGTCACTCAAATAACATTTAACTTTTCCAACTTCAGCTATCAGATACATACAAACATTTTTTCTTTGGCAAACATGATCGAGTTAAGCTGGGAGAGTACCTAGATAATAACAAGTACTTGCTCTACAGCATGCCAAGCAAAGAGAACATGCATGAGCACAGCTCATCTCATGCCCCATCCCCTTCCCTGCCCCTATTCTTTTTGTGCAACTTATTTTTTGTCATACGTAGTAGTTACTCAGGAACAGTAAGGCCAGACAAATACAACTTCAACTGAAACCTCTGCAGGTGTCAAGAGGAAGTTTAGGGACACAAACCACAAATACCATAGCATCCCCAGCAAAACAAGCCTGAAGACAGAAACATTTGAAGCCACCTCTCTTCCTCAAACCTTATTTTAATAAACACCTTCCAATGTCAGCACTAGCCTAATTTCTTGCTTTCCTTCTGCTCCTGGCAATCCTCACCATTACAGCTGTAACGTGGCTTGACATCAGAATTACATCAGATCAAGCTAAACTACAGGAGGAAGGAAAGGGAAAAGGCCAGTTTCCCAATGTGGCTCATCCTGGAGCCTGCAGATGAAGAACGAAGGGATTAGAGATGAGAACAGGTGAGCAGAAACAGGCCGATAAGGTAAGCTGCCCACCCACTGTCAAGGCTACCGTCAGACATAACTCCAAGCTTAGATACCTAGACCGAGACAAACTGCACTCCTCAGCAGGATTGTTTCCTTGCAGGTCAGCAGAAAGGTCATTTCAGAATGCCTAAGCAGCTCTGGTTGCTGGGAACATGCTTAAGATGACTCTGCTACTAGAAAGCATTCCAGAAACTGACAAACAGCTTCAGGTGTGAACTCTTAACCCAACCTTGGCTCACAGACCTTGGGTGGATGGCATCACACTACATAAGGGCAGTCTATTCAGCATGCAGAACCGAGATAATCCTCCAGGGAGGAAGGTGCTGGAGTGATCAGTGTTCTGATTTTACAGTGGTGCTGGTGATGTAGCTGCCACACAGAAGCACTGCTCATGTTACGAATAGTATTTTGGAACCGACAGTGCAAAAAGTAGGAGACCCAGGTCTGCTACCTTCTTTCTCCTTGTTGGAATTAAACTTTTTTCAGAGAACATACTAATTACCACAGAACAGTTTGAAAAGGCGCGTGATCCATCCTTCAAATCATACTAGAGAAGCTGGGTCCACAGCCTGGAACTAAAGAGTTACGAAGCCTAATACAGTATGACTGACTATTAGGTTTCATTATTACCCATGGAGGAAGTCAAAAGCTCCTGCCTTCACTAAGATAATTTATTTTGATGCTTTTTATAGTGTACAGTCACTGGACAAGCCTGGAGCCAAAGCAAGACTCTCCAGCTTGCCAGGAATTCCAACATACTAATTAGCAAAGTCTGAACAGTCAGAAAATGAAAGCACTAAATTAGTTTATACGCTTAATGCATTTTCCAATTGTTGAGGAGCTGACTTTCTCAACTGTTTTCTTGGACAGAAAGAATTCCAGCTCACAGACATCCCCTTTCAGGCAGGAAGTTAATTCTGTTAACATCTTAGCCCAGGTAACAGGCTAAGGGCTGTAAGAACCAGAACAGGAAAGCATCTGGAGAGAAGGGAAAAGGGAGATAAAATTGTTTTAGCCTTTGAAAATAAAAATCATCAAAAACTTCCCCCTGCATGATGAAAAATGTCTTAAATGCTTGGGTAAAATGGAACAACAAACCTAGACAACTAGGAGCAGAAACATTTTTAACAACCATCTGCTGGAGAAGTCAAAAAAAGGAAGTTTGGAGCAATGAAAAGGAACAGGAGGAAAAAGTACCATCTTTCCAGTAAAACAAGTAAATATAATCAGCAAGAACATCAACACCTCAGGACACCTATATACAAGAATATGAGCTAATAAACACTCCATTCCTTTTAACTGCTTTTTACTGTATTTTTCACTACTGCTCACATCACAATCATTCAAAGATTACTGTTACAAGGATAAAGTATGATATTTCCCTTAGCTAAACTCCATTGTTTGGTATAATTTCCCAAAGTAAGTTCCCATAATTAAGAGCGCAGTCAGAAAACAGAGTCCCCCCAAAAAACTTATTTGTACAAATTGCACATGCAGTGTTTACGTAAGCTATGGAAAGAAACCCTAAACCTCTTTCAAGCACACATCTATGACACAGCAGCACAAAGCTACCATGGTAACAACTGACTGCCAGGTCTAATTGCATTTCATGAAATAATTTCAAAATGGATTTAAAAATCTGTTTCTTAATTACCATCTTCCCCACTGGGACTACAGGATTATTTGGTAGTAATTCTTTACAATTAGAGAGGCTCCGCTGATTTGCAGTGAATGAAAGTTTCATCCAGTGGTCTATGCACAAGACTTCGTGTCACAACCATGAATTCACTCGACATGCAATGGCAGAAAGTAAGGAAAGGAGCATAATATAGGGAGTTTCCATATCAAGCAAACACAATCAACAAAGTATTTAAAAACTATCATTATATTTAGAAAATAAACATCTCTGAATTCTGAGGTCATGGATCTCTTCCTGTTGTTACCACTATAAATACTGGAAGTAGTGGTTAATTGTATTACCTTTATTATTTGTAGTTGAACCCCTTCGTCTGTTTGAGGACCTTGAAAACAGCCACATATTGTCTCAATAATTCTATCAATTAATTTTTTGCCTGGAGCTGTACTGTCTGGAGCATTCCCTGTCAGGTGCCCATATGCTATAAGTTTCTGGAAGGAAGAAAAACATAAATAAAAGCTTAAACAAGTAAGTCAGCTTTTCATTAGAATAAATAAAGGTATTTGATAGCTTTAATTTGCACATTGAAACCAAAACTGCACATTTTACCCCAACACTCAGTAAACATAACAGATTTTTTTTTGTAGAAAAGGTCCCCAGATTTATTCAATTTTCACCGAGCAGCTGCAATACAAAGTTTGTCAACCAGCTTAACATTAAAGCTTTTGGTTCAATAATTAATAATATTTTGAAACAAACAGGATTCTAAAAATCCAACACTCACATCACTCCAGTCTTCAGTTGTCATCAGCACACGTCTTTTTAATACCAGATGAACTGGCTACAAATGCTTTCTATTTAAACTACTAGCTAGTCTTCTCTTTTTAAATGCTCTATTATCTCTTTCCCTCTCTAGGTCTTCAGTACTTCAAAAATAAATATATTACAAAATTAACAATATTTTGTTCCAAACACTTTAGGCATGACAGTATTTATAAAACCCCATGACCTCCCCATACTTTAAGGAACAAAGTAGCAAGGCATCGCAGTGAGACAGCACAGCAAGTATGTATGGATGGGCCTGGGAATGTAAAGAAACATAGAAACAGAGTTCAAGTTAGCTGTTGCTAGGCCCCTCAGGAGAAAAGAGTACCTAAATGCTGCACACTGTATGTGCCAATGAGCTTTGAGAAACTAGATATCTGATATTTACAATATTTTATTGCAATTATAAATAGAATAAAAAGAAACTGGTAACTATATACCTGCAATTAGAGAAGCTTCAGTCTTTCATTTAGGTTATTGATAGTAGTTCATTTCATAGATATAAAAGTGAAAACAAGCAGTTGTTCACTGACATAATAAAATTGATCCAAAAATGCAACTGCCTGTGGTAGTATGTATGTACAAAAATAAACATGGACACGCTACATTATAAATAGGACATATTCACCTGTTGTCAGATACATAGTTGACTTCACTGTGTGTACATTAAGGTCAAATAACAAAATCAACAACATTATTTGTTACATATAACTGTTACTTCCCCCTTCAAATCAACCCAATTTTGTAGTTGACAGTTGAAACATCTTCATACAGACCTGTAAACAATCTAGAGATGTACTGACAATCCTGGGGCACTTCGACTGGCACGCCAACTCAAACGGTAGGAAGTACTTGTCTGCTTCAATGAAGCTCGTCTTTGATTTCACAGGTGGAAGAGTGCTTGAACCAGGCTTTGCTTCTCCATGAGGGGGACTAAACAGAACCATTTAATTAGAATACTGTAAGTCATCGCACAAATAGTTCACACCACTGCAACATTTATGAATGTAATAAAGTATCAAGAAAATCAAGATTAGGAAAGAATAACTTCTATGAAATTAACAAAGGTAATATGGTCATATAAATATTCTTAACAGCTTTTATACTACATCTGTATCTTTTATGGATGAGTGCAGTGACCTACTTGCACACTAAGTAGATGGATATTCAGTGATCCCTGCTGGTTTGAAGGCATAAAAAGAGACTTGTTTCTCCTGAGAACTAGAAAAGCCCCTCCTTAAATAGTGGGTAAAAGGTGGGGGAGGCATTCAATAGCACTTCCACAGTCAATGCTAATTCCTGGAGAAGTCTAGGAAGAAGTTACACTGTTGGAACAGATCAAATGCCAACTTGCCAAAAGCACAAAGCTAACAAACAAAACTCAGAAAAACCCACAAAACTTTGCTCTATTTGTGCTCCAGATGACACCACAGAATGTCAAAGCTCAGTGGTTGTCATTGTATCTCACTTGGGTGAGGTATGCAAAAAGACTGTAACTGTACAATATTTAAGGTGATTACAAAACTAAGCAAAAATGGACCATTAAGAATAGGTAATTTTTCACTAATTCATGTGCATCAGTGCAGTCTGCCTTTGACTCATAGCAAGATGTTTGGATTTTTATTTCATAAAACGGCTCATCACCTTTATAAAAGCATTTTGTGCACACAAGTACCTTTAAAGGTAAACTACAGAACTACACTGTCTTACACAGATTTGATAAACAGTATGAAGAAGAAAAAAGAACATAACCTCCTATTCTGTACTGAGACTACAAAATTCTTGCAGTAATTCAAATGTGTATTTACGGAACAACTAGTTGAAAATGAAGGTCCTCCACATTTGCTGCAAATTAAAGCAGACGCTTCAAGGAAATTCTTCATACCCAGACGGTAGAAAATAAATGTTTTTCATGTTGCTGAAATAGAAGAATGAACTGCCAAGAGTTTCTTATGAATCCAAAGAATGAATGCAATCCCATGCATCACTGAGAAAGCCTTAAACTAACCTACATGAGAAAATATGAGTACTTCTGCTTTTCAAGGAGCAAGCTTGTCCTTGAGAAGATGTTTGGTACCACATTCAAACAGCCCTCCTTCTGTAGGCTGCTTTAAAAGGGCACCTAAATTCCAAGTCTTAATAGTGAATAATTAGTGTTAAGATTTTACTTTTCTAATAAATATTTTCTCTTTTGAAGGCTTAAGGATTTATCTGTATCCTTTGCTTTCTATCATCAGATACATAACTTTATTTATTGCCCAATATTGTTTTGCTGGAAACAGAGCACTTTTGGACAAAACCCAGATCAGATAAATTGCAGAGGAAGAACATGATTCTTCTACATTCTTAAACCTCTCTGAAATTCCTATAAAAGCTCTTCTGTGAAGAATGGCAGGGCGGTATTTCTCGTTTTTGTCTGATGACAAACTCTTCTTCATCTGTTGATTATGTCTACCAATATCATTGAAATTAGGTTAAAAGAACACTCCAGAAATAAAACTGGAGTTTTTCCGAAATAAGGAACAGGCCATAATGAGGCTCAGAAAATAAAGAACCTTTGCCACACAAAGCTACTGCAGAAGCCTGAAGCTTCTCTTAATTGAAGGCCAGAAAAATTCCCCCAGATAAGAAATAAGTATGGTGACATTACATTTGTCTCTGGAAAGATAACTCAGTAAGTTCATCACCTTGCTGATGATGGAAAGGAGGGGGACAGGAGGGAGCGGGGAGAAGAGTAATCCAAATGGTCTTTCCTTCTTAGTATCATTCAAGAAATTACTTCAGATGTTTCTTTCTTTCTTTTTTGCTTCCTCCTCCATCAGACTGTGTAACCAGAAACTGTTCCTAACAAAATGTTCTTCCACCAAGCATCAGGAATATGAAATGTGCTGCTATTTACATAACAGTCATAGAAACAAGCTAACCCAGGTATCAAACAATAATTTTTTTAAAAGATTCTGGCAGCATCTCCTGTGTAATGGTTACATAAATCAGCCTGTCCTTTTCCACTCCATTCCCCCCGTCCCACTGCCAAACACCAGTCCTGTTTAAAAATAAATCAAAACAAGAGAGGCAGTATTCCATGCAAAATTCTGGGGAACTACAAATGATCTATTTTTCAGCATATTCCAGGTTAGCAGTGAGAGCAGTTTCCTAGATCAGGGACTGAAAAATTTAACCAATTATTGCTAGAAGTCCCTTGTTAGGATATTCAAATCTCAATTGCAGAAATAAGAAACTGAAAATAAGTTTACAAACTAAGATATTTTGCTATTCTCAGACCTAGAAAAAGGGTATTTTCTCCTGCATCTAAAAAAATGACTATACATTAAGAATAGGGTATATCCATTCACATCAATGCCTTCAGAGAAGCAGAAGGCTACTGTCAGATTACAGACGGTACCTTAGAAAAAAAAATCTAAAATCTATTTTAAAAACGTACGTGGACATGTAAGATATACACATTATACCCCAAAATCACAACTTTGAATATTAATTGTACCGAATTTAAGCACTGGAAAGTTCAGAAATGGCTGAACCATGCTTATATACATCATTATAATTCAGCTGTGTCATTAGTTTTTACATGGTATTTAATGACAAGACCAGATATTATTTCTCCTTATTTAACATTTTGCATTTTTTTTTTCTTATCCTTCAAATTTTGTACTTTGGCTACTACTTTAAATAAAGCTTTTTTTAATAAAAACACATCATGACTATCTGAGACTGCCTGTGGCACTTAGGGCAACATTATCCGAACAAATATTAAATTTGTTTTTACAGCCTTACTGTGAGCTGATAGCATAGACTTTATTTTACAAGTGGGAACTGAAGCACAGTGACTCAATCAAATGCATCCATTAATTTTATATGCCCAATTTGAAAAGCCATGAGAATAAATTGTTCATGTATTTGATATTAAACAGTCCTCGACATCTTCTGAAATAAAGTTCCCACTTGCCTTCTTTCCAGCTAGAAGTGCTTAAATTTCCCAAGCCAAAACTTGTAGCTCCCTGCTTGAATGCCCAAAGATAAAGCACAAATCACCAGCAGCCAGTTTTGACATCTGTGGTTTAAATGATTTCCCTAGAACAGGAGTTCAGTTCCTGGGCAGAATGCAGGTCCCCAAACAGCATTCAACTGCTTAAGCTGTAAGACAACTTTCACCATCAGTCTCATCCACTAATCTGCTTCTTTCAACAAGAAGTAGGAACAGGCACCGCACCACTGCCCTGACTCATGACTAATAATGTACACTGAATGATGAAGATCCTGTGGAATGTTTTAATTTCAACATTAATAATGTTGAAAGTTTACCAATATTTAAAAATTTACTTGCTGATAGGGGAAGGGTGCTGAATGCCAGTTTTTGCTTCTGCCATCACTTCTGGAGGAACTGACTAGAGGAACCTTCACGTTTTCCCTAACAAGATCCTCTCCTCACACTCTCTCTTCCAATTACACTAGTCTTCTCTACCTGTTCCCACTTTCTCACCTCAGCTTCCTTCCTCTTGCTCACTCACAGTTCATGCCCTTTATTTGCATTCCAGGCCTTTGCCCTCTTCTGAACCCCTTTCAAATCCTTTCAAACTCAGACCCCTCCATCACTGCTTCCCTTCTGTCCTTCCCACAAAGTCCTTTTCTAATCTTGATCCTTCCTCCTACCCTCCCTAGCCAGCTGATTTCAGCCTGTTCCCTCTAAGCTATCTCCTGGTTCCCAGGTCCTGTGCCTTGTATCCCATCAGCCAGTAACAAAAGCTCCACTTTTAGCACATTTTCAGGTATCACCAACTTTACAAATTACGTTGAGAATGTTTTTCAGAGTGAGCCCATGTTCACAGTTCAGAATAAGCATGGTACACATTTCAAGAAGGTAATGCGCGATCGCTCAATATGATGAACTATCACATACCTTTGCTTTTCTGTTTCAGCCTTTATTTCCTCTGTAAAATGAAACAAAGGCATAGTTACAGAAATGGAATCATAACCACAAACACAAAATGAAATAACATAAAGTGATTGGAAAGCAAAGCTATTTAGGCAATCATCTGAAACCAAGATTAGTTTAAAACATTAAATACACGGCTATCAACAGTTTTGTGCAAGTCTCTACTGTTCAATTGCATTGGTTGCAAACTATATCCAAACTACTTTCCAAATCTGCATTACAAACTTAACACTTAAGCTTGTATCCAGTCATGCCAACTAAACAGCATGTCCCCAGAATGTTTCTGCAAATATATTTAGATAAGTCCTCTGTAATTCCTTTTTTTTTTTACAGTTCAAGTATTTAAAAATGAGAAGAACTCAAATATTAAACCTCTTAATCTATCTGTAAATGATATAATGCTTGTTAAATCTGGATTTTTATAAACAATAAAGTAACCGCCATTGCTGATCCATACTTCAAGCCCTTCATGACTAATAATTGTCTTTGGTTTTAAACACCTTTAGACACCGAAGTAATGACTGGGGCTGGAAAGTGTCTGAAGCACCTCTATTTCATACTGTGTTACAATGAATTAAACAAGAAAACTAATAGCTTAATGCTACTGACAAGACTTTCTAAGTACCTTTCTACAATATATTTTAAAAGTAGTTTAAAAATGCAGAAACTGACTTTAAGAAACATTTTCCATTTCAACAGTACTTTTGTTTGCATTCTCTGTTTTCCGAAACACATAAATCATAGGAAGTAAGTCAATAAAGACTAGGATTTCCAGTGTTGTAGGAACACATTCTTATAACAAAATCTACAGGATCAAGTATGACTATATATATATACGTTCTAAAAATCATCTCAAGAAATCCATTCTAACATCAAATGCTTCTCAAACATGCAAAGCCACAATCAACTAAAACAAACACTTGACCCAGATTTTTGTTTATACCTTTTGAACTAGTGGCGTGGATTGATTCTACCAACAAAAGAAGTATTAAACATTTCACACTAAGCTCCCATACAGCAAAAGCACACTTCCTCTGTGTTCAGTCACTCGTTTACCATTTTACACATCCATTCTGTTTCATTTGCTAAAGACAGGCTCCTAAGATTGATTGTTCACCACAAATCACTAGCATCGCACCAAGTATGCTTACCAACAGACTTGCTCAATGTAAAGAAAGTGAACATAATCCGTGGACATGAACCCAAAATCTAGCATTATTTTCGATATGACTGGTATTCTTGCTTAGCCCCAGCAAGACCCAGTGGTTAGCGAGCCAGTAGTTTAGCTGAGAAATTCTAGTCTGGATGTGGTTCAAATCCATGTTATCCAGGACTAGGAAAAAAATGCAATTAATTCCACATTGCAGATATCTAATATTCCTCAACAAGTAACAATCATAAATAGAAGAAAAAGTCCACAGTCAAAGTTTCAGGAAAATACACCTTACTACTAGTCTATGAAGCTTCATCTGCTTACACACTTGAGGACAAACTCCTGACCAACAGAGAGAAGCCCTCTTCTTCTGTTCCAGTGTCTCTGCATCTTTATTTTACCTTCTGCCTCAGCATTTACACCCAGAAGTGATGCCCTGAGATGCTCTCAAGTCTGCCCAACAAACTGCATTGCCAACCTGCACGTACAACTGCAGAACAGCTTCCAAGTTCAAAGTTTCCAATTAAGGTGGCAAACCTGAGCAGATTTTTGCCCAATGCCTTATTATTCAGAGCACAAAAAGAAACACAGGACACAACAGAAACTAATGGAATCTTAATGATCTCTTCAGATAGTAATCCTAATAATAACAGCAAAATATTAACAGATTCTGGCTGGAAAATAACACAAGGTATTAGTGTCATTGAACAGTAGGGGACAGACACTTAACACTGAAGTGGAAATTCAAGTACTGAACTTGAATTAATTTGAGCACATAGAAGACTAACAGCACCACTCTTTTACACCCTCATTTTTTTAATATTAAATTCACATTCAAAACAACGCAAAAATTTAGAACCTGAAGTCACAGAAATTTTAAAGTAGTCATGCTAGCCAACATTTCTTATGTATTATATTTGAATTCTGATCAAAAGCCATTTCCAGGCATGCGAAGGACAAGAAGGTGAAATGGAGTGGTCAGCATGGATTCGTGAGGAGGAGTCGTGCCTGATCAACCTCATCACCTTCTACGATGAAACGACAGGCCTGGTAGGTGAGGGGAGAGCAGTGGACATTGTCTGCCTACATTTTGGTAAGGCTTTCAGTGCTGTCTCCCATAAGATTACCACAGAGCAGCCAATGGCTTTCAGCTGGACAAGCAGACAGTGATGTGCACTGAAACCTGGCTGAACAGCAAGGCCCAGCGGGATCAGCAGCACAAAGCCTGATGTAGGCCAGACACCAGCAGTGTACCCCAGGGGGATGGATCAGGTCTGCTCCTGTTCAACACCCTCAGTAGTGCTCTGGATGAGGGGGCAGAGCGCGCCCTCAGCAAGGCTGACAATGACACAAACCAGGCGAGCAGCAGTTATGTCTGAGGGACATGCTGCCATCCAGAGGAACCCCACCAGGCGGGAGAAATGGGCTGACAAGAGCCTTGTGAAGAAACACAAGTGCAAAGTCCTGCACATGGGGAAGAACAGGCCCAGCCACCCGGCTGGGAAGTGGCTCTGCAGAGAAGGCCCTGGGGGTCCTGGTGGCATCAAGCTCAACACCACATGGCGGCATGTCCATGCCACATGGGTACCCTGGGCTCTGTCAGGCAAAGTCCTGTCAGCAGGTCGAGAGAGGTGGTTCTTCCCCTCTGCTCAGCACTGGGGAGGCCACACCTGGCACATTGTGTCCAGGTCTGGGCTCCCCAGTACAGGAGAGACGTGGAGCTACTGGAGAGAGGCCAGCAAAGGGCCTTGAAGATGATGAAGGGAGTGGTGCACCTCTCCTGGGAGGAGAGGCTGACACTGGGACTGCTCGGCCGGGAGAAGCGCAGGTTCAGAGGGATCTCCTCGATGTATATATATGCAGATTAAATTTCAGATTTTTATCAGATTTTAATAATTTGAAACACACACATTAGTTTATACAACAATTTTACATAAGGTCACTCAAGTACAAGAGTCAACTAGTCTTTATTGACAACACAAATATTTATGTATTTGCTAGTGGGAGCCTACAAATCTGTAGTTAAGAATCAATTCAAATTTGTACTATAAAGAACCAACCCAGACACGTGGAAAATTTCAGGGAAAGGAAAAAAAAAAAAAGCTTTAGATGGAAAATGGGTATGCATGCATCAAATGGCAATAGTGAGACCCGTCTTAAATAAGAAAAGCAAAAACTCCATGATCTTCTCCAGAAATTTAGTTTGGGAATTTTTTTCTCTTCTAAGAAAGGAAGCAGTTAAAAAAAAAAAAAAAAAGAGGAAAATCAAAACCCAGAAAGACTGACTCTTTTGAAAAGGATAAATCAAAAAAATAGATAGGAAATCAAGTGTTCTTTCCTCTCCAAAACCACCAGAATGCAAAGCGCTGCTTTAACAGCTCAGCTTGCACCGTACTGTTGGCATGCTGCACCCCTGAGGCTGACTACTTGCCCTTAGGAAAGGGACAAATTATAGTTGAACTTCTCCAGTTTTCAGAATAGAAACAGTTATGATTGTTAAATGAGTGTGAAAATTGCTTACGGAAGTGAGCCAGCTCTTCAGCTAAACTTCTGTGTCCCCAACCCCTCCCTTTCCCCATGCACAACAATAGTTTTTCATTAAAAGCACATCTTAAGTGCAAATATTCTTCCTGTACGATTTACAGCAGATGTGACACGAGGCAAGCGTTCAGCTACTCCAGGCAGTTTCGCAAGGTCGAAAACCTGTGTTCAACTGTTACTTAAACAAATTTCTTCCCCTGGAAGCACTGCACAAAGACAGCCCCTGGCAAACAGAAACATGAAATAACATTCATGAAAAGATAGATCAGAATTTGCGGCTCCACTTTGCACTGACTCCTTTTATTCCTAAACTAAAAGAATGCAGCAAACCCTGCAGGCATTCATCGCCATGCTACATTGGATCATTTGAATTTCATCTCTTATTTGTAAATCATAACACTACTTGCAGACATGACTAAAATTAAAAAAAAAAAAATCCAGCGTGAACTGATTACAGCCCTAATTGCACTGCTGATATTCTAACATATCACTATTATTTCTTAAAATAGTGCAAGAGGTTGTCTTCACAATAGGTCACAACAATTTGTAACAGAAAATGGCAGCTTTTGCAATTTAAGGAAGTATACTACAATTAAAAGGAAACATTTCTGCAAGTGTCAATCTAATTAAATGTTACTGCTATTTCAAGCAGCATTGCATCACTCCGTTAATGTGAAAGCACAGGTTACATAACATTAAGTAAAAACAAAGGTTCCTTACAATGGCCAATGACAGTTCTTTTAGGAGGCTAAAAGATTTTAAATGGCAGATAAGTACATGGCAAGATACCACTGCTTTTAATGAGGTAGATACCAGAGTTTACTTGTAACCTTGAGAATGGGAAAACTTCATTTCCATCACTGCCTGACTGCTCCCCTCCCCTCTCCACACCAAAACGCAAGTCAATCACCGTCCAATTTCATAGTCACGTAATAATCACATCCAGCAGGAAGCATACAGAAATTTGAGAAGCATCAGCAGAAAACAGATTACAATGAAGAAAACTAACAATTCTTAATGCTAGCTAAATAATCTGCTAATGGCAGATGAACCAAAACACTGAGATAGTCCTTTCAATGTGAGAAAGTACCCCCACCCCCCAAAAAAACTAAAGATCATCTAGAAAAGAGAGAGAAGCCAGGCCTGAAAACATTGTCTGCTTCCTTGTTTTGCTCCCTCCTTTCCAAAATACACACACAAAACCACAAAGGAGGGGACTCAAAGGCTAGAAAACCTTATTGTCTGAGGATCACCATTCATTTTGAGAAGGAAGAGCAAGAGAAGATGTAAGGTAGCTAGAATTAGGGAGGAAGACCATAGAAAAAGACTACAGCTTCCAGAGTCTCTGCATTACTTGTGATAAAAATACAGAAAACACACCGTGGAAATCTCAGCTCAGATCATTTTATGGCATTGCAAGGTTGATGTGTCCTAAACCAGAATTTATCGAAGTTATTTAGTGCTCTTAAATGAAGCGCAGTAGAAATATCAAAATAAATCCCTCCTGAACTCTTACTTTCATACACAGCTCCACAGAAAGACCTCTTTACAGAGCTGTTTCACAAAATTAATAGAAACGTGGCTTTTGCCCACAGAAAATAGAGCTGATCAAACACATGCATTATTCCGCAGCATCTTGCAATGGTATCCATCAAACATTCCACAAAGCTGGTAAAAAGTGTAATGCACATTTCAACATAATATTCCATTTCATCTCCACTTACACAGACTGTCATTATTGGAAATAGATGTCTGAGAAGGTCTAAGAACTTAGATTATTTTATTATATATTATTATAATATATATTATTCCATTCTCATCACTCCAACTTTACTGTTTCAGCATGTGATAATTTTTTTTTGCCCTCTTCAGAGTGTTATCAGTTTCTACTAAAAACAAACAAACAAACTAACAACAATAACCACCTAGCTTCTAGTTTTCTCCCTTTAACGCCCTGTAATCAGTTAATCTCATTAACAACTGTGTCTGTAATGACAACTGGTAACACCTAAGCACCAAGGTCAATATGGGCTGAGTAGGTCAAGCAGGTGCTGTGGGCTGCCTTAACCAGTTTATAAGGCTGATCAAACTCCAACTTAGAATTAATTAATTGTTTGCCCCACAGATTTGGCACAATAGATGTTTTAAACCTTGGCTATACAGAAGGATGGAAGCTCTCCTCCAAATCCCATCTGAAAGTCAGCAATGCCTGGGCGGTTCTCTTGGTTCCTGCGCCTTGGTTCTCCCAACATCTCAAATGGACCCCTCTCCTCCAGGTGATCTTGAAGATCTACATTTCTATATAAAACTAGTTCTGCATTTCTTTCTTCCCTCTGAATACTCAAATATGCTGTATTTTTTTCTTTAGTATCATGTAAAAATTAAATATTCTACAGTTACGTTTTAGCAGAGGCCATGGATGGTCATTGTTAGCCCTGGGAGCCCTTCTGGAAGGGAAGCTAGCTCTCTGTCACCAGCCTTAAGGCCAGTAGCACACAAACCATATCACGTCGTATGTTTAGTAGCAGGTAAAAGAACTCTTATGAACCTTGCTATATGGAAATGAGCAAACTATTTACTGAAAAATTGAAAAATAGTCCACAAGTTCACTACACAATACGATAGCAGAAGAAAAAAACATACACTTAGAAACGTTTAATACATTTCTCACACATTTTTTCCATTCTCACACCAGACTTCTCACATCAAAAACAAAAGAACATGCTATTTCTGTAATTCTATATTCCAAACAAGGGATTCTGCCCGTCAGAGAAACACATGTATAAATCAATTCTAAAAGGATTTGTACATCTGAAGACAAATATTTAGAGTAAACAGCAGAATTCAAGCTTATTTACCTAACTGAAAGTCTACTGGAACAGGAAACATCCTGTATTGTCACTGGAGGAAAAATGGTTGGCTCATAAAAATCACACCCTGAATTTACACACCTGTTCCTATGCTCACTGGGGCAGAGGTAGAAGGAGCTTTGCTTCCACTTAGCATTGTAAAAATTGAGTTTTCCTACTCTTCCTAATGCCCAAATTACTGAAATTCATAACCCTATTACAACTGAAAAAAAACCTATTAACATAATGAACTGATGATAGTATGTAGTGGCATTTTAAAGAATTGTAACCATCCTGAGTAATCAGAAGATAGAGCTCGCCAATGCAGCTCTGAATGCAACCCTCTACGGAAACAAGTCAATGTTTGGAGTTCATATTTCCTATGCCATATAACATTAACATGAGAAGAAAGCAATTTCAAGTCACTTATTTTGAGTCAAAGCACGCAAATGAGATCCAAAGAACGTGCAGCAAAGAGAAATTTAAATTGTATCTGCATTAAAGAAAAAGCTATTAAAATATTAAAGGCTTTGCTTGAATTGACTTGGCTTGCTTCCTTCTATCCAGGTATTTGTGATCGTCTCCAATGTCATGCACAACATTGTGGAAATTGAGGATTACGAAACCCACATTTCTTTTATCAATAATAATACTGAAACTGTCCTTCATGTCTGGGTATATGGAAGCCCTCAATGACCAAGCAGTCTAAAGGTACATGTCCAAATAAAAACACAAGATAGACAGACTGTAAATAACAGAAAATTAGAAATTATTTATTAGAAGACAACTTTAACGAATGACATTCCCAACTATATAATATGATCACAATATATATGGTGACAGTAGTTAAAGAAATTTTACCAAGTTTCAACTCACAGATGATGTATAAACATAATGGGAATAAAGAAGTTTCTCCCTCAACCTCTCCCTCAAAGAGAAACAAATCCAAGCAGCCCATGCTGAACGCTCTTTCTTTCAAAATAGGATATTAGAATATATTTCTAGGTATATATCCAAAATGTGTTTCTTTCTTGGTATCTGCTAATGAATTAATTTCAAGCAGTGTCAAAAAAATAATCTCTAACCTATTCAGCTAAAGTAAGGAAGCATTAACACCTGAAAGTCAACAACAGACTTCAGAAAAAAACAATTAGGAACAAGAAGTCCAGACAACAGAACAGGAGAAACACAGCCATTTTTAACTCAACATCCCTTTCATTTGGGCAACAATGACTCACAGATGATCTCCATGGGACGCTTCTGTCAACTCAGTAGGTCTGAGATAAAACAGAGAGCACGTGTAAAGATACCTGTGGCAAATCTGGCACTTGTTCTTAACTAAACATTGTTCCTTACATTTAAACCCCCTGCAGGTCTTTCAAACAGGTGAGGATTTGCTAAGAGATGAACCATGTCGAGCACAGACAGTGCAAAAGTCTTCTTCAGGCTTTCAGCTCACCACTCTTCTTGGTCTGACAGCCTCTGACTAACTCTACCTCTGAACTACTCCAGTTCCAACACGTTTTCTTGCACTGATGATGTATGGAGAGTAGTAATTGGCAAACAGATTATGTTATTTTCCTCTCCCATTTCTTTTTTAATTGTATAGGCATACTAGACTTCCAGTAGCTTTTAATACATCTCTTCCAGTAACTTTTAATACATGTATCTCCAGTGCTAATTTCTTTCAGTGTATGTAAATAGCAAACAAAAAATGAAAGCTTTATAACAAGATTCACTGGGACCCCAAATTACCATAAAATAATTAAACAGTTTAATACAACACTGTTATTCTCCTTGATGATCAAATCAAGTTGACCTCTCTAAAACTGGTAGAAGTGTACGCAAATTCATTATAGGAAGATAGTACTGAAATGATTTGTATTTTACACTCTAGAAGAAATCATTAACTATGAAAGCTGAAGTTTTTCTTTAAACGGGGTTCCCAAGATACACACTATGGCAATTTGTCTTCCTGTAAACCCTACCAACAACTTTCCCCCTCACACCTTCCAAAACACAGACATCTCCTCCCTTCCCTCAAATCCTTCCAAACACAGCTCACACGGCTCTGGTACAAGGACAGAAAAGAGCAAGGCTCTGTGCAGATTGGAGCAAGTCACTGCTGTGGTCCTCATGCAGCATACTACCGAGACCATCACACACATAATAAATAGCAAGTAAGTCTTGTATGGTCTCACAATGCAGACTTAAGAGCATAGCTAAACACGTCTACCTGCTTTCCATCACAGCTTATTACACTGCTCCAATTTCACGTTTACAGGTATTGAGGGAATAACTAAGGAAGCACCAATTAATCACGATTTAAGAAATGCTCCAAACACCAATTATATTTCAAGTCTGACAACTCTTGATGAAATTCAGTGTAGATCCTCCTTGTCACACTCTTACAAAACCCTGAAACCTCTAACCAACTGAAGTGCTACAGATTATCTCGATAGGTTAGAAAAATAGGGAGTGGTACTCTCTGAAGTGCGTAGAGATATAAGAATGTGTACAGACACATAGGAACATGAAAATTTGTACAGGTGAGGTGCTTGAACTTCAAACTGCACTAATCCTCTAAAGCAAGAGCTAATACAAGGAACATGGTGTGTTGTCATGTCCTATGCCGTATCTTCTGATCTGTTGGAGGTTTGCAGCAACTCACATTTAAGTATTACTCTACTTTCACATCTGCAACTCAAAACAGCTGTGTCCGATGGTCCTTGTTGGGCTTTTCATCTGCAAAGCAATCTTCTGAACTTTATTTACAGACTGCCATTCATACAGACAGAGCCACAGCTTCTCCGCTCCCTCACTCACAACTTAGTTATCATTTGCGAACACGCAACTGATGTAAATTCAGAAACTCGACCTGTCTCGATGCAGCCAACCTCACTACCTACTCCTTCGGGTCATTAGCTATGATGTTTTCAAACAGAGCATCACTGGCAAATTTCTTCAAAAGAAGAAACTACTCTACTGGCCCCTTTCTGCTTAAAATTAATTCAGAATAGTTCAATCCAGGGTGTTTCAGGACTAGGTTTTCTGTAATAATCTTTCTACTTGCTAAACCCCATGTCTAAAGTACTGTCACTCAAGTTCCTTCACTCTTCTTCACAGTGAAGGGGGACACAGATGTAGGTCACACATTGCCAAGAATAACTGGAATTGCACTCACTGGCATTTCTAATATGTGGCAGAAAATCTCATTTTCTGTAGCAGTAAATCCCTCTGCTTCCCCCTGGTATTTTACGAGTCCCCATCTTTTCTTAATCTACAGCAAACTCCCAGCAGTATCCAAGCTTGGGCCTTCGCTCCTCAAAGAAATTTCTTAGACTTAGATCAAAATCCAAGAGCGGAAGCAGACTTTATTTACATCTTTAAAACACAGTTAAGAGGATAGCAATATGTCTTTATTTTATCAAAGAGTACACACCTTTAAACTACACCTTGTTCCAGCCCTTTTTGCTCTCTCCTCCCCCTACCCAGACACTGGTTTCACATTCAGAACTGGTGGCACGAGCTGCTGAAGAGATGTGTTAATACGCAAGCAACTTGCTTTCTTACCAAATACAGGCACCTAACCAGACTACAGAAAGGATCTCACTGAGAAGCCCGGTTTCCCAATAATGCTTTACCCAATCCAACGGAGGGCGACCACTGAAGAAGGCGGTCCCTCCTAACTGCACGCTCCTTACACAACCACTGCCAGGGCACGGAGTTTAAATAGCTCGGTAATTTGGGTTTTCATTGGGTCTTCTTTCTCACATACTACGTTTAGATTCTTGTGAGATGTGTAAGTCCTCATTCCGGAGGCTTCTATCCAAGCACACACGCACAGTAACAGCTACCCAAAAAAAGAGAAGCCAGTAGCAAAGCCTTTTAAAAACAACAGTCCCCTCAGATATTTTGATTTCATAACATCTTTTCCTCCTTAAACTAAGCAACTTATATGTCATATGCAGACAGATGAATCAAAACACTACGCAAGCCAAGAAAACGCTTCTCAGGAAGAAAAAATTAAGAATATTGTTCAATGGATTGAACGGCACAACCCTTTTGGCTGCTTTATGCAACGTGACCTTCCTCACCACTGCAGCAACTAAAATAAGGCAGTACAATTCTGTGCATGTTTACACAGGAACCTTACCAGTTTAAGAGCAAAACAGTTATACTACATTAAGAAAGTAAAAGTTGAACATTTTAACTTGAAGTTCATCTTTCATTCTGTTTTTTAAACTTGGATCTGTTCCTTCACCTGGTTTTACCATGTGGCTGAGGGTAGCAACACAAGAGAAAACAAATGCTTTAGCCATGTTTGCTGCTACTGATGGGGAAATGTGGGGTGTAAATTATAACAGACTGGAATCACAGAAGAACAGAAATTTAAATTCAACATGGAAACATGGAAATGTGTGCTGAGGGAGGTAATTTATTTCTTTACTAAGGAATACGGTAGGGCAAAATGCTGCAGAGAAATAACCAAATTCAGACAGCCCCCTAGAGAAGTCTGACAAAAGGATATACTACAATTATTTTGACTGGAGTAATTGTAATTTAAAGAAAGCACAATTTTACTTATTGTATTAGCATAGACTATACTGATTAGTGTATGAGAATTTTGTTACCATCTCTCTCTTACCTAGTACCAAGTTGCTGACCTAGGAACACCACTGCAAGTCTTCTCAGACAAATAAGCAGCTTTTCTGCCTTAATAATTGATTTGACTTTTCAAACACTCTTGCCAAGAATCATAAGTGCTATCTAACTAACCCACAGTAAAGTAAGAGAAACTAATTAAGGATTACAACTTCTATAAAATTGGAATTAGAAATCGACATAATTATGTCTTCAATGAAATGAGACTTAGGACAGACTTCACATTCACATCTTCTCTATCGTGCAAGGCAATGTTATAAAGCACTCCACGTGTATGAGGTTCATGGAAGTACCTGTAATTCCACTAGAAAGACTTAATCTACTCACAGAATTAGGTTTCAAATTCGAGGAGGAAAAAAAGAAAAAAGTGCGCCTTAAGCGGTGACAGAATTTAATGGTTTAAAGTACTACATAACTAGGTTGCTCTAGAGTGCAAGTTAAAAAACAGTATAGGGAAAAAATTGCTTATCTGATTCAACTGTTGTGATGCATTAGTTCCTCAATGTATTTATCAACGGAAAAACAGAGAAATGACTCAAAACATCCAGGCCTCTATCGATTTTCTCAGCACTTCATCTGTGTGAAGATTTTCTTTCAGTCAGCGAAAGTCCAGCTTGTGCCACGTGTAAGAGCAGGCCTGCAGGCAGCCTCTGAGCACGGTGGCTTTACGCTTTCTCAAAGCTAGCAGGAAAGCAGCACCTCTGCTGTTTTACCATTGTGCAACATGTTTTGCCTACTTCTAGAGGAGATGAATCATAACTCCTCATGTGCCACAATAACTTGGTATGTTGCCCTCATGATGTTCAGAGAAATCTGAACTCCTCAGTTTTTTTGATGCATTCTTTAAGAAATGAATTTGGATCTAGGTCTTTATATTTTTCCCTTTGTGCACTGATTATAGCTATTTGGGGTTCACGGTAGAAAGTAGAAGTTTCAGGCTATACATTCCTCCAAAAGTGGGTGCATGTATATATACACACGATTTAACGCATACACACGTCTCTGTATTTAATGTGTGCTTTTTGTGCTCCCTAGATCTAATCTACAGCTTGACAAGGCAATTTTAACTCAGCAGAGCACAAGATACACTACAAACATTTAACTAATAGTTTGATTCAGAAGATAGATCAGGGCTGAAACTGCAGTCAGAAGATATACTTCTAGCCTCTTGCACCGTTTATCTGGCATCCTGATAAACTTCTTATGAAAAATATGCCTATCTACTCAAAACCAATGTATTCTTTTTTATTTTGGAAGTTAAAACTGAAACTTGTAAGTGCAGACAAATAGAAGAATTGTTTATATATGGTATTCCTGGTGAAAGCTATCAGAAATACAGTATCATTTCTTGCACAGAAAGACAGCTTGTGGTAATACACATTGTCCCTCTTTATGGGGACCTTTTTTCTCTGTTAATACAGTAGCCTATTTTCCCTCGTTTTTAAGATCAAAAACTGAAGCACATCTCTCATACTTTGCTTAGAAAAACATGGGTTTCTGCCAGAATACAAACATGAGAAGCAGAAACAAATCTTGCAGAAGTAAAATTACATTAAAAATAGGGAAAACATTTTCAATCCAATCACTTCTGTCTGTCCGAAAACCTTATCTGAAATCAAACACACACAGAACAGAATCTTCTGAATCCATCCTTCATCTGCAGGGACACAATGAGCTGCTTCTTTCTGAAGATCATCTTTTAGTCTGACCTTTTAAGCTCAAAGTAGGCAAACACAAGCTGCTTGACTCAAAAAAAAAAAAAAATAATAAAAGACTTGATAGTAAGAAATTACCTCACCCATGTGTAATATAATTGCTGGAGTCTTCCGCTGTTCACATCCTCGTGAGAGAGAAATTTCTGCACAGGCTGACATGCTGCTGCCACTTTCTTACCCTTCTGTAATAGGCTGCCTGGAGAAGTGGCAATCTGCCCCACTGGGAATGCACTACTTCCTGAGACAGCCCTCAGCCTAATCTCAGGCCCTGCTTTCAACGCTATCTACGTTTCTCTGATTCTACTCCATACATTTCTGAAATACCTGTTACACAATAACACTTCGCCAGTGTTCCTTTGCAAACGGTGAGATAAACAAAAGGCTCAACAGAAACAATTCTCTTACATATACGACTAATTCTTAAAATTCAATGGATACTAATATTTTTGTGTGTATTGATGACTGAGAAAGCACCCCAAACATTCAACAGAACCTACATTCAGAAGCACAAACTCGGTAGGACCTGGTTTGATATTGAGACATTTCCACCTGCGTGTTTCCATGTGTGCTGCCTAACGTCTCGTAAGGCACGCCGTCCCAGCAGTCAGCAGCCTGTAGGACTCCTCTGGGCCCTTCTCCAAAAGCAGCACAGAGCCAGCCAGGACAGTCAGGGGCACGCAGCAAACCCGATGCACATGAAGACCCCCTTAACCTTCAGCATCTTACCTTTTAACCGAGTTCTGTTTCAAGAGCTTATGCTCCTATGACAGGATCAACAACCCAGTAACAGAAGAACAAATGACAGATAACATGAATTTAAGTCACAAAGCCAATTCCTCCATTTGTCTTTAGTATCAGTACCAACATTTTAACAACAGCATTACAGCAGCAAATGTAACGTTTTATGCAAATACAGTGCTATATAAGACAAACTCAAATATAAAGCAAAAGACCATTCCACCTATGCAGTTGGGTTATTTAAGAATCAAAGTTTATGATGAAATATTGATTAGAAAATGAAGCTGTAGCGTATTTTGCACCAGTTCAGCTCTCCGTGCGTTACACAAGCATTCTGTTCTTCCTGCTTCAGATACTACACAGCTGTTTACACCTACATGCAAAGTTTCATTCCAGAATTAGTATTCCTTCAGTTCACGATGCCATTCCCAGAAAAAGCAGTATTTTTACTATAATTGCATGTCATAAGAGAGGAATTTTCATACGGTAGCTTGAATACATTTAGCTAACAAAACACTTTTTCCTTTGTAGTTAAGCATGCATTTTAATATATAAAACAACAAAAAAACCCAGAGACAATTTAGTAACAACGGTTTTGAACTTTTGCTCTACCCAGCTCAAAAGCAATTTCACCACAGACTGCAGATGCAATGAGCTAAAGGAACGTAAATTTCAAATAAGAGGCACAATGGCAACTAATTAAGCTTGCCAGCCAATGAATGCCTGATGAGCTGGATAACCAGACCAGTGTTGTAAACTTTGAGAACTGGCAGACCAAACCCAAAAGCCAGAACTAAAGGCAGTGAACTGGATTGGCCATAAAGACACAAGAACAGCAAATCTTTCTCAACCCCCCGACAACTAACCTGTAGTTTGCTGCCATGAGAAGCCAAGAGCATAAGCTTAAGTAAATGCAGATTATGAAAGCAGGGCAAGAATGCTGCAGCTGCCCCTCCTACCAGCACCCAGCCACCCCTGGCTCACGCTCGTCTGCACAAGGCCTGTTCCTGCAGGTTTGACAACCCCTGCTGAAGTTTTCCTGTAATCACTTCAGCCATTTCAACTTTTGGGATCAATGTAATTAGAAGGTGCAGGCAGCAGTATTTTTTGTTTCACTTTAAATAAGCTGAGTTCTTTACAGCTTCTCCATACCTGCATAATGAGAAATTACAATTAACCGTTCTCCCTTCATGTCTATGCCACTTACAGTCTCACAGACTTCCTCCACCTCCACCTTCCTTGCTTTTTAATTCCAGGAAGCAAGAAGCAATAGTCTACTCAGTATCTTCTAGAATACTTTTGATCATTCTTGTTGACCTCCTATGCATCTTTTCTACCTCCACCATCTCTTTGGCTGACAGCAGCGAGCAGAACTATGTGTGGAATACATGATATCTTTATAAAGCACTTTTACAGCTTCATTTTTTTTTTCTTTCTTGTTTTCCTATTTGTCTTTTTGAAAAAGGAATCAATATTTCCACGGAATCACTCACAGCAATTCCAATTCTTTTCCCACCAACGGATAAAAGTCTTACTGAGAGCCTGTGCGTGCACACAATTTAGACCAGCAAACCTCTTCCACCTCCCCTCTCCTGGGCATATGGATTAGTTTGCATTTATCACCACTCCTGCCATTTTCTCCACAAATCGATCAGTATAACATAACTACAGATTGATTTAGCTCTTGTAAATATTTACTTTTGTCAACCTTTGTCACTTCACAATTC
Organism: Heteronetta atricapilla; assembly: GCA_011075105.1. Taxonomy (NCBI): domain Eukaryota; kingdom Metazoa; phylum Chordata; class Aves; order Anseriformes; family Anatidae; genus Heteronetta; species Heteronetta atricapilla. The sequence goes on from CM021732.1 coordinate 123,086,026, forward strand.
ACCCCAAAACAGCATGAACCTCAGGAGAAGTGGAACACTACTCAGTTGGGCAAACATGTTTACTCCTCAGCAGCTCAGTACCTTCAAGAGCCATGGGTGAGCAACCTGGTTATGGTTCAGTGGAACTGAAGCATAGTGTAAAACTGGATTACCACGTGCTTATCTACACACTCACTGACTCTGCCGTGCAGACCCGTGGTGGTAAGGTCTCCCCCATGAAGTACGTGCTGAGGCTTCCTCACTATGGCACGCACAATATTCTGTTCTCCAGCAGCTTCATTCTTTGTTACGATTCACATTTGCCAGCCTGAAACTCTTGAGATTTCCCAGCTCACTTAGTCGATTAGCACTTGTTCTTTAAAAACAAAAAACCATGCCACTCACATGTAGCGCAACCCTTTCCTTCAGTAGCAATCAGTGAAATGTTAGTATTACATAGGTTATTAAACTTCAGCAATTCAAAGTTAGAGACCCTTTAAAAATCCTACTCCCGATGAGTTAATATGTATTTTGGATTAAACTTCTAATTGGGAAAATTCTTCTAACTCATTCCTTGGAATTTCTTTGTGAGAAGCTTCCTCAACTTCCATGTAGAACAAGGCAAAAAAGAGATTTTGGTCCCCCTTCAAAACCTTTATATTCCTCATATGCTTCTGTTATACTATTACCATCTACAGGCCATACAGACATGGGTCCATTTTTTCTTGCTATTTATTCATACTGACTTTACCACAGGCTTTTCATAAGCTTTTATTTATAGCTGGTATACAGTTACTCTAAGCATTAACAAAACACATGACAAAGAATCAACGGTTAGCTGTTCACATTTTTCTCCCCTCAATGTGCCCTCAATTCTTTATTACTTTTTAGAAATAAAAAAGGTGTCTTAATGTGTTGTTTTCATGATTGCGAAGATGAAGCTTCATACTATGAAGCTGGATTTGAGGATATTTTAGCATATGGTTGAGCATGGCACGATGAGAATGCTCACAGTTACAGAGCAGGTCTCCAGAAGGTACATCCTGAACCCATTCCTGCTCGAGTGGGACTCAAGAGCTGCTTGTTCAGTGTCACCCACAACTGCAGTTTTACCCACAACTGCATATTTACCTAATATGACTAAGCTTTCTGCAAAGTACAGCAAATTAAGTGTTCATACCTACATAATCAATGCTGCGCAATTAAGACTTTTCCATAGATAATCCCTCCACATTCCTGATCTCTTAGAGAGCATCTCATTTTAGAACCACTGATATTTGAGGTGACCATTTTTAAAGACACCTGGCATTGACATACAATGCATTTGCTTTTGACAGAGTCACCTAATTATGAAAATCTTTCTTGAGACTTCTCTGTTATTTTCTGCTATGTACTGCTTTGCACATTTGCTTCGTTGGTCACAACTGAAGGCTAAAATAAATGTTTTACTGATGCCTTGTGTTCATTCTGGCAAGGACAGGCTGCTGCTGCAGAAGAACAAGACCATCATTATGCTTCTCAGTCTTGTTTCTGGACCATCTGGCAGCATGCACAAAAGCCAGACGTCCACTTTTCACAGTCCACCTCTTCATTAATACTTTGTCAGGTAACACGATCCTTCAAACAGCCTCATTTTTTCTGAAAGTTTCTTTTGGGAGTAAGCACATACGCATAGCAATGATGACCCGTTTTTATTCCGTACTTTTAAAAACCAGCTACTACAAGCTACTGTTATGCACATTGAAGATGCTCAAGTTTCACACTTTACCCAAGGTAAGAAAAGTCATGACACCTCTGCTGTCCCCTTCACGAACACAAGCATACAAGTTATTAAATAGGTGCAATAACCATACAGACCAGGGTCATGGAATAAAACAAGCCCAGGTATAGATAGAATCATGATCATTCCAAGTCAGGCACGTGAACATACTTAACTCAAAGAAGCCATTTATTTTGATGGGTTTATTCAGAACCTTTTGTTTCCTTTAAATAAGATCCAGAGTTAAAACTGATCAAACTGCTTTTGGATAGCTACCTGACAACAGGGCAGACATTTGCTACAGTATTTTCAATGTCTATGAGAAGGTTTTGTGTACCTTTCTGTTAAGCAACAAACAGCGTGAATTGTCAAAGACTAGGCACAACCTAGGGCAATCAACTCCTGCGCAGCGTGAAGTGCCAGGGAGAGCTAGAATGAAACTTGAAGATCCCTTTGAAATATGGCAAGATCTACATTTTATTTTTAACCTCCATTCTTGCTGTAGAGATTTCATTGATTTTTTTTTTGTTCTTTTAAATTGCCTTTTAAAGTAGCCATTTCCAGAAGTTGCAGAATTTCTATTCTTTATTTCAGACTGGAATGAAAGAGCCTTAGAAGTTCCACGATACCTTCAGAAATGGCCAAAATACATGCAATTCCCGTTAAGTGGCCTGCTCACTGCAGCAACTTCAAAAGCAATCTGTAAGTAAGGATGAAAAAAAAAAAAAAAAAACAAGAAGCAAAACAAATGACACTACAAAATTTTCCTCTTTTCAAGCACTAAAACTCTAAAGGTCACGAGAGAGTCCATACATGAATTACGCTACTGGTAAACTTCTAATTAAAAAGCATTATGCCATTCCCACCTTGCCATGGCTCTGAATCACACGAAAAGCATAACAGCATCTTTTCCAGATACAAGATAGCCATCATTTAATGATTATCTATAAACTTTGTCAAACCATGTTTACGAGAAAAAAATAATATACTGAATAACAAAGAAGTGTGGACTGAAGTTTATTTTTGTGTCTCTGGTATGCCTCCAAAAAGGCTACAACCATACCGGCTCTGTAATTTTCACTTGAGCAAAAGTTCCTATTTGTAATTGAATGCTCAAACTTTAAATCGAAAGTCCTGATGTGAGATCTTTCAAATGAAGCTTTCAAAGTGACCACGCTATTATTAAATATTCTGTGACTTCCTCACTAGATTTTGATATAGGAAGCAGCTCAGACTAACATGTCCAGGCTGCTTAAATTAAGACAAGTACTCATATGACAACTTTTCCTTCTTTCCTCGGGTTCAGATCAGAAGACGTGTGGAAGAGTACTTACTACAGGTCACTGCCACGCAATATTGTTAAGTCCGCTCACGCTGTACGCAGTGTTACAGCGAAGTACTTCTTTGAGCCCTGCTTACCGCAGGCATGAAGAACACGGCTGTTAAGGCATTCAGTTCAGTATTAGCTGGGTCCACGAGTTCATAATAAATGACTACTATAAACTATACTTGCATCGACTAGCACAGCTGAATTTTTAAACGGGTAGAAGTTCTGTGTAACAGCAATTACTTACATTTTCTACTGCGCTGAGTTTGTGCCCCTCCTACTTGTTCTTTAAAGGCTTTGTCATACGCATGATAAAATAAGCTCTGTTACAAACTAGAACAGTCAAAGAACTTCCCAAATCGGTTTCTCTGTTACACAAGGACATTTGGTCTTTCTAGCTATCTGCTGTTGCAAGAATGATGGACGTTTCCTCGTATTTCAGAAACCAGTGCATAGCTCAGTGGCTATTTCTAGGCTATCTATTTGGGATCAAGTGCATACAAGTGCGGATCATCACAGAGGCATCTACTAGATTATAACTAATCTGTGCTGATCAAGCTTTTTTAAAAAAATTATAGATATTGTTAATAAATAGTAGATGAAACCCCATTTTTTTTAAAAAAGCTCCTCAAAATTATTCTTGTGTATACTCTAAGGCACAAACCTATGGCTCCTCCAGACCACTAACCATCACAGTCTATTTCTCCATAGTTGTGCCACGTGCGCGAGAGAATTTCAAAGAAGACTCTCTTCACTGCAAAATCTCTAAGCAGTCTGGATCTATTTATATGTGTAATTTTGAGCACACAATCACACAAAGGAAGTGTCATGTCCTAAATTACAAGTAGAAAACATTTAAGAGTTTCATTCACCGCAGCTAAAGAAAATTTTAATCATGCTTCTCAGGCACTTAGGCAGCCTTTACCCAGTTTTTGGAATTTTATGCAAACACGGCTGTCCTATTCTAGCTGCTTTACTTATAGCAGTTATAAAGCTCTGTTTCCATTTCAGAGTAATGAAAACAGAAGTTAATTAATTCCTATCCACTTTCCCATATACCACACAAGATCCAGCACTGCATTCTTGCAGATGTCACGGTCCATTAGCCAAATGAAGCACGCTGAGTTCAGACTGGATTTTCTAGCTTTCCTGAGATCCTGCAAAACCCACCTGATTTTATGCCAGCTGCAAAGCTCCTGGTCTGTGCAACAGCACCGTCCAGACCTTCACACACACGGCTAGAACCTGAAAAGCTGCACGCAAGGCATGCACTGCTGTGCTAGTTTTGCACACAACAAAAGCACACCTTTGAAAAAAAAAAATCTTCATTTCAAAGGCCACTACCATTACTTTGTGCTTATTATCTGCATTAAAAAATACACAATTTTGCTCAAGTACAGCCATTTTAATTTGTAGCACAGTTTTAAAATTAATGTGATTTGGAGCCATCAAAGAAATCAAACGAGTGCCACCCTACTTACATTGCGAAATGATTTCTTAAGTATTTAATCTGCAGAATTGATTTAAAATCGTGTAAGTGTACCTCAACTGTACCTGGACAGCTGAGCCCTGTAGAACAAAGTGTTATTTAACATCTTCCTAGTAAACCCCAACATTCTGATCACAATTTGAAACTCTCTCTACATGTTCTCCCTGGTTTCTCTCTAACTGCAAAGCTGCACTCTGCAATACCAAAGCACAGGGGCTATTCAAACATCCCTGGTTATTCAGACACAAATGGACACTCGAGACCCCCGCATCTACATCAAGTGGAAACATGAAGCAGTAAAGCATCTCTGTATCCAGCACTGACTGAAATCTGTTGCCATGAAGTATTTACACACCTCGTCATACTGGTATTTGTAAGCAAAATGAAGGGTAACGTTCCAAAAAACTGTTAAGATTATCAGGACAGCAAGTGCTAATGACGAGTGCAAAATTTGCATTAGCAATGGATCGCCTTTTTCATATTTATCTCCCTTTGTGTTTCAGAACAGACACAAAACACAGACTGAATAAACCCTGCTGACATGAAAATCTGTATTATTTTCAATTCTCTTATGAATCTCTCTTTGGTATTTTCTGACCCACGAAAAGAAAAAAGATTAAGGAGTAGGACTACAGACATTGCACATTTGAACAAAACCTAAGTATTAAATGGGGTAACACCAATAAGCATGCAATCTCATACCAAATTAGTTCACGTAGTGCGTGGGGTACCAGAAAAGTCAGGGGGGAATAAAAATAATACATTACATACAATAAAATATGGGTGAAGCGCAAATCTATTTTAAAGTTTTTTCTTTTCAAGTCTCCCCATGATGCTCTTGAAAAGTTGTGCTTTTATTCAAACCCCCAAAATCACAGGAGGATAGCATAGATTAAAACAACTGAACAAGGAGGTATTTTAGAAATCTAATCAAACACTGCAATCAAACACATTACTGCTTTGGGATCCCTCGCTAGCAAGAGTGTGTTTGATCACAGCTTAAAAAAAAGCTTGGAGCAGCCTGTTTTGCAGAGTAAACACTCTCGTGTGCAGCAGCGATCACTCAGTTCAGAAAGTTTTTGGTATTTGTCAACCCTGAAGAGTGGAAGATCAGTGGGCAGGTGACTAAGAAGAAAATGAAATTCCCTCTCAAAATGACAGTTTGTTATTGTGTGCGCGCGAGCAAACACCACTTAACACAGCACCTCCCCAACACACATGCAAGCAAAATTCTTGGGCATCTTAGGCATCTTAAAAGCAGATGCCTAATTTCACCTAATCGCCATGAAATCAAGTGTGCCATTTTTTATTTTTATTTTTTTCAGATTAAGAGGAAGCAGCCAGTGGGACTGCACTTTACAAACTCCTGAAAAGCACAGCCAGATGCAAGACAACTCTGAAACAGTTTTTCCTTGAATTAAAACACACTTTGGGGGGGAAAACCAAAACAAGACGTGATATTCATAAAATCTGCCCACTGTTTCCTTACCCAGAACAGAAGCAACAGATTTAAGAAACTTAATTCTTGTGATGTTTTTGTTGGTTTTTTTTTTCCTCCCTATGCGGCTCTTCAAGCAAGTCTCCAAACAATAAAATCCACACACTGCTGGAATCAAGAGTAACATTACTCCAAAAGCTGAATCAGGTGTAGAGTCAATGTAACCTTCACATTTGCTATCCAGGCTTCAAAGCTGCTCAACTGCAGCATCACAGTAAGAGCTCGTGTTTCTCAAGTGTTCAAGTTCTGTTAAGATCTCTTGCTCCCCCAACTTTAAGCTCATCACCTAACCCAGAAGCCCATGAAGAAACACAAGCAAAATCCCCAACACCAAGAATACCTAAAAGCTAAGACACAGTGAAAATAAGCAACATGGGGGGATGGGGGAGAGCGCAAACAAGATCTGTTGGTATTTATCAATTCAAACAAAATGTTATCAGTCTTTTTTCCTACCAGCTTGTCAGTTATTACTTCTGACAAACATGGAAAAAGCACTTTCTGCTGTATTTTAAAACCTTAACCTAGTAGGGGTGGTGGTTTTTGTTTTGTGGGGGAGGAGACTGGACAGGGGCATGTTAAATCTTTCTCAAGTTGCTGCTGACTGGCAGCTTTGTTCTCTGTCAGCTGCTCCACTACCTTGCCTGGGACCCACATCAGGCCAATCCCCCTGTAATTACCTAAGTCAACCCGTTCATCCTTTTAACAGCACTGGCACAGCAGTACATTTCTTCCTGTCCTTTGGAATTTTCTCAGTGTCCTAAGACGTGCTGGAAATCAATAATGGAGTTCCGCCAGGTATTTCAAACCCTTGGGACTTGACAGGCCTATTTTTAGCGGCTCTTTTACATTTACACTCAAAATGTGGAGTAGCATGTAAGTATCCATATACCTTATTCCTCAAAACAGTTATTTTTATTTAACAGTCCTCTGCATCCATGAAGATATCTATAAACTACGTATGCTGGGTTTTTTGGTTAAGTTTGAAGTTCTGACAGCGGCTGTGTTTCACAGAGACAAAGCATACCACCATCGTCCAATTCACTCGAACTTCATTTCTTCAGCTGTCCTTGTACAATATTCTCTTTCCGTAAAATCCTGCAAGAGTATTTTTTTGTCTTCCCTGGCTTCTTGGAGGCTTTTAGGATGTGCTTTATTTTACTTTGAGATTTGGTTTGCCCAACAATGACTTACACTTTCTTCTGTTTACTCAGGGAAAGGGCATGGTGGCACTGCCAGCTGTGCACAGATGACTTGCCCCGTACCTGTCCGACTGGCACAGCCAGGTCACGTATTTTCCGCTTCAGACACGTGCAATGCACTTTTGCCTCCTCCACCTGGTGAAAGCTTCTTCCTCACTTGTTTCTTTGATACCTCTCTTCTTCCTTCTCTAAATGTGCAGCTGTGTTTCCCAAGTCACTTCAAGCTCCGATGACTGCTGTCCTTCCCAGCCAAGTGCCCTGACGTGCATCCCTCCAATGCTCAGCTGTCTTTCCCAGACAAAAATACCCAGCAGCCCACCAACTCACACATCACAGAATAAAACTCGATGGCTTGATGCAGGAAACACAAAACAGTTTCCCCTGCTTTTTTTAAGTCATAGTCACCAACCTGCTGTTGGCTTTTAAAGAAATGAATGAGAAGCACACACAAGCTTGCCGGTCTTGCTTCCCAATCTGCTGGCAGCATTTGTTTACTTTGAGGTACTAAGTCATCAGAGATGACAAGCCCAAACCAGACAGCCAGGGTGCCCCCCAAAAAGTCAAGGCTTCCTCATCTTGGCCTTTGCGAGCCCATGATTTCAGCTAGGAGTTTCCCTCAAAACAGGAAAGAGGCTGACTAAAACACCCCTGGCTCACGCTCCCTGTCTGTAAACACCCATGCGACCATCCTCCCTGACAGCTACACAAGTTAGGGCACTGAACAACATCCTACCGAAATGCTAGCTCAATCCTGGTAATTCCCTGAAAGCCTCCAGAAAAGGTTTGAAACATATCTGATGTCAATGGCCAAGTTATTTCTTATTTTTAATTTTATACGACAAAAAAAAACACAAGAAGGGATACTGTTGTGCCAGAAAAATAAATATGAAAGAGGGGTTTGCTAGAGATAGGCAAGAAATATGGATGAAAACCAAGGGAAGAGAGAAAGAGATGACAATTAGGGGAATAACATATCAGAAAAGGTTTTGCAGCAGGATCGACTCAGAAAAAAAACCCACCACCAAACGGGAAACACATTTCATTGTAAGAAATAAACACACAGCAGTCACATGACATTTCTTTTTAGGCTTCAACATTTCAATCACTGCTCTAAAATAAGCAGCAGAACAGATATATTTAAAAGCTGCCCTGTGTTACAAAGATGTGTTGAAGTCTCTCACAGTTAGATTTTAAAAAGATAGTGAAAACCAGCATTAAAACTTTCAAAATAGCAAGATCTTTAATCAAGGATGTATTTCAAAGCCAGTTCCACCTGAAAAAAAAAAGTACCCCTTTATTTTTTTCCTTCCAAGACAAAAAGCAATTATTTGGTTATTTTCCATTAACATTTTCTCAACCCAAATACAATCTACCTTGTTTTCTACAAAAATGCTCTTAAGTGGACCCTGCCAACCATTCCCTTTCCCAGGGGAGCTTAAGGCTTGTCAGCATGGCCATTCTGCTCAGCCAACAGCTGATTACATTTCCAACAAGGACGCTTCCTACTGTTCGCTGCTTCTCTTAAATTAGCCCCATAAATTTGACATCAGCAGCACTTTACGCCTCAAATGCAGAAGGCAACCTGGAAAGCAGTTTATGGGGCCAGCTAAACCTTACTGTTACCATGCCAAGTCTGAGACCTTTGCAGAGCGCGCGAGATGTTAACCACACAAACCCTGCTGGTTAAAGCCCGAGCACAGCGTGCGAGAGGGAAGGGCAGTTGTAACATTAAGGATTTTTTTTAATGTCTATTTATACAAGCAAAAAATCTCCGTTTATCCTTCTTGCTTACTCTGAAATGTTTCAGAAGAACAATTACAGCCAGCAAATAAACTTTGTGTGGACAATGGTGACTTGTACATTGTGAAAGTAAACGCCTATAGCGCGTGCAGACAACAGACAATGGTACAACACCACGCTGGTCTCCATAGAAAAGAGCTCTAAAGACTCAGGGTTTGCTTCTAAAAAGGACAACTGATTCTGATAAAAGATGAAATGCAGTCTATCGAGAAGAGCATTACCCAAACTATGAATGGAATTTTTTTTCACCCAACACTTCTCCAGTAAAAATAAATCTGGAAGATGGTAATTGTCTTCCAAAAGGCATTTTTGACTGTTGATGCAAGGTAGGAAGTTTTTTCAATGCACTCAGCACTGGCATCAGGTTCACGCGTGTCAGTACTGACTAGCAACCCAGCTTACTTGGCTCTTAGAGCATGATTATCTACATACGCATAGGACACAGCAAAATGACACTAAGAAGGGTAAGAAGAGAGACAAAGATGATGCCAATGACAGTCCCAGGCCATCCAGCAACCTGTGCAAGTAAAGATAAATCTTTCCCCTTCCGCGATCAGAGCTCTGCTTCTAACTTTACCTTTTATCAGAGAAACTAACAACTAATCCTTACTTATGTCCTACACGTGCCTGTAATGGCAGTACAAACTTACTTTCACACTGCAAGAGGATCCTGCATCCAGCAGGATATCTGCATGAGAGGCTACACAGTCCAAGGGGCATTTAGGAAATGCCCCCTGATACACATTCATACATGATACACATCCATAAAGGTGAATTTCAGCCCTCTTCAGTCAGTGCTTTCAGACTTCCAAGCATCACATGCACGCACCTTCCCTTAAAGCCATGTACCTTTTACATACTTGTATCATTTTACATTATTTGCAGTTTGGGGTTTTACAGCGAGTTGAGTCCCCAGTCTGTGCATGATGGAGCACTCTTTATAACTGGGAACTCTGTTTTGCTCAGCTCGGTCCTGCTCTAAGCCGAACTTCCTGGCAGACAAATCCACACCCAGGACTCCAATAAAGCACTAACCGTTTTTGTTCACTCTATTAAAAACTTTATATTCAACTAGGGAGCTTTTTTTTTCAAGACCTTTTATGGACTATGCACAATGCAGTATGTTTACTGTAGTTTCCTAGACTGTAATACGGCTCAAAACCAACACAGAAACAGCAGTGCAGGGAACTGGCTGTGAAAGGAATTCTAATTCCAAACCTGCAGCTCGCTGCCTGATGCTCTGCAAGCGAACAATTGTAAAGAAACTCCCTCCTTACATAGCTTTAGAGTAACTGCTATGCAAGTACACAATGTGAAGTTCCTAATTACCTATATGTTATTAGGTGAAGAGAAAGAAATGTTTCTCACATACACAGAACATTTTTCATAAAGGACAAACTTGCATGAAAAGATCCGTGAAACGTGGAGTTGACTATTCTGTATTAACTGACAAAACCTGGTGTATTGTTAGATACAGGATGTGATAGATCCTATATTGTTATCCTATATCGTTACATACAGCATTAATTTCCTCCTTATTTCATGATGTCAAAATATCCAGGAAAACAAACACATGCACCTCTGTATTAGTAACAACTGCTACTAGTTAGAAACTGTTATACTAAATGTTTTACTACAGTCATAAAGTTGGAAAAAACATCTTAAGAACAGAAGAGTTTAGTATTGCATCAGATAATTTTAGTGAACACTAAATTAAATATTCAAACTGAAAAATACAATTTTGATTTGAGGATGTTTACCATGATTTTTAAAAGCATTTTAAAAAATCCAACAAAACTTTAGACTGTCAGACTCCAACCTCACTTTAAACTATTATGTTATTGAAGCTTTATCATTACTTTTACTGGTCTGTAAAAGAAAAGCTTCTCAGGAATAACAAGCATTTATTCCTTGCTTAAGGTGGCAAAGAACTGTCCAGCCAAGTATTGTTGAGGATGGAAGCACTCTGATCTCCGAGATGAAAAACTGGATGGAGCAAAATTTGGGCATTCTATTTCCAATCCTGCTAGAAAAGACACAGCTGGTAACACCCAGCTGGCCTACATGTGAAATAGGGAGGATATTTACTTTTCTCTGAAAAGCTTTTTATAGCTCGCTTTAGATGCAAGCGCTGTAGTTGAGAGTTATGTATTGCCACTTCTGAACTGGGTATCCATGAGACAAAAAGCTGACAATGGACCATACTACATTCACAAGCCATCAACAATGGTATTTAATTGTGCTATAATCTAACATCACTGATTGTCAGGAAGGCTCTGTGGTAACATCACTTTTTACCTTTCTTGGGTTGCTGACACCTTTTTTATGTGCATTAGCTAGTACACACAATCTCATATTTCTTTTCCCCTGCTTTGCTCTCACGTAAACCCACATACTATGCAATTTTCCTATTTAAGGCCCAATCATGCAATCAGATCCACAAGATTTCAATGAAGCTGTAGCATAGAAATCACTGGGATGTGTGCTTGGGGGGGGGGTCTCCACACAGATCCCTTCAGAACATAAAAGATGCAGACTGCACAACCTCGAGGGCTCGCTTTACAACGCGCGTGACACAATGGAGCTGTGCTCGAGAGGGATCTGGGTGATACCTAAGACAGATCTTGCTCCTGAGATCAAGTGCAGCAGTAACTCAAGATTAATACTGGTATCTAATTCTGTGGATGACATACTGGCTGGATATTTCTCTGTTTTGTTTCTAACTTGCAGACGCTGTATAAGGTCAATGGAAAAACCAAAGGGTTATCAGTTTAATCCCATCTGTCTAAATCATAAGATCATTATGAATAAATTCTATTGATAAATGAGAGATATAAGAAATACCCTTTCCAATCTCCTTCAATTACTAATAAATAAATAGTTGAGCTGCCACCATTTCTCCCCCTCCATTTGTCTGGGCCTTTCACAGACAAAGACAGAGAGAACACAACAAAAGTACTGTTTCTTTTTTTTAACATTAAAAATATTTTTAAAAAGAGAAATGAATAGGCTACATTTAGAACAGAGGATTTGAAATTACATTGAAATTACTTAAGCTTCATTTTGGGAACAACCAAGTTGTGTTCTGTATCCTCTCTCTAACCGAATCTATTTGAACAGACGTTACGACTTCACGAAAAAAATCGAGAATTCCTAAAATAATTATCTCCAAACCCAGGAACAATGACACGAGGACGGGAGGGCCATAACCCATTTAGGTGTTGTTTAAATAAAGCAGGCATTGCCCCCCAAAGTCTTTTGGCAGCCCAGCGGCCCCAAACCCAGCCTGCGCTCAGCAGGGTCAGGCTTTGCAAGCCCCGATTCTCCTCTCACTGTCACCGAACGTGTCCGCACGCCTTGCACAGCCTGGCTCCAGCACCTCTGTCCTGCTCCTGCACCTGGAGAAGGGGGTGTCGTGTCCCCAGCCTCGGTTACCAGAGGGTGGGGGCTGCCCCTCGCACCCCCCGGGCATTGTCCCTGCCTTCCTTCCCCCACCGCCGCCTCGTCCCCTCCCCGCTGCCTGTCACCTGCCGGCCGTCTGCTTCCAGGTCACCTCAGCTCAGCTCGGCGCCTCCGGCTCTGCCTATTCATCCTGCGAGCGGCAGGAGGAGGAGGAGGAAGAGGAGGAAGAAGGAGGAGGAGAGCCTGCCGGGCGCCGCAGCGCCCTCACGGCCTCTGTCACCCGAGGGGCCCCCCCGAGTTCTACACAGGGCGGAACTAAGCACCTCCCCCCCAGCCCTGTTCCCCCAAAATCCCTGTCACAGCTCGACCCCCCCCCCCCCCCCCCCCGAAAGGGGGGAAGGGGGGGGGGGGGGAGGCCCCGCGGCCGCCCGCACGCACCTAGGGCCACCTCGCAGGCTTTGCGCAGCTGGGAGTGATGCGCCTTCTTCACCTCCTTGTCGGCCAGGATCTTCTCCAGGGCCCGGGTCAGGAACATGTTTTTCGTCTTCTTCCCTTCATACATGGGCGCGATCGAGGAAGAGGAGGAGGGGAAGGGTGGGGAGGGGAAGGGAAGGGAGAGCGGGGCACCGGCCGCCCCCGCCGGGGGAGGGCGGCGAGGCCGGGCCGAGGAAGGGCTCCGGCGGAGGGAGGGCTCCCCCGGGGGGGAGGCTGGGGCGGCAGCCGAGCCCCTGGGCCGATGGAGGGCGAAGCCTTCCGTCTCCTCCCCGCCGCGTCCTTCGCCCCCCGCCGCCGCCGGTGTGTGCGCGGACGGCGCCCGCGACGCGCTCAGTCCCCGAGCCGCCCCCGGCCCGCGCCCGCCTCCATTAGCGGCGGCGGCAGCGGCTGCGGCAGCGACCTGCCCTCGCCATGTTGGAAGGAAGCGACGTCAGGGCCGCGGCCGCCCGGCTGCCGAGCGGGAGGAAGCGGCCGCCGTGCCCCGGCCCCCGCGGGGCTGAGGCGGCGGGGAGGGAGGGGAGGGATGGAGGGGAAGGGGGGCGGCCGCCGCTCGCCTTCTGCCCGCCCCGTGGGCGCGCTACAGGTGGAGCGGAGCCGCGGGAGGCAGCCGCGGAGATGGCTGCTGCCACCTGGGAGCCGGCTGAGGAGAAGGAGGGGCAGGGCTTCCCTTCCGGGCCACCAGCGCGGGGAGGGGAGGGAGGGATGGAGGGAGGCTCCCCCCGCGAAGCGCCACCTGCCCCGGCGGAGCGGCCGCGAGAAGCCCCCGGGGCCGCCCATCGCGGAGGAACGGGCGGGGAGGCGCCGGGTGGGGCCTCAGGAGAGTTCTTCCGTTCCTACCTGCCCTACGACCGCCGGATAGCTTTTTATTTTTAATAAAACGCACCCCCACAAAAGAGTTGACGGCTGTGGTCTCTCGCTGTATGAAATCGGTACTTATTTCTGTCACGTAGTCCTGATTTGTTTGTGCTCTCGCCGTTTACCCCTCATGAAGGGGTGAGGGGGGCACCTCCTGGGTGGCTCTGAGGAAAACACAGAGCCCCTGGTAACCAGTGAGAGCGTGATATGCCGAGCTGTGTGCTCCAAGGCGCAAAAAGGAGATTTTATTTCCAATAAAAATAGGATTTACAGTTTCTAGCAACATTTCTAATAAAAGCAGTAGAATTTGGCATTGACTGTAGCTAGGTTTGGCTTAGATATGTATTTTTTTAACCTTAAAAATATTAATTAAAAATTCACCTGGAAATTGAAGGACAGAATTTCCAGATACACCCTTCAGGCAGGTCAGGACAAAGCCGTCACAGAAGGCAGAGATGGCTGGGGAAGCCAGGGGTCATCTCAGACCTAGCAGAACTGAGCGCCAGCACACAGCCAACTGCTCCTATTTGTCCTTCTCCTGCTGTCCTGCCTCATCAGTCATGACAACAGCCTTCCAAGGAGGTTAATCCTGCTCCCTTCCAGTTTTGTGGGGAATTCTAGGGCCTGCCCAGGCTGTCACGCCACCGTGCTAAGGCCTTGCAAGCAACCTTGCCTTCTTGACTGAATAGTTTATTTCAGCACGTGTTTCTTTGTCTACTGCAGAGCAGTCGTGGCTGCATTAGTGAAGGTACAGCGAACCCAGTCCCCCTAATGAAGAGGCAGCTAGTGCTTCCTACTGCTGCTTTAACCAGTTTCCCAAGTGGAAAATGATTCATACCAAAAAGGCTTGTTGCCAGATAGGTATCTATATCTGGACTTTTTAAGAAATACCCTGGCATGGGGAATTCCATTAAAGCTATGGGTGACCCAACTATTAAAGCAAACCACATAATTGTTATTACTTTTTCTGAAATGACTCAAACTGCTCCTTGAGCTTTTTCTAGTCATTCTCAGTTAGAAACTGAAGGCAATTTTATACCTGACTGATAAACATTACTGAAAATATTAAGAGGCTAGATCTGATTTTAGCTTTGGAACAGCTCTGTGAGACCATCAAAAGTCACATCACCAACCACATTGATTCTTGCAAAAAACTACACAAGGATATTTGATGACCGTATTCAGGTTAGGCTGGTTTACTGAGAAGACCGTATCTTCAGCAGCGTAGTTACTGAGTATACTTGAAATTATTTCCAATCCTTTGTTTAGGGAAAAACATTTTCCCCGTTGGCCAAATCTCAATTTTGTTATACAGAACTTCAGATGTCAAGATGACCTTGGTCTTTCAAAGCTGATAGCCATGAACACATGGCAAGAATAAGAATTTTCACAGACTTCTTGCTGGTAGTTTTTACACAAACCACCTGAGTCCAACTTTCCATAGCCAAGTCAAAGCTTGCAAATGTTATTTAGCAAATGGAGTTTGCTATTGATTTTCACGGTCCATTTGGCAGAAATAGACTTGCAATTATAATATCATGAAGACAATGGCTATCTGTATTTAAAGAGCACCAAGGACTGAAGTTATCTGCTTTGTTCCTATTAATGTCTATTTTCACATGTTGTACACAGGATGATTTTTTATGTGTATTTTAGTCGGGCGTCAGTGTTTTAGCTGGCATATAGAATTGCTGCTGAGACATCAGATTACTGAAATAAAAGACCTGTCAAAAAGACACTTACGTGTCTTCCTCTATTTCATTCCTACTGTAACATGAATAGATTAAACTTCTCAGGATTTTTTGCTTTCTAATGTGGTTTGAATCTTCGATTTCTGTTCTCAGGTTTAACCAGCTGCCGCTCCCTTCACTCAATTTATAGCTTGACACAGCTGGTATTCTACATCTCCATGCTAGTCACAAGGCAACCCCTGCCTAAGCCCCACAACGATGCAGAGCCAGCATGTCATCAAAGGACTGCTTCTGAAATTGTCCAGGAAGATCTTATTGTAAATCATCTATTGAGCAGGTTGACATCCAGTTTCCTTCCAAGAGCTGAGCCAGTAATGATGAAAATCACAGGGGAACAATGATAGAAGCACTGGAGATAGAAAGACAGTCCAGTGCCCTCATTTAGGGCCAAGATGTGAATGGTTGCCAGCTCATGTGCAGGCTCCCGGTGCTTTGGATTTCAAGTCATTTGTTATGGCAACTTTATTTACTAGGAAAGCCAGGAAGCTAGGAAGCATTACAAGGTCAGATTTTTTTTGGTGCTAGAGCCTACAAGTCATAAAGAACATACGTTTTGCTGATTACTTTAAAAAGCTAAGCTATTATCTCTGTTGAAAGAAGAATAAGAAAACTCGTGGGAAAGAAAGAGTGAAGGTTTAGAATATTTTTGTTACACATGGGTTCCTGAGTAAACTAAAGACAGTCTTACATAAACTGGAGCCTTGCAAATAATTCCCAAATGGTTGTTAGGTGCAGTAATTCCAATGTCTGTTTTGGTTTCAGCATGCAGATTTCGGCTTTGCTGGTAATTAGCATCAGTCAGTGACTGGCTCAAGGACTGGGACTATTTCAGCTGCAGAGATCCCTGTTTGCTGGCTGGTGGAGTCCTGAAGATACTAAACAAGAGTAATACTTGTCTTTTGTTCTCAAACTGTTAAGTCGGTGGGTAACACATATGAAATACTATAGTTGTGCTATCAAACTCGAGAAGTGCTTTCTGACAAACTTAAGAGAAACATGGTGGTAAGTATGCACAGAAGTGTCACAGCTTTGTTGGAGCCTTCATGTTTAAAATTAAAACAGCAGAAGAAAGAAAATGTATTTGAGAAACACCAAAAAAAAAATAGAATTACCATCTAGTACTTTTTTAATTTACAAGTTACTCAGAGTATTCCAAAAGCTATGTATATTTTTTCTCATATTTAAAATATTTCTAGTGAGCATTAGATACTCATGTGGTTAACAACTCTAGAGAACTTTCTGGCTCACAGACCTTTTAGCACCTGGTTCTGATACTTTTATGTACAGCAACCCCAAAGGTAATTGTACGTGGTGCTTGTTTGAAAATGCTGAAAAGCTAGGACTGAAGCCTTAGCTTCAGACAGACAGTGAAAGGTGGTATTGAAAGTGCAGTTGCATGCTTGAAACAAGCTGATCTGTGAATGTTACAGCCTCCCAAAGCGAGCTCTTTCACCTGTGTGAGTTTTGACACCCTTTTGTCTTGTTGGTGCTGTTGTTTAGCTCTGCAGTGAGTCAGTTCAGCTCAATGCTCCAGCTGAAAATCAGTCTTATAAAAAAAAAATAAAAAAAAAAAAATGTTTTCAGTGGGATCAATGAATTGATCAGTCTTACCTGCACATTCAGTAATTCTGAGATAAGAAAGGGAGCAAGTAAATGTGGTCAGGGCTGGTAAGGGGGTTGGACTACTGCTCATGATGGCACCATGTTCTTAATTTGTCTTGAGGAGCTTTGAAACAGCACGCTAATAGCCAGACTGTGGTTGCTTTAAGCCAGAATAAGACAGAACTGCCACTAAAAGAAGCAATTGGTCTTCCTTCTCCTGCCTCTATGTTTCTTGCTTCCCTGGTCAGCACAAGCATTTGCATTGTCATGTTGTGAATTATGTGCTGAATTATGTTCAGAATTTAATTAGGTTGAAACCAACCTGACAAGAAACAGAGCATTTTTAATCCAGATATATGCCATACCCTGCTTCATCAGGCAATCTCACAAAAGCTTGTTAGCTCAAGGGGGTGGGGGATAACACAAGGACAGGAACAAGAAAATGAGCAAGAAGAGGGCAGGCTTGCATTTTTTGTCAACAATACATATTTATGCCGGCGTAAAGCATTGTTTGAACTACCGCTTTAAATACAAAATTTCTTCAGTATCTCCGCTGCACAGCGGATGGCTCAGCGCTGCTCCTGTGCGTGAGACCCCGTGTGTTGGGTACATGGGTCAGTAGACAGGGCCAGCATATAAATACCCCTTTAATCACAGTGCCTCATTGCTGGCACCTTCCTTAGCTGCAGTACAGTACTCTGCATTTGCTCCCGTTCTGCTTTCATGTACCAGACGCAGATTATCAGCGCATGATGGATCAGGGTCCAGATGGATCTGGCACATGGGAACATGGAACAGGAGAGAAGCTGTGACTGCTCTGCAACTGCAGCCACCTTGGTTGAGAAGCTTGCAAGTCTTGTACTGAATGTGTACCCTGTGGTGCTTGGTTATCTAATAATGAAATGCAAAGAAGGCGTTTCTCTCTGTGGAGTCCTAGGCCTGCCACCCTTGCAAAAATAGAATAGAATAGGATTAGAATAGAATAGAATAGAATAGAATAGAATAGAATAGATAACTGAAGCATAATTCTAAATATCCACTGTATGCATTTTGATACTCACTATAAATGTGCTTGAACATTTTTAAGATTATTATTATTTTCTTTTTTTTAGATAAGTCCAGGAGCTTGGGGTAAGAGTTCACAGTTTGTTCATAGGGTGAATATTCTGACAGATTAAAACAGGCTGCAGTATATCCACTGCAGCACTGAAAGAACAAGTAGCAAATATTTATTAGCACAGGGAGTGTTAATCAATAGGTAATTCCTGGGTTGCTTCCAAACATTTGTACAAAAACTTGTGACACCGCGGACTGACCAGTAATGAAATAAATATCCATCACTTCGAGGAGGTTCTTGCAAGGTGACAAATCTATTCCTTAAAGCTAAAACGTGCAGGCTTTTGCTATATTGTAATACATTCCCAATACTAATGTTACCTGAGGATACACACTCCAAGTAAAGCATGATATTTTTCAACTTGTGACAGCTGCAGGAAAAATATCAGCAGTGAAGGAAAAAAAGCACCTCATGTGGTTGATACAATCACATTCTGAATTGTGGCTGGAAACTGGAAGACAGCAAATGGAGCTTGCATTCATGTGCTGGGAAGCTTATAACACTGTATTTGTGGGAATGTGATTCCTTTTTGCTAGTACTTTTTTCTATTGGGAATATATTTTATCTTCTAGCCTACCTATAGGACTTTTCAATAAGTTCTTTCTTCAGCATTTTGCTCCGGCTAGCAGATGAATAATTCACTTCCCAGCCTCCACGGCACCTCAGCATACCATTTCCTAATATTGTGAATGAAGGAGGAACATGAATGACCACCTTAAAGACAGAAGGAAATACACATTTTTAAGATATGGTTATATAGGTTTCCTTTAAAGTTTCTATACTGGTTTTTCAAACTTACAGACCTGATTATGGACAAATCAGCAACCTACTTCTTTGGCTATGGTATATGGCTACAGTTGTGGGGGAGGCTCTGCAAATGCAAAGGCAAATTCAAGCCGGTGCAATACCCTCCTGTGTAATGGAAAATATTGCAGGAACACAAAGTTCTGGCAATTTCCTGAGAACCTTGCACTGCAAAAGAAGATGTATGGAGGAACTATGGCAAAGATAACACTGATTTATGGCTTCTCCTAGCCAACTCCAGCAGATAAAATTGCTAAGGAACTATTAGTGGATATTAAGGAGAAACTGTTGAAGGGAGGGAGCCACAACATGATTGCCTTATTTCCTGGGAAGTGGTGTCGCTACTGTTGCAGCTCTCTGAGATTACTTTATGGTGCTGAATCTGGTTCATTAGTTACGTTCCCAAACACCCGTAGTAGCACAGACTACCATAGTGTATAGTTACACCAAAGTTTTAATCTCCAGTTTTGAGTTACAAAAAGGGAATATTCTGATTGGTGGCAAATTAGAAAAATAACAAATTCACTGAAAATGATGATCCTCCTACCTTTAAATCCTAGCTTCTGGCTCCTGCAGGTCTTTGTAACTGCTGTGACATGACCAGTGTAATGCATGCTGAGTTGTTTTACAGGTTAGGCATTGAATAGCTACTGGAAGCACGAAGCATTAGCTTTAACCTGATTTTTGTGTTCTGAAAGACTCCTTTCCCCTTGATCCGGGGTGAATTCAGTGTATCGCTTTAGAACTTGGGCATTTTCAAAGGTGTATGCAGATCTCTTTCAATAAGCTGATAATAACAAAAGAAGGTCTGAAAACGAAAAAGGAGTGAGAAAAGTTGAATGGAGTTCAGCTGGATAAATCTCCCTTGAATCTGTGGGTATGGTAAGTCAAATGAATGACAAGGATGGTTTCCAAGTAGTTTAATATCCGTGTTGAAAGGCAGGGACAGAGGGGTCATAAAAGTCACCTGAATTAAGGTGGCAAGCAATGAGAGTGAAGCAATAACTACTTTTAACTGCCATCAAGTGATCTTTGAATCTGCCTGATTGCTTCCTCCAGCAACTGCAGTGGGTTATTTGCTGTCAAAAATGCAATAACTGATACTTCAGCCTGTATATTACAAACGGCCGGCTTCGTGGCAGGAATGAAAGATTTTGAATATGAATAACCAGAAAGATAAAATTGAATGGGAGTTATGGTTATTCTTGCCTAGAAGAAAGATATTAAAGGAGCAGAAGGAAGATATTAAAGAAGCACTGTAATGGTGATTCATTCTAGGATCCTAGTTAACTCACTAAATATTTGCTAGGTGTGTATTCATTCAAATAACTTCACAAAACATTTTAAAATACCTATGACAGTTTTGTTTGGACTTCCAAGATGTTTCTAGTTTCAAGTCAAGGGTCAGAGGTGTCGTGTGATCCGCATCATTAAAAACTGGACTCACTGGTTCGCAGCATGTAGGATGGATGGCTTCTCATGACATTCAAAGCTGCTGCTGCCTGGGTTCAGAAACTGGCTCAGGTGGAGTGTTTAGTTTTATATCTGAAAGTCTTTATTGCTTGCTGTTTCTTTCTAAAAGCTTTTTGACCTTCTCCTGCAGGAGCAGAGATGGTGGCTATAAGAAAGTGTTGCTGTGCCTCTGGTGGGGCTGTTGAGGTGTGATTTATAATTGTTCACAGCTGAGAAGGCCAAACAGAACAAATGTTGGGCTGGTAAAAATCTCATTTTTCATGATTTGTGAGACAGCCAACAGATAATTCTTCAGGACCTACTTTCTACAAATCTGTAGAGCCACTGCTGATTTTTGTGACTGCCTCTGTGCTCAGTTCCTGACCAGTGTGATCTGAAGTTAAGTTGTACTTACCAGTACTGCAGTCCTCACTTAAACAAAGTGTGAAGAGGGGTGTGCAGGGCCCTTATAATTGATACATAGCGATATATAGTCAAGACTAATGATGATGTTTATGGTGTTTCACACATGCTTGAACCAAATTTGCTTCCTTAGCTAGCACTGGGACTAGACATATTTTGCAATGGAAGCTTACTTACATGAATTTAATAACAAGTTATAGCAGTGGAGCTTCATTTGGTCTACTTGTATATGCATGAGATGGAGGTCCTGCTTCTGGGTAGCTGCAAATGTAGTCCTTAAAATGCTCATTTAGCAAACCACTTCTATTCTTTAGTTTGTTCTTCCTAAACTTATCCTTGCTTATGCTCGTCAGCACATCGCTTTCCCTTTGGTCACCGTTTTAGAACAGAAATAGTACTTGGGGTATTATTGTACACAAATGCACAGAAATGGCATGAACGCAGATGTAAAAGGGAAACAATGTGGTATATTTTTTCATAATTCTGCTGGCATTAAGCTCCCTCACATGGATAAGGTCAACCAAATGTGGATGCTTCTCTCTGCTTAGAAACCAGAACACTCAGCACGGGCAACTGTAATTTTCCCATTTTTGGAGCATCAGTATGTGTGCAACCTACAAAATAGCTTTCTTATTCTTAAGACATATTAGTCTACAGAGAAATAGGTAAAGCAGGTTAAACCATTGTGCATCATTTTAAAATAGTATTTTGAAGTGTTCATATCACAAAGTGCGTGATCAGAATTTTCCCCGAGTTTGTGGACATTTAAATTCATGGTTTCACTTCTTTTCATTGTAGTGCTGGATCAACGTAGAAGATTAACATCCAAATTGACTTTAAATTCACAATATACTGTATTAAAGTATTGAAATAGGTGTGAGCCCTCTGTGGAAGCTGACTGTGCTCTGTTTTAAAAACCAGAGAGGTAACAGCAGTGTCTTATAAGCAGGCTTTGTGTGTTTGTGTGTATTTGGTACATGTGGTCACTGTGTGAAATACAATACTGAAACATTCTGGTGTATTTGCAAACCTTAATGTTATTGCAATAATGCAGCAAACATTAATTTGTTAAGAAAAATCACAGGACACAGGAATCTGTAGTCACTATTTTGATGTATAAATCTCTATGTATTTATTTTGAGGTTATTTTTACTATGTCACTTACTGTTACAATTTTAATAAATGTTTTACCATAAAGCTATGACTGCGTTTCGTTTTTCTTGCTCATGATAGGCTCTGAGCACAGTTTCTTTCTAATGAAGGTATTAGCTTTTATTAGGAGATTGGATTCTGCAGGGGTAGGCTGAACAGGCCATAGCTTTCTGTGAAGAGCTGTTTACTAGTCTTGATTACCGATCGCTTGCATCAAAAGTGAAGTTCTTGTACATTCTTGTAAAAATAAGGTAACATTCTCACTTTAAGTTCAAGGACCGCCTTAAACTCAGTAGCCTTTAAATATCATGTAGTGCCTGCTAGAGGCAGTAAAAAGAGAAAATTAGCAGAGGAGGCAGCTTTAAGAGGCATCTCATATGGGTTCAGCAGGCAGCTGGCAGCCAGTCAGCTGCTGGGTAAAATCCACAGGGTCTCACCAAACCTCGAGTTAGCTGTTTTCAGTGATAGATTTGGAACTGCCCTCTGATGGATTTTGAATACTCTACATTGCTTGATTATTTATGTATTGGTATGTTGTGTGTCTTTGGTATTGTCTGTGTGTTGTGTAGTCACATTTGTTTAACTTGTAAAAAGTCTGTCCTGAGGGAAACAAACAAACAAACAAACAAACAAACAAACAAAAAAAAAAAAAAAAAAAAAAAAAAAAAAAAAAAAAAACAGGAAAAGAATGCATCAAGCTAGCTAACTCATTTAGATAGCCAAAACGATTTGCTCTTACGGTTCTGGTTCCCTCTCTGGCAAACTACACGGCAGGAAAAGAAATATGCATATAGGGTAACCTAAATTATCATCAGGATTAAAAGAATCATGAGAGAGACGGATAGCAAGGAAGATGCTTTCATAGTCCACAGCACCAACCTTCACTTGTGGTGGCTGAAGAAATTAGGTCTGCCTGAATTACTGTTGAAATTAGACAGCAGAAGTACATGTAATTATTCTTTAAACGTCCTGCATGTCATGGGAAACCCTGAAAGAAAGAACTTAAGGCATCTGAATTGAGCCAGAGCTGGATCTACTGAAAATTAAGGGGTAAGTCCCATCCTAGGATGGGATTTGTCTCAACTAATTTTAACAGTTATAAAAGCTAAGTATCTAGTCTCAGCTGTTATTTGGGCTCTTGCCATGCAAAAGGAGTAACATCTAATGAGGAACTCATACAGTAGCAACAATACCAAGTCTACGGTAGATGTGACCTATCAACATCTACATCCTTTATTTTCCTTACCCACTATACAGAGGGAACCAAGTCAATTTGGTTTAGATGAATAATATTCATATAATTGAAGTCAGACAAGTTAAATCCCACCTTCAGAGCAAGAGGAGTGTGAATTTCTTCTCCCAGACAGGTGAAACTTGAGGCCTGCCACCCCAGGGGAGGTATTCAGGAAAAACAGGTGAGTGGTGGCATAGGTAAGCCTGCAACTCTAACACCTCAAGCTTCCATAATACCCAGCATTATTATCATCTGGGAGGAGGCAGAAGGGCTGCCTGTTTTGTCCAGCCACAAAAGAATGGGAGGCTTTAGTGGGATATCTCAGAAATCTCAAGTGTGCTTTTGGCTGTAGGATTGCCAGTTGTTGTCAAAATGCTGAATGAGCTGCTAAAGGTTTTGGTCCTTTTCATGGCAGTGTATATAATTGACAGGGAACACCTAAGGCAAAAGCACTGCTATATTTATTGTTGATGTGTATGTGAACCGTCATAAGTAATATTCTTTTGTATGACAACAAATTTTGCAGTTTAAAGACTTATTTATTTATTATTTGTTTTTTTAAATGGTATGTACTTACATCTTAAATAAATAAACTGACTCTTGCTGAGTTAAAATATTTTCCCACACTGAATGGCAAGAAAAATGATAGATATCCAGTAGTTTTCCCTTTCATTGCAGCTTTGGCTTCTACAGTGTAGTGGATTTGAGCATGAAGTGCCATTTAAATAGATGCACATTGTTAAGATTAGTCAAGTCTGGGAGAGCCTTCCTTGGAAAGATTCCCATATATATGAGATATACATCTCATCTTCTGGGTTCCAGTGATGCTATTTTGGAATTTGTTGCATGTCTTTAACTTCATGCTGTATATTGATGGTGCTGCAACTATACCCTTTTCACTTACAGTACAAATCAGTTCCTGAAAAGCTGTGTACTTGTGAAAATGCATTGCAATAGACAAAAATAGACAAAAATCATATAATAAATTTCTAATGAAAAGTGGAGAAGAAATGCTCTTCTACTATGCAATGGGATCTGTATTTTGATGAGTTTTATGGCAAGTGAGGTTTTTCGTAAAGGAAGCTAATCTTAACTCTCTTTACCTCACAGGCTCCAATATCTTGCAGCAGATACGTGGTGATTTTTTACACTTTTCCACACGCCCCTGCGGAAATATGCCCCAAATGTAATGCAGATTACTTCTGCTACCTCTGTATGGAATCTGCCGCTCTGCTTCTTCACACAGCAGATAGGCATCCGCTTCTGCTGTGTTGAGGTTTATCCCCACATACAGCTGGAGAGGTGGAGATAAAGGTGCCAACCTGTGCAGAGTGAGAAATGCTGTGATTGAGAGGGAGGCATTACTATATTCCTTCACCTCTTTGCTAATATCCACAAACATTAAAAATTAATTATGTCAGAGTATTCTTGAATATTAATATTGTCTACACAGGAGTACTTTTAGGTAAGAGAAGTTTGACTGAGGGCTCTGACATCAGCAGATGAATGGAGAAGTGATTTTCTAGATTTTAATGTCCTTTCAGTCCTTTGCTTTTTACCTTAGAAATAATCCCACCAGTATCCATTTACTTATATTTCTTCAGGATGAAGTTATTTTTATACTTCTTACAGAGTGCCACCCAATCTAAAATGATTAGTTTTTCCTTGTTTGCTAGTTTTTGTCTAACTTATGTTTTTCATCTGTTTCTAGCCACTTGCTCTCCCAGTAAGCCATCTGAGACCCAGCAGTCCTTTAATTATCCCACATGGTCGTTTTCCTTTCATCTTTCTTAAGTATTGGTGCTTCACCATTGCTGGTTAAAAATAAAAATACCTTTTTAAACTCATCCAAATAATGTCTGTTGCTCTTGGTGTCTACAGTCTTGCTATTTAATTTGGACTTTTCCTCTTACCCCATGTTAGACTTCTGTCCTTTGCCTTTATTTTTAGTCTAACTGATACTGAATGAAATGGAGAACATGCTCCAACCAGTCTGCCTTGGGTCCGTGCATTCAGAATTGGAGTATGAAGATGATATATACTGTACTTAGTATGTCTGTGGATAAAGCTTTTCACAAATCATTTGCCTTCCAGGATGTATTTTTCTGTACGTACAGACTGCTGGTTTTCCACAAAATGGAAATCACTGAATCAAAAAAGTGAGTTTTTAAGAAATCAGCTTTATCTGTGCCCTTCAACAGACACCTAAATGGACAAGAGTTATTCTTGTGCATATTCAGGCTTTAGCACTGATGGACTGTTTAAGATACTGAGGCAAAAGAAAAACAAGACAGTGATCCTGGCAATTTTAAATGTTGCTCTTTCTGACGGGCTGGGTGTCGGTGGAAGTGCAGCCAGGCACACCAGCCGAGGAGCCTTCCTTGCTGCTGAAGTTCAGGGAAGTGTGAAATGAATGGGGATCTTCCTTGCTCTGTTAAAATTCTGAGGTAGATTTTAACTTTTTTTTTTTTAATGCTGTCCTGACAGCTGTGGGAATGTGATGTTCCTACTCTCTGCTCAGGAGGGGAGATTTATAGACGAACTTCCCCACATTCATCAGCATCGAAACATCTCTCTGAAGAGTAGCCTGTTCTTCAGACAGTTGCTGTGAGGTCTCTGCTGAGACATCTCCTGAAGGCTGCAGTTATCATCTGCGGGGTCGGTAGGTGTACATTTGACGGGAAGTGGACTGCATCTGCTGAATCCCTAAACATCCTTCAGGATAACAGCAGCTTCAGGTCACTTCAACCTCAGCTTCTCTGAAAAGAAGCCTCATTAAAATAAGTGCAACCATTTTAATATAATATTTTTTTTTGGTTTTGTTTAAAGTTATGGTTTTAAAAATGTGTTCCTAAAATGCATATTATATAGAAGAATTGCTCATGGGCTGAAGGAGACACAAAATCCTGGTGGTCTGTAGGCTCCCCAGGGCCTTCCTGATGCGTTACCAGCCTCTACAGGAAGAGCTCAGATGCCCTTTTGGTCACTCTGGGCAGTGACACAGGACCTTCTTCGTAACCCACAAGATAACGAAGGCTTTCTGGGCTGCAGTCAGCACTGCAAGTCGAGGATGGACACCTTATCACAGCCTCTGCCCAAAGCTGGGTGGGTGTGTGCGCTAGCAAAACCTGACCCCTGAGCTCTGTGCTGGGCAGCACATGAAGGGTACGGCCTGTGGTCAGGGCTCCTAGGTGGTAGCGATAGCAGACCCACAGCAGCCCTGGGAGAAGAGCTTTGGGTTTTGCACCAATGTAATAGCACAGGGGGCTCTAAGGCGCCAGACGAAGTGGCTGAACTGGGGTGCTCGCAGTGTGCGGAGTGGGGAAGCCCAGCACACGCCGCCTGCTACCCACGGCCTTGTGGCTGCCACGAGTTGCAGCCACGCCGTTACGTAAACCCTCAGCCAGCACACGCTGTGCAGACAGACGCCTTGTTTGTGTGTGAACGGAGCTGCGTAGGTATGTGGGGAAGTTCACACATTTTAACAGGTTCACCATTTAAATTTAGTCCTGAAAGTTAGAAGCTGTTAGAGCCCAAAGTCATCACCGACAGACAGGACTCACTTCAGTTTTGAAATGGAGGAGAGGAAATGGAGACGTGCACAGCGTGATGTAGCAAATTTATCCTGTGAGATAAGGCTTAAGTACATTTTGCCTTTTTGACAGATTCTGTGCTAACAAGGCCAAACAGCAGCTCTGCTTCTCCTACCACAGAGGCAGGCATGCCACTCATTTAACCCTTCAGAGGCTGCCTGGCTCTCAGGAAAATAACAATACCTCAGCCCAAACTGTATTAAGCTCTGTGAATGCGATAATTCAATTCAGAGTAAAGCAATTAGTCTGTATAAAGAACTTAAAGTATAACTTTTATTTGAAAACAAAACAAAACAACAAAACAATAAAACAGCTATTTCTAGCTACCTAAGCACAGAACACTTAACATAGCTTTTTGGCTGAACTGCTTTGATTCAGCCCAGTCAGCCCTGATTCTCTCCATCTAGAAACAAAATAAGATGAAACACTAAGTGGATCAGTCATTTTGGCTGAAATTTTCAGACTGCTATTCTTTTTTTTTTTTTTTTTCCAGTTATAGCATGCTGAAGACAGTGAGCCATCTAAACACTGGTTGTGATTCAAACAGATACATTATTTTCAAGAAAATTGAAAATTCTTTTATAAAATGAAACTTTCTGAAACATATGTAACTTTGTATTCTGCTCAGAATTGGTTTAAAAAAAGAAATAAAGGTTAATTATTTGGTTAAGAAAAGCAACACTCCCACCCCCTCCTGCACCCAGCATCAAGCCGTACTGGTAGGCAGAGGAACAGCCTGGCACTTAGTAGTCAGCACAAAGGACTAAAACACCTGCTCACAGTCATACCACAATATTTATTTCGGAACCAGTTATCTATTATTTCAGTTAAAGTAGGCACTCCTACAGACCTGGGGAGAGATTAAAATAGCTCCCTGTTGTGGCTATTCTGCCCACATCTTTTTCATTAATGCCAAACAGTGGTAGGGTAGCAGGAATTTCAGAGCAGACAGGAACTATGACAAACATTATCCCCTGTCTTTGTTGCAAAGGATGGATCTTCATTGTCACAGGCATGGACTTTCTGCATGGCTGGGGACAGTGGCAGATTTTTTTAATTAACATTTGAATCTGTTATTTATGAGTGCATTCCCTGATGTCCCAGTCCAAGGGCAAGCCCTGTTGACTTGGTCACTTCAGAGAGCACTTGAAAGGATCTGCACATGCAGAGAGCCTCAACTTCTGGTTGACCACTGCTACCTGTCGGGCAGGGACAAGCATTTAGAGGCATCTGGGTTGAAGATACACTTATTGCACCAAACACTTCCTTATTTGCTAACAAGAACCCTGTATGAACTCACTGCTCATACAGAGGTTAACCCTGGTTATCCCAAATTTGCAGGTACTAACAGAAGACCTTGTTGGTAAGGCAGGCCCCTTTGACACCACTTAAAGGTGTGAGTTTCCAACCAGCTGCTCAAGGAGTGCATCACAGGTGGGGTGATTGGCACATTCAGCCGAGGAGCATGAAAGCCACTCTGGAGTAGTTAACCTTCATCCATGACAGACCAACAACCAGCATCTGGACTCCTGACTCCATGGTGCTGATGTGAATGGAGGGTCTATCGATATAATCAGCCAGTACACAAGTGAGTCTGCACACGGATTTCCTCCTACATCGATAGGGGGAAACAATTACATCTCTTCAGACCTTAAACTTTTATCCCGAATGAATATGAAAATTGGACATACATTAAGCATGCCACATTTTCTGTGGACAGAATATTTTTAAACAGGTATTTGGCGTGGTGAGTGTTTAAAAATGTTTTCAAAGAAATATAATCAATGTAAGGGGGTTCATATTTTAAAGCTCTCTCTGAACTTTATTTAGCTTTCTGCTCTTGGATTTCTGTTCTTTTTTCTTCAGCGAAGGTGTAGTTGGATCTCTATACATTTGATATATTATTCTGGTGTTTTACCAACACTTAAGAACTGAATGAAACTGGTAACATTTGGCTTTTAGTCACACACACACACAAAAAATTAAATCATTATGTATGAGACTAACAGTGAATGTGACTGTGACAACACTGAGTATACAAATGATACAGTAGTTTCACTCAGCGAAAGGAAAGGATGTCAAAGGGCTTACAAATATACTGCTCAACTCATGCTACTGAATATCTTATTCTTTGAGCAATGCAATTAAATTAAATGTAAACATAAAAAGGGAGGGTATTGTTTATCATGAATAAACTGGAGTGGTTAAATATTAACCTGGTTTTGCTAGGAAATAAGCTGCTTTCTTCTCAGGCTAAAGAATTAAGGTTGTGTTTTCAGTAAGCATTTTTGTGCAGTCCTCGAGTAGATAGTGCAGTCTGCCTACTGCAATTTATTTTGTAGACAAACTGACTGGTACTGGTTGTTTCCAAGTAAATGCATGTTGCTATTGAAGGTCATTCTTAATCTTTCTGCTCAAGTTTCAGACATTAACAAAAAGTGATTTGCATTTTTCTGTAGGCTTTACATGTTACATGGGTAACCAAATGCATTGGCCTTTTTGAAGCAACTTCTGAAGAAGGTTTGGGGAGCTTTGCTCTATGTTCTTTGTTCAAGGTTTGCAATCCTTTTTCAACATATAAAGGTCAATTTTTTAACAATTTATGAATGACAATTCAAGGTCATTTGGAATCTTTCTAAGTTCATATTTGGGATAGTTTTTTGGGGTCGTGAAGGGTGAGTTTCAGAGGCATAGGCCTGTTTCCTTCATGCTAATTTACCTGAGTTTTGTTTTTAAAACATAAAATCTGTCAAAGAAAAGAGCAGGTGTTCACAAAACCTTGTCTGAGCATTTTTTCCAATTTACAGAAGCAGTTATATTTATTCTATCAATAAGCAAAATAAGTGTAACTCCTGAATTTCACATAGTGATTATATATTTGATTTTGACTGCTAGATTAATAACCACTGTTTTGCTGTTCATGTGCTTTTTATTTGAATGATAAACTACACCTATCATCATAACATAAACTCATTTTTCTCAAAACCAGCTTCAATTCTGTTGTCCTATGGGCAATAAAGTCTTCTGAAGAGAAGTAGAAAGGGAAGAGATGTAAGTAATTACAGAGATAAGAAAGAAATGTTCAGAGAAGTAACATTTGTAAGTCAAAAAGGCTGTTGTTCCATATCCAAATAGCTGTTATAAGAATTCTTGCCTTAGGGTAAACTTTATTTAGAATCACTCTTGCTGATTAATTTTCTTACAAATTCTTGATTCAGGAAATAGGGTTTGCTCTTTTCTGGGGAGTGTCTTTTTGATCAGCTTTAGTGACCCTGAAATTAAAGGACTCAGAGACTATTTACACTTGTATTCAGCAATGGGGCACTGAATTATCCTGCATAGAAAGGTCTTCAAAACTCAGCTCAGCTCAGAGGTTTCAGTTGCATGTAAAGCAGTATTCAGGCTTAGTCCACTCAGATGCCAGGACATAGCTTTATTCATTGAATGATTTTAAAATCGAATACTTCTAAATGTCAACACTTCTTAGATAAATGTAGGACTACCTGCAAATATTCCTATCCAAGGTCAACTACATCTGAAATGTTAGGACCTTTTGTTAATAAAAAGAGTTTTCTTTTTCTTTTTTCTTTTATTTTTCTCCAAGAGTTCAATTGCTTTTTGGTACCAGTGGAGATGTGATGGTATGAAGATAAATCTGAAATATTTCATGTGATGAACCGTTAAGCTATGAGCAGCAATCAATCCATCACATCTGAGTCTGGTTTCTGCTGTCCCGTATGTGGAAGAGGTTGTACTGTAGCAATCCAGTGATAAATTGTCTCCTGCTGATTAGGCATCTCACATCTTGTGTCCTTCACTTCAGTTCCACATGTCCTTTGTCCTTGTAACAGTTAAATCTTATTACTTAAATCCAGGATGATTCTTGACAATTGGTGCTAATATTTAGTTTACACCACAAACAGGACTGACTGTCAAGAATTTGTGCATACCAATACACTGTTGTTGCGGTCTTCAAAATATGTAATGATTATGGTCATAAGCAAATGGGAGATGATCACTGGATAGATATTTTTTAGAACTTCCATTGCCTAGATTTCAATTAAAGCATATTAGAAACTTGCATTAGTCAAACAACTCTGAACTAATCAAGTCTGGACAAGCTTTCAGAAAGCTTGCTTAAAATAAATACATTTTATTAACAAAATGTTAAACTTTCATAGAATGGGATTCTGTCATCTTTGCTCACTTATTGCCTTTTGAAGTCCTGAAGACAATAGCATTCTTATTTAAATATAGTGCTCCCTAGTCTCATAAATGTTGCACATTTGCTAAGTTCAAGTACGTATCTAGAGGGTGTAGATTTTTTAAAGTATTGTATCTGTCAGTAATGTTTTACACATAGAGAAAATTGTTAAAACCATGAACTAAGGCTTAACAATGAATAAAATGTGAAGAATATTACAAAAGCCTTGATAATTTTATTAACAAATACATTTTATTTAACATGTTATGGCATAAGATTAAACTCAAAATTAATAAAGTAAAATATATGCTTTTGCAGATATAATAAAATGAAAAAAATAGTATTTTAAAAGTACCCCCAAAACCTCAACAAGTTACATTCTCTGTGCTTTCATTATTATTCTTTCAAACATGGTGTTTATTTTCTTTCAGCTGTAAAGCTTCTGATTTCACCTCCATCTCCCTTAACAATCTATTATTAATTCCTTTAAAGCATGCAAAAAATATGACTTCCAAGAAGAGCAGCCACATAGCCACAGAGTTACAGAACTCACTGCAAGAATACCGATGAATAAAACATCAGTTAACATTGTAATTACAGGTCAAGGCTATGTCCTCAGCTGGTAGAAGTGGGCATATGCTATGGCAAAACCCAGAATCACCAGTCACTTGCCTGGTTCCAAGCTCCTAGTCATGGCCATTTGGTTTGTCAGCTATGGTCTCTCCATAAAGCAGAGTATTGTATAGTTCAATAATATTTTATTATAATTCTTACGTATCTCTAGGGAAGTTACATTTTCAAGGGCAGTATGTTGATTTTAGTCCACCCCAATATATACATTTGAAAGTCGTCATTTCTGAACAGTTAAAGGAAACATTGGGTCAAATTCCTGCATTATATGAATAAAAATCAGAAAAGTGCATATACATATGTATGTATAAGTGCAGAAAGAAGACACACTGCTACCTGTAGCATGTTCAGCTGCAACTATATACTGCACTGCCATTTACTGCTATAGACACAGGCCTGTGTTGGGACACAGATTGCATATACATGAAGGTCAACTTTATCCTCTGGTTCAAGAGACTCCGCTGAGGGATGTCCTGTTTGGGAAAGCAGTAAGGCCAGGGACACTCTAGAAATGAAGTTTTCTTTCAGGCACCTGTCTGTGGGCCTGGGCCTGCCCCAGTGAAGTCGCTGGCTGAGAAGCAAAGCTTTAATGCAAAAAGAACTAAATATGTTACACCAAATGGAAAACTAAGTTACTATATCAACTTCAGGGTCTTTTGTAAAGTAAAAAATAAATGTTTGGTTTTCTTTTCCATTTCTGGCCAGGTGAGTATGGTAGAAACAATACCATATTTCTTGTTACTTTCTATAGCTTCTATAGCCTAAGCTTGCCATGACCATTAAATGCACTGAAAGGCATCGATGCTGGAAGTAAAGCCCTTAATTTCAGATCCTAGAAATAGCTCTCAGTGACATTTCTTCAGCAGATGAAGAGTTATATTTTTAACCGCAAGCATGGTCTCTGTGCAGGTTGGTTTGATCAGCGTCTCAGGAAGTAAAAATCCAAAATGGCCGGTGTCCCGCAGCTCAAACGCAAATGCGTAGGGGATGCCATTTTTGTAGGCCCAGTCCATAGAGCTGCCCGAACTCACATCTGAAGGAGAGAATTCACAGAAAATTAAAATACAGTTCAGTGCAGATCGTGTTGAAAGCACTAGACAGTTACTGTGGTAGTTTGTCTACAGCACATAGTGACTACAGCTGCAATGCAAACTGTTGCTCCCTGACCCTAAACACCTTTCAGAGAGGGGTATGGGGATCCAGCTCCTTGTGTAAAGTTCTCAGCCCAATGCAGGATTAGGCCCTCAATTGTCACATGAAAAAAGTAATAACTGACTTCTCTGTGTAAAGAGAAACTTCAATAAAAGTGAGCATTTAGTATACAGCCCCAAACTGTTCTTGTACCAGAGCTTTTCTTCCACAGAGATCTCCCGGCAGGAACTGTGCTCTGCATGCTTCTACTTCTATCTTTTAAAAATTATTATTATTATTATTATTATTATTATTATTATTATTTGCAATTCTCCTTTTGCAAGGAGAAGGGAGAAAGATGATAAAGTAAAATACATTCTCATTTTAAAGTGCTTTTTTATTTTTTTTCTCTTAATTTCTGTCTCGTCCCATGATTTCCTTACAGTATGAGAGCATTTGCATAGGTGGTGTCTAATATTAACAAACCTTCCAGAGGAAGTGTGTTTCTTATGCTTTTCATTATGTCCATATGTTGGTTACCCGATACTTATATTTATACAAAGATCCATCTCCTATGTGGCCTGCTTTCTTCTGTGCAATTCTATTTGTCTATTCTATTGCTATTCTATTTCTTCTGTGCAACACTATTAATTCACACTGCTCTTCCTTCGACACAGCAAATGACTGCACTGTAATGAGCACAAGACGATGACTGTGCTGTGAGATGGGGGCCCACGATACAGTGTGATGCATAGAGATCCAACCTAAACACAGCAACAGCAAAGGAGATGCAGGAGATTACTTGGTAAAGATCTTGCTATTTACTTAAACTCCTCACTTTTTTGGAGCTTGTTGTTCTTACCAAGAGAATTCAGGCCTCATAGTTTCAGTGAAGAGAATGATGTCTCATTGAAACCTATTGAACTTCATTTCCTTTTTCCCATCTGCAAGGGGAGCTTGTTTGACAAATGCTACATATTTAAAGAGAATATTTTAAAGTTATTCTATTTATAGGGGAAAATGCATTTGAAATCACCCTCTGAAAAAAACGGAAGATATCCAAATAAAGATACTGTTGCTATCAGTTACCATCATCTAGACACTGAGGTATTTGAAACCTAAGTTTTATGAAGATCATCTTAAATTTTAGAAGGAGCTCATGAATAGCTGTATCTATCACAAGTCCATAGAGGGAGAGGCAAAGTAATAGTGAAAGCCGAAAACTACTTTGAATTACATTCTCCCAAATGTTTTATAACTTAGTAATGCATTTGCAGTATCTGGTGAAGATATGCTTTTTCAGATCTTCTGATTTATTTACTTAAATCTCTTTTGATATGTTCTGAACATGTTACTTGCTGGATTTCCCCTCTAAAATGCATTGCATTTTACTCTCTTTTATTGCATCAATTGACTTAATCTTACTGCAATCAACTGACTGTCAGTTACAAAACTTTTTCCGCCTTCTTCACCATCCACAACTGGAGCAAAGTTCACTTTAAACAGTATTTGCTTCCTTTGTAATAACAAAGGTAGTCTCCTTCTTACTAAAGCTAGGTGAAAGTCATAAACCTGTGTCAGAGGGAAACTCACACAAAGTGCTAGATGCAGGACCGTATCTGTATCTTACACCATAGGCAGACTGAAGAGCATTAACAGCATTATAGGCTGCAGATTCCTGTGTGGGAGAGAAAAACAAATGCATAAATTAGGTTCTGAATTAAATACTGCAGTGGGGTTGGAGCCTGAGCTATGGATTACTGACTGCCAGCGCAATGCCCTGTTCTGTAAGTCTGCAGCAACCAAACTAAAATGATTTTAAGCGAGAAATGCATTATTTATTTTTATTGACAGGAATTCCCTAATGCTAAGAACTTGATTCAGTATTTTCATGGCATAAAAAACTCACTGCACTGTGAATGGTCAGCCATGAAATATTTCTAATTATAGGTGTATATATACACCTATATATATATATATCTATATGTATACATATATATATATATAGGTGTATATATACTCATGTCTACCCTTTTGTAGACATTTTAAAAGCTATGCTAGCATTTTCTGCCAACATCTGCAGAGGTATTTCCCAGTCCACTAAACCACATTTCTGCTGGCGGTTGAAGGTTTCATTCCACAGTGATTCAGTGAGCAGACTAGGGAGAACGAAAGAGGCAAATTCCACTCCTGAATCTCTGGTAGACTGGGGAATATTCACTGTTGGTGTAACTTTCTCTGGGACCAGAAGACATAGGCTTGGAGATGTATTTTCACTATTGCAGAAGTGCAGATTCAGTGCTGTGTGGGGAAAATCAGCACCTACATTTCAAGATCCATATGGACATGCTCTTTAGGAGGTTCACGGCATCCTCTGAAACTGTGTGCAGGAGGCCTGGTGCATGGCAAATCCTGAGGGCACACATGAATACTGCTTAATACTGCTTGCAAACCCAGAGAAAGGATGCACATATTTGAAAGAGAAAGGAATATAATGATCTCAAAGGAAAGAATCCTGGAAAATCATAGAATCATAGAATCACTGAATGGCTTTGAAAGGGATTTTATGAAAGGTTGAAAGGGATCTTAAATACCATTTAGTTCCAACCCCCCACCATGGGCAGGGACACCTCCCGCCAGACCAAGTTGCCCAAAGCCCCATCCAGCCTGGCCTTGAACACCTCCAGGGATGGGGCATCCACAGCTTCTCTGGACAACCTGTGCCAGTGCCTCGTCACCCTCTGAGTGAAGAATTTCATCTTTATATCTAATTTAAAAACATTCTCCCTTGTCCTATCACTAACTGCCTCTGTAAAAAGTTGTTCTCCATCTTATTTATGAGGCCAATTTAAGTGTTGAAAAGCTGAAATGAAGTCATCCTGGAGCCTTCTCTTCTCCAGGCAGAACATCCCCAGCTCTCTCAGCCTTTGTTGGTAGGAGAGGTGCTCCAGCACTCTGATCATGTTCATGGTTCATGGCCCTCCTCTGGACCTGCTCTAACAGCCCCACACCCTTCTTGTGCTGGGGGCCCCAGACCTGGACACAGCACTCCAGGTGGGGCCTCACAAGGGCAGAGCAGAAGGGGACAATCCCCTCCGTCCACCTGATGGCCACCCCTCTGTTGATGCAGGCCAGGACGCAGTTGGCCTTCTGGGCTGCAAGCACACACTGCTGGCTCACGTTGAGCTTTTTGTCTACCAGAACCCCCAGGTCCTTCTCTGCAGGGCTGCTGTCAGTGAGTTCTTCTCCCAGTCTGTGCTCATGTCTGGGATTGCCCCAAACCAGATGCAGCACTTAGACTTAGACCTCATTAAGTTCACATGGGCCCACTTATCTAGCTCGGCCAGCTCTTGCCAAATGGAAAAAGAAATTTTTACCTCGTTATGAAAATCTGCTAGACACAACTGGATTTGGTTTGTTCATTTCTCAGCACAAGGTAGATTGCACTGGAGATTCTGGCCTGATATTTTCAGTTCGTCTCTTGTCTTCCTCTCACCACTTCCATGAGAGGCTGCACAAGGGCAGGAGCTGCTGAAGTCAGTGCTGCTGTGCACTTCTGCAGGGCTGGGACCCGGAGCTGATGCCAACGGGCGATTTCTGACTCACCCCACACCAAACACAAGGAGGTGGCGGGAGGCCCAAAACAGAGGGAAGTGCTATCTTTTGGGACTATTCCTCTTCTTACGCATGCAGATGCCTCAGCTTTTGTGAGTCATCACACACAGGACCCTGATGGGGCAGGAGCTGTCAGATCCTGTGAGGGCAGAGGGGTTTCATTGCGACAGTGTGGCAGTCATCCCAGTAAATGTGCCATGGAAAGGAGAACACAGCTATGAGAGAGAACACTCCCCACATGAGTTACACACCGTACAGCAACGACAGAAAACAGGCAAGCCCTGTCGAAATCATTCTGAAGAAATCCTTTGGCAATTCCCATTTTAAAGCAGCACAAAGGCACTGAGCTCTGCACAGAGGCAGCAACTGCTCGAGGGTCAGCCCAGGAGGGACCCAAGTACGCGTCTGGCATGTAGGCAGGTGTCCCCGCACTGCTTGTAGCCTGGAGGGATGCTGCTCACTTCCCCTGTTGGAGTTATGTACCGAAGGGGGCAGTTCACACCCTGCAGATCTCACTGTGAATAAGTCTGGGCAACCAGCCCTTGAACACCTCCCCAAGGAGAAAGCTTCACATACAGTTGTCAGATTTTTACAAGGAGATACACAAACTCAGTCATGCCATATAAGCGCACTGTAAACACTATTGCAAGTGACCGTACAGGGAAAAAAAAAAAGAGTGAACAGTAGGTGAAATTTAAAACTCTCTAGGTGGATGAATGTTTTTGCTGTTTTTTTTTTTTTTGTTTGTTTGTTTGTTTTTTTTTCAATCTTAAAGTACACTTTCATTTAAAGTACCTTAAAAGGACAGATTTCAGGAGAGTGTTAATAAGAGACTTGTGCCTAAATTAGCCCAGAATATGCATGTTGTGATCAGTACACAGCTCTCCAGTTTCAAAGCAGCTCTGAATAATTGAACGCTTTAATTGAAATGGTAACTGACAGCTCTCTAGAATGACACGACCCAGACAGAAACATCCTTTCTTTAGCCTGGGATTAATTGTGGCCCCCTGTTAACACCAACTGCTATTTATCTGCTGTGCATGTGGAGTCCACGTGGACCAGCAAAGCTTTTTCCATCAGCAGCAGGAAGTGGAGACAGCCACTTTCCACCTCACTGTAAATCTCCAAGAGAACTGGAGAGTCTGAAACCTCAGCCTAAGTCACCATTTCAGACACTTCAAATATTAAACATCATTCATTTAGGAGCCACCAGGTGATGGAGCCTTTGGCTGTAGGCAAATATTAAAACACATAACTAAATAAGCAACAGTATTCCATTCACTTCCACTATAGCCCCCCCCATACCAAACTTTCTAAATAACAGGAAATCACTTCATTTTCTTATTCCAACCTCCGTCTCCTTTTTGCCCCACTTCAATAAAACCAATGCCAGAGTCAAACGCTGGCAGAACATTTAGAATTGGTATTTGACTTACACTTGTCCAGGGCTGTT
The DNA here is from genome assembly GCA_011075105.1 of Heteronetta atricapilla. Classification (NCBI taxonomy): domain Eukaryota; kingdom Metazoa; phylum Chordata; class Aves; order Anseriformes; family Anatidae; genus Heteronetta; species Heteronetta atricapilla. The sequence goes on from CM021732.1 coordinate 123,123,990, forward strand.
GTCTAAACCAGTGTCTTTCTTTGTCACTTTAGGTCCATACCCAAACTCCCTCTGATGCAAAGCCTGACTCAAGGCCTCACAGACTCAGGGCACACCTATCACTCACCAAAGATGGACTCCTTTGGTTTAAAAGCTCTGGATGGAAAAGTAGAGTGTGTGCACTGAGGGGCAGTTTCTATCTCAGAAATAAAATAGCAACAAGAACAACACGTATTGAAGATTTATGCGTATGTATGAGAACTCTCAGAGGTTTATTTTCCTTCAAATGAATTTCCTAACACTGTGTCTGCTGTTGTCTCATGTTACTCCTGGTAGTGTTGATACCCAGCAGCCATCTTGCAGAGGAGATGCTGATTCTTCCTACGATCATGTCTTTACCTTTTGCTGTCTTGTCTGTTGTAAAATAAAAGGATGCTTGCACCTGCTGGTTCTCAAGGAAATGAGATCCTGAGGTTTTCAATTCCCAGTCTACATTTTTTGGTAATTAATAGCTACCAGTTCATCTGGGAAGCTCTTCTTTCCCTTTGCCACTCCCCAAAAGAGGGTGGAGAAGGTAGAATAAAAACAAGGTTCATGGATTTAATCAGAGTCAGTGCAGAGTTTGATTGCCACTCTCCAAAAGTTCATATTTTTAGCTCCTTTGCCTGCATAGCTAACTCATAATTTGTTCTATTTCCCAAGAATGACATCAGACAGGAGAAATTTTAGTAACTCATGAAATTAAAGTGTCTTAACAGAAATAAACCAACAAAGAGGCTTCAGTTTGTACAGCGGCTGCTCAGTCTCCTGAGAGGTCAGCTCAGTGAAACTTCAGCGAATCTCCAGGGACTGACAACATCATTTATTCTGCACAGGATAAATGTAAGATGCAGTTAAGTTCCTTCTGGGGCAAACTAGCTTAAACTAGTAAGTTAAACGTCACTGCAACTTTCAAAGCCAAAATGAGAGATGTATGGGCAAGGTAATTTTACCAGAGACTGAGGGCAAAAGAAAGATGCTGGCTACTGATTGCTGCAATATGCATCTGTGAGCAGCAGCAAAGAGCAAGTGAAGCTTGAGCAACATTTCCCTAAGAGAATAGGCTAAAGGGAAGGTTTTATGCACAGGAGTCTGACTCAAAGCAGACTTCATGCTGCAAGGAGGGGGAATAGCTCTGCTGCATTTGGATGAGCATGGAATACATGGGATGTACATATTTGTAAATCAATAGGCTTGCATCAAAAATATCCTATTCATTTATTCTCCTAATAAGCAAAAGCTCCAAAGCATCTGATGTTAATTAACTGCTTGTCTTAAAGTGGTAAAAATGCTACATCTGAGCAGGTTGATACACAAGGCAATATAAGCTTTATTTTTGGTGCAATCTATGAGATTTCTCTTCTAATCAATAAATGTAAACCATTTCAATTTTATTTTGGTCATAAAATTGAAGATGATCTTCTTTGTGCTTCAAGTGTTCCAGTTCTGAGCATGAAGGGACACAATATCAGCTAGATGATGCCCAGGGACTTAACTACATAATTCCCATTACTGTTAATTAAATAAAATGATAATAACTATAATTAAAACCCAGGGATTTATCCTATAGGGTAATTTGCAGGGACTGATGGATGGAAAGCACTATACCATTTAAGTCAAACTACTGCTGACTCACTTTGAGGGAAGACTATCTAATCAGAAACGAGATTGTAAGCGGATCCAGAATAAATACTGCTCAATATTAAATATGTGCAATGCATTGAGGAAACAACTCCCTTCTCAAAATTAAAATGTACCCAAAAAAGTTATCTAGGGAACTGTATTCTCCCCAGCGTTAATGTACTTACCACACAACTGAAGTTTGGAATAGTTGCATATTTGTAAGAGTAAGGGTACAGCAACATCTGTGCATATGCGTGGAAGGACAAATAGGCTTTTATTTGTTTCCGATGTTTGCGGAGAAAATGAGCAACAGCCTTTACTTCAGGCTCAGACTCCGGGTAGGGACCACAGTAGGTGTCATCGCATGGGTGAAATGAAGCACCTTCATCTAGAGATGGAATGAGAAAGCTGAAGGTGAGCGGTCACAGGGAATTTCTATGGGTCAACTCCTGGCTCAGCCGTATGTGAGCCTCTGTGCAAGAGCATGAAAAGCCATAAACAATTTTTTTTTATTATTTATTTATTTTTTTTTTTTGTGGATGATGGGCCTGAGCCAGTGGGACCTCAGTACAGCAATCTGCTTGTCCATCTAATAAACACACCAAGTGGCCAAGTGGCCACCTACATGCAGTTCTCCCCAGAGGAAGTATTTTTAACCCAAACAGGAAAGGAGAGCCTGACTTCATTGTGTTTTCTTCACTAGCTTTCCATATGAGGGGCACACTTTATGATAGCACTCCGGCATGGAGGTTTTATTAAAACTAGTGAGGGGTTTCAGCTGGTCTCTTAGGAGTCATGGAAATCTTTTACTAGTCAATGCCAAGACGAGTCTAGCCCTTAAGAGTAGTTTAGTGTACTGGCTTATGCAGTGATAGCTGCAATGGTAGGTGGATAACCTCGACATGCATTACCTTCGAGACCTGTTTAAAACATGAGAATAGTCCCTGTCTACTGCCTATTTTTACTCTCGCAAACCTTATGGGAAAAAAAATGATGAGCTGCATGGGATGATTGCTCAGTTGACTAAAATAGAAATAATCTCAGCTGGCACAGGGTTTATTTTTCTTTCAAAAAGGGGCAAGGGCCCAATTGTGAGGATTTCTTTCACTGCATCATTGTGCTCAGGTGGCATTAGGCTACAGAAGTGAAACCTACATGTAATATCCCATGAGGTAGTCAAAGATGAAACTCAGAAAAGGAAGCTTGGTAGCGGCTCCTTTATCATCTAGCAGTTCGGGTTCTAAGCCACCACCTCATTTACAGCTTAGGGCCTGGGCCTAAAAGAAGAATATTTATGCAAATCTATAGCGCTCTTTTATCCACTGTGATTTCTAAATGCCACATGCTTCACATTGACCTGCAGAATAATAATAGTTTGTTTGCTACATTTCCTGGTACCATCAGGGACTTACAAAAGCAGTGCTTTATTAGCTTTCCTTTGTAAGTACTCCCATCTTCAAATAATAAGAAAAAAGCAGTGTGTGAGAATGCATAATAATATGAACTAAAGCAGGGTTATGCCATCACCCTAATGCCAAAAAATAAAAAAAAAATAAAAAGTGGAAGAATTTCATGCTGCAGCTTCATTTATAAGAGGAAAAATGAGGCTATCATTCAGTGGCCACAGGTGGGGATATCAAAAGGTATTGCTGCTTAGATAGCAGTGGATATGGAAGGGTTATATCGAGGGCAGATGGTGTCCTCCCTGCAGAACAGATGGCCACCAAGTCATCCAGATCCCAAGAGCACCCTGCCTTGATGTCTTGTCAGATAATATAGCTAAAGGAAAGCTATTTAACAGAGCCTCCAGAGCCACTGCTTTTTTTTTCCTTTTTTTTTTTTTTTTTTTTTTTTTTATGGATGCTTCATCTCCCATAACACTGTTCTATGCTGCGCCATGCAAATGAGCCTCCTTTTTAATAAAAAGCATAATCCTACAAGATAACACTAAAATGACCCAATGGTAAAATATGACTCAGTTTAGTGACTTTTAGTGAGGAAAATATTCTCTAAACTGCTCAGCCTACTATCGTGAGCCACTTGTAGTCCCAGCTGTAGTTAATGTTTTTCCTTAAGTGAAGCTGGCTGGTGATAAAGAGACTGAGTTTCCATGGTGCCCACGGACAGGGTAAGGATATCCTGAGTTCTCATACTGCAAGTTCTTTTACAGTAACACAAGAAATAAAAAATGATACAGTATGCATCAACAACTCCTGTGCAATTTCAGAGTTACAGTCATGAGAAGAAAATGGAATTGCATTAAATATCACCAAGCTGCCTTATTTTTGTACCTGGCAGTATATTGAGGGTATCATCCAGCATCTATCATAAGATCAAAAGTACAAAGGAAGCATGTGTAGAGACTGATAAAACCAAGTCCAACTGGGCACAGAAGCAAGACTGGGAGTATGGATAAGCTGGAGCATGATTCTCAAATGTCCTTGCAGCCACTTCTCCTGTCAGTGTGGGGTGCTGTCCTCAGTGAGCAATGGGGTGCTCTGGTAATTGAGATGCATTGCAAAATTTTAATTCCCACTACTTCTTTCTCAGAGCTTTGGATGCAAACCCTTTCACTGGATTTGCCCTACAAAATGATTTAATTATATGTACCTCATTATTGGCTATAAGTTGCTATTTATCTCATGAATTAAACCATTGTGCTACGTTTTGCACATATATATATATTGCAAGGAACATTTTTGCACCAGAGATTTTGCTGTCAGTATTCACCTGGGGCTGTGTGCAATTTCTGTGCACTAGTTTGGGCACAGGGGGGCTGCAAAATGGTATCTATCACAATCAGTGATATAACCCATTTTTCAGCCCCTGGAGAATACAGAAGCAACATCATAAAGCTTACATCAAAGTCCTGCACTAGAAGGGCAGAGGAAAGCAGAAGGGATGCTGTGCTGTCTTTCCCAAATAGCTCAGTGCAGCTAGCACACCGTGGCTTTGCTGGGGCTGGATTCTGCCACCACACACCCGCCTGGAAGTCCTGCAGTGAAGTTCAAGCCTTGCCTGCAAACTGTAGGTGTGACTGAACTGTATTAAAAGGTTTTTACAAGCATACGCAGTATTTAAATTTAAATGCATCATGGTTTTACAAGCCTCAAAGTGTGATATGATCCAGATTCTTCTCTGCCTCATTTAGAATCAGATTAATGAGAACACAGGCCTCCAGGTGAGGATCTTCTGAGCACCAACCAGCCCTGTCCATGAAAGAGCTCTTTATTTGGTGCTGAAAGAGAGAATCAGGTGGAATTTAGGGTCCAGTGCGGAAAGCAGAGCATGTGCTTGGTGGGATGATGAGCAACTTTGAAAGAATTTTTATTTTTTAAAGTTGTGGTGGGGAGCTGCCTTTCATTTATAGTGCAAGGAAGAGATTCAACAAGTAGTGGATTGCAACACACAATGAGTGTTTATTGTTATAGTTTCACTCAGCCTAGATTTCTTTTTTTTTTTTTTTTTTTTTTTTTTTTTTTTTTAAATAGAAAAATGAGCAAACATTTTCAGGTTTGAGTAAAAAGTGTTTAGGTTTTAACACAGTTGGAGTGTTTCAAATACCGGGGAGCAGGAAGAGGGAGGAGCAGAGTGATTTAAACCCAAGAAAGATTAATTTCTTTTCTCGAAAGAAAACACACTGTGTGAATATTAATGTTGCACTGATACATAACTATAGCATGGCTCTGAAGATTTTTAAGAGAACTGTTCATTCCAATTATGCCAGTGACTTCTGAACAGTAAAAGCACATCCCCAAAATACCTGCAGTTGTGATTTTTGCACTTAAGTAAAAGATAATAACAGTGACGCAGGACTTTGGTTCATTTTTACTTTTTTTTTTTTTTTTTTTTTTTTTTTTTTTTTTCAGCATAAATTTGCCTTGAAGATCATGATAGCAGCCCTAGGACTACCTTCTGAGGTGCAGGGATTCTGTCCTCTCTTTACTGCAAGTGGAGCTGACAGAAATTGGCAGGTCCATACTGTATTGGTCCATACTGTATTGAATGTATGCTTCTGTTCACTCTCACCTCTATTACAATTCCCTCAAGCAGATAACTTACACTTACTTTTATCTTTACAATTTTCAAAAATCCATTTAGTCGGTCAAACCACTGAAAGGCAGACTGCATGGTGCTTAGACTTACTGCAAGCCGTGAGAGCACTGTGGAAACACCTGGAGAGTTCCAGAAGAGGAATAGGTCAAAGGGAGGACCGTTGTGCTAACGCCATGCAAACACAATATCAGAGAGGTGAAAGAAGTTGCTTGAGATGGGAGGGCAGGTCAGCAGAAGAACCAGGTGTATAATGCTGTATTTCACAACGAAGGTCTATTACTTTCTGCTACACCAGAACTTGTGTGGCTGCTGACTCCTGTCTGAGAGTTGCATCATCTTGCTGTAAGATTTAATAAAATACCATTTCTTGTTCAGCTGATCCATTCCATATCCTTCTGGTAATATTTCATTACTACTGTGTCTTCTATGTAAAATTTAGGTCAGTTTTTATGAAAGCATTTACAGAAATTCAGGGAGCTTGAAAACTGATCTCCATGTACTTAAAAGCTTCTTCACTAAAGCACTAAAAATAATGGTCTTAAAATATTCTCAGACATTACTCTACAAAGCAAATCTGAAGTTTCCAAAACTAAGGTCATCTCAGAGAAGGGATTAGTTAAATAAAATGAAGACTAAAATATTTCCTAAGGTTGTAGTCAGGTAAATTCTGAAATGTGATGGGCTGAACTCAATACTATGCTTAATATGATTTACATGATTGCAGAAATACAGAACAGGTATATGTGTGGTTTTTCACTTTTGCTGCAATTACCATGAAAACTTTTGTTTGTGATAAGATGTGTTTTTCCAAAGTTCATGACTTTTTTTTTTCTTTCCAGCCCTGAAGATTCCCAGAAGATTCCAGCCCTGCCTTGTGATGTTATAGGAAAGCAGCTTCAGCTTTAACTGTGGAACACTTCTCAACTGATGTGATCTAACCCACTTACTGTGTTGATAATTAAATACAGGATAATCTGACCTGGTGGACCAAAGTATTTCCAGACTTACCACACCATTTTACTTTCCAGTTGCGATTAGCATCAACACCATGACATGGGAACCTGGAGTTCTTTGATCTTGTTTTTCTCCAGAATCGATCCTAATGTAAGTTTTAAAATAGTTAATTAACAATATTACTATATTTTGATGAAAATCTATCTGTGCACACAAAAAACCCCAGCCTTGGTAAACGTACTCAGTATTATATTTTAACTGAATTAATTTACTTCCATTTTGCATGACACAAACTGATGGGCCAGATTATACAGAAAAACACCTTTGAATGACATAATAAACATTCTATCTTTCCTGACTGAGCAATTTTTTGAGTAATACTACGGATAGTACTTACATTTGTCCAGCTAAAATGGTATCCATCCACATTAAACACAGGCATAATATAGAAATACAGCTGAGTTAGCATCCTTCTCATGGCAGGATCAGTCTGGTATGTCTGCAGAGCCTAAAGGAGAAAGGCCATAGTATGTAGCTTCCATAACAAAAATAATTTCCTTGTTAAGTGTTGTGACCAGTTAAGATGGTCATGCGGCCTTTGGCAGTATAGAGGCCTGTTCCTACTGCACCATTGACATTCTTAGAGCTGTACTTGAAAGACTGACATCTTCCTCTAAATGTGATTAAAGATGGCATGTGAAAGTGAAAAAAGGTGTTCAAAAGACCCTGTTCTCTCTGCTTCTCAGTTACTTTCAATAGCCAAGAAAATACAACTCATGTTACATAGAAACAAATGCTTGTAAAATGTTTCTTGACGTAAGAGCTGAAAGTCAGTGGAATAGTTTCTTAGCTGAGGAAACATGCTTAGGTCCCATAAGACGATGGAGTGCTATTGTTTCCACCAGGTGATGATTTGGTGAGGTCAGAGCATGTATAACAGTACTTAAGGCTCACCTTATGTAAGCTTTTGTTGTATTCAAAGTAATTTACTGTATTCAAAATCATCAATATGAGCAGCTTTACAGTTTAGAAAGCTCTGTACTTTGGAGAGGCTCAGGCATAAAGGTTGGAAGAGGAGATCTAGGTAGGGAAAGTAATTTTTTTTTTTTTTTTTTTTTTTTTTTTTTTTTTCCATTCTTCAACACAGAGAAATGAAGCAAACCAGAAACTCCTCAGCAGCTATTTTAGTTTGGTTGAGGAGGAAACAAGTCACCACCCATCACTTCCTTGACTTTTTAATGCTTTTCTCTTTTTAGCAAATATTAATAAATACAGCTCAGCTTGTGTCTTTGTGGTGGGTATTTACATATCAGAGATAACGAGACTGGCATATATGCTTGTGGCTTTATCTATGCATGCCATTCTTTCACTGCAAGTTACATCTGTAATTACGCATTTTGTTACATCAGAGTGTTGTATATACTGGGGAAGAAGAAACTCTTCAAAATACTTTAAAAAAATCTCCATAAAAGAGACAAACATAATTAATTATTTTATGGCAATACACTCCTTAAAAATTGCATGGATAAACTTTGAATTTTTTTCAGAACTTTTCCAAATTTGCAATAAGTGACATAATGAAAACATTCGAATTAATACTTTTAATTCACAAGCTACAAAATCATAGAATCAGAATGACTGAATGACTTGGGTTGAAAGGGACTTTAAATATCATTTAGTTTCAACTCCCTGGCATGGGCAGGGACACCTCCCACCAGACCAGGTTGCCCAAAGCCCCATCCAGCCTGGCCTTGAACACCTCCAGGGATGGGGCATCCACAGCTTCTCTGGGCAATCTGTGCCAGTGCCTCACCACCCTCTGAGTGAAGAATTTCATCCTTATATCTACTCTGAATCTCCCCTCTTTTAGTTTTAAACCATTTCCCCTTGTCCTATCATTATCTGACCAAACAAAGAATTGCTCTCCATTTTTTTTGTAAGCCCCCTTTAAGTACTGAAAAGCTGCAATGAGATTACCCCAGAGCCTTCTCTTCTTCAGGCTGAACATTCCCAGCCCTCTCACCCTTTCTCCATAGGAGAGGTGCTCCAGTCCTCTGATTATTTTTGTGGCCCTCCTCTAGACCTGCTCCAACAGCCCCACACCCTTCTTGTGCTGGGGGTCCCAGAGCTGGACGCAGCACTCCAGGTGGGGCCTCAGGAGGACAGAGCAGAGGGGCACAGTCACCTCCCTCACCCTTCTGGACGCTCCTGTGTTGATGCAGCCCAGGATGCAGTTGGCCTTCTGGGTTGCAAGATTGCACTGCTGGTTGTGTTGAGCAAAATACCAAGCTCCCTTTAATTTTTTAAAGCTTTTATGTTTTATTTTGAATGACTGCTGTATTTTATGAAATACTATGAGAGACTTTGTAGGGCTTTAATGCTTTGGAGGGCAGTAATGCTTTTCAAACTTTTAAGTCTTGAAATTGATTTAGAGCCACATATATCAATCATTCGGTTCTGTTCTTTAAAACATAAATGGTTTATCTTAATAAACTGGTTACCCTTTCAGAGTACCATCTCACTTAAAACATAATGGATCTGTTGCAGCTTTCTGCATGAAAAGCAAGAGTGTAAATGGTGTAAACTGGTATAAGTGAGATCATATTAATTCTTTCTGCTGAAATTATTTTGTCCTTCATAGTAAATTTTTATCTGGCAGTTTTATTTGGCACATGCAATAAGGCAACACAGGCTGTATAATCTTACCTCCCCTAACTGGGAGGTCTTTGGCAACGTGCCTCACAGGCACTAAGGTGTGTCATTGCTGGAGCACAGCACACAACTTGCCTTTTGTGCTGTGACTTTCAAATCCTCCAAATAATGATCGTGTGACCCCACCCCCAGCAGTGCTGAAACATTTTCTCCTTACTACGGCACAAGCAAGACAAATATAAACCATTAGTGAATTAACTGCATTGTAGTTTGCACACAGCCGTCAGAATACAAAGTGATGCTACTTCATAGAGCTCGATTCTGCTTCCCCATCATGCAATCAATAGCAGCTTTGCTGCTCAATGCGCAGAGAGCCCGGCTGGCCCAATAAATGCTGAATAGTGTTATTAGTGAATGAACAGATGATGCAGGAACCCTGCCAACAATGTGCAAGCAATCTGCCTGGGGGATGGGGGAAACGACCAGTGATTAATAGGAGGGGGCTCAGTCATCTGTATCAGCAGAGAGTGGTGGTTTCTGATCGAGCTATGCCAGCTGAGGCTGGCTGAGGACCTGGACCACACAAAATTTAATTTGGGGGATGAAGTAAACAAAAGAGCCAAAGCAATAAAGCACAGGAGTTTTAAATGGATTTAGGACAGAGTTGGACTTTTTATGAAGTAAGTGGATTGACTCAGGAGAACAAAGCAAGGAAACAGGATTGAGAGAAACTCTGACATTGCATGCGACCTTAATGATTTTTCTGTCCCACAATTAATTGTTATTATGTTTAAGGTAACAATCAGCTTGTATTGTTTCTGTCTTTGAATTTAACATTCACACTGAATGAACCTGTTACTATTTCAGCACAGGGAATTGACTCCATTGCTGTTTTACCAGAAATCACAAGAAAATGCTTTTAATAACACAGGATTAACTCCTCTACCCATTTACAAAGACACCAGTTAAAACTTCCTTCTGATGGCAGCATATGTTTTACTATTCTCTGTATTTTTTTACATTTTAGCTGGGTGATACTATGATCTGCCACTCAGGCCTTCATGGCCACTTGAAGTTTCGCTAGTCAGTAGTTTTCTCTGTCATTGTACTTGGAAGCAGTACATCTTTTTATATCCATTTTCCTTCTTACTACTAATGCCCTGCTCTGGCACTCTGGTCACAAGCAGAGTGGTGAGCCTATTTTTAAGAAGGTACAAATGAGTACCTAGAACCAAACATCTAAAAAGAAAGGGTCAAATTTTCAAGGTTGAAGCTTGAACTGTGTCTGAAACCTGAAACTACTTTTTTTTTCCAAAGCAAAATCTTACTTCCTCTTTCATAATATACAGAAAACATTGTCCATAGGAGGAACACAAAAACAGCAACGGAGAAAAATGACAGTGTGCTGCAACTACTCTGCAGCACTCAGAGGAGAGCCCGCAAAAGGACTGTGCAAGTGAGAAGGACCTGTGGCATCCCAAAGGTTTGCTTACATTGCTACTTAAAGATTCAAATGGAGAAGGTACTGAAGCAGAGAAAAGGCAGAGGGATGACAACATGATTGACATGAGCACCGCCATTATGTCTGGGACCACCCTAGCAAATGCAGTATCTTGTGTGGAAGAAGCTGGCTGCAGTTACACAGTTCTTAGTGGAAATAGGAGATATAACTTCTTGGTTCTGCTCAGAGGGGTGGTACATAACAAAACCCTCTTAAGTCTTAAATTGTCAAAGGACTATCTAGGTGGGAAAAAAAAGCCGGTGTTATTCTGAAGCACTATGAATTCTTTAAAAGGGGCGACATCAACTTCTCTCCTAGTAATTGTGTACAACTAATGCCCATGCAAACTTGGTGGCAACCAACCAAGATGTTGGTCTTTTATATATTGAAGGAAACCCAATATAATTCACTTGAATAGATCATTAAATTAAATACTTGAGATGCAGTTAAATAATTAAGACACACATTGTTGCCTATAGTTCGGTTTCTGAAACAACTAAGTTGTTGAAAGCACAGAATTTTCTTTCACAGTCTTTCATGATAAATAGTGCCTTTGCATATCAGCAGTTTTACTGGAGTCCTATCTACTCAACATCATCATAAAAGGGTGGATTGCTAGAATACAAAGCAGTATTTCTTCCCTAGGACAACTGATATGTTGGAGCAACAATGTAAATTGTCTTCATGCACTGAAGAAGAACACACTCAACAGCTTAAAAGCCCTCACAGGGCAGAATTTGAACATCTTAGTGATTAATACTCACATAGGAGTTTGTACTAGCAAATGTAATTGAACAATTCCTACTACAGGCACAAGACAGATGCAGGATTACCTTTATTTTATCAAAATGCATTCACATTGTGAAAAAATGAACAGCTGCAAGCACAATGAAAGTAATTTTAAGCTTCTTAAGATCATGGGTAGTTGGGAAGATGCAGCTGGGTAGTTGAAAATGCACAAGAGAAATAATGCACATTTTTTTTTTCCTTTTGGAAAAGGAAAACCAGAAGTAATTTTAAATATGTATATTTTCACCATTGTGAAGGTGTCACAAAAAGGAAAGGACCTTCTCTAAATAATAGGAATGTTGAAAAGAACCTGGGAAAATCCACTAAGGACTCAAAAAAAGAGAAGAAATACCGCACAGCATAGAAATGGTTTGCCACAGCTGTTTTTAAAACAATGCATCACATGCCTCATTGTGGTGATATCACGGTACTGCACTCCATCTTTTTTGGCATTGGCTTAGGTTTTATCCATTAAAATAATAACAATAATAATGAAACATCACAATCCCAACTGAAGGTCCAGTCCTGTAAACCTCTTGTTAGTAGTGTTCACAGCTACTTTATTTTCCTACCCATCAGAATTGGTACACATCAGTAACGTCTGTTTTCAGTACTAAGAATGTGCTGGAGAGGTGCAGAAACTCAGACCAAAGAGGGATGTAAGTTGGCTGCAGAAGTAACAGACCTTGTTCAGAACTGAACCAGCTGTGGAGTGGAGGGGAGATGTTGAGTGGTAGCAGAAGGTAGGTGTGACGATGGCATAGAAACTTCAAATGGCAGGAACAGCATTTGGAAGAAGCAAAAAATCATGCGGATAAAACAGATCCTGCATTTGTACCAGCAGCTCTTGCTGTTGAAAGGCTGATGAATGAAGTACTGAGTGAAGAGGCTGAAAGAGGAGATCTCTCTGATGGAGCAAAACCAAATAACATCTCAGGCAGAAGCTCCTGACAGAAAAGAACGAATTAGCTAAAGATAAGTAAGGCTGAGTGTTTCAAATATAGATGCTGCAGGATGAAACAGATGGATTTTTCCCCCAGATAATGGATATACAGGGAGCACTCAGAGAAGACTTTTTTTTTTTCTTTCTTTTTTTTCTTTTTTCCTGAGGTTAGGCAGCTAAAAAGACAGCTGGGGAGACTAGAATCTGGCAAACAATAAAAATTAAGCTCAAATGATGGTATGACATTTACTGAAAAAGCTGTCAGAGCATTTGTGTAGAGATCTGTCACCAGGTGGCTGGCCCTTCAAGGTGAGAAGAGCTCAGTTCTCCCAGTGCCACAATCAGTCACACTTGGGAAGGGGGCTGCAGGGGGCCAGGACCGCAGTCCTTAGAAGTTTTTCTTCCTGTTTTAAGAAACGGGTGAACAGAAAACTGATGAAAAGGAGGAAAACACAGAAAACAAGATTTTATAGAGTCAGCAGATGTGGTGGTTTAAAAACAACCAAGAAAAAATGTCAAGTCAAACCAATATCAGCTGAAAAGCTTTAGCTGAAGGGAAGGGACCTTGGAAAGAAGAAGTGTATCCAGCTAAAGGGTGAAGGGAAAAAGCTACAGATACTGTATTTGTTTTCACCTTACATGCCTCTGACTCTGGAATAGTTCCAAAGATTTCAAAAGCTCTTTGGGTTTCTGAGAGCCAGTACTAAGACATATGCTAAGGTTAGGGGTACATCTGTCCTCAGGAACAGCAGGGGTATAAATGTAGGGCATACACGGAGATACAGTCAAGTCCTAGCTTGCTTTCCTGCACAGTTCAAAAAGCTCTGCTAGGAGAACGTAAAAAAAATGGAAATGGAAAGCTTATCTTAGTGTTTGTATGTGTGTGTGAACTAACTACATTGTCTCAAAGAATTCCTAAATACAGGTGTAACAAACATTCTTTAAATTAATACTTGTGTGAAATATTGGATTGTGGGAATGTGGCATTTCAGCTGTACCTGTCTGAAAGGCTTAAGTCTGTTGAGAAGTGATAGGTCAAGCATACAATCTTTAACAAACATTAGTATGTTGCTTCACATAACTCTCTTACAGACCCCTGAGATCAGAATATTTATGAAGTGGGTTAAAAACTGGTGTCTGAATCTCTTAATCAGTGGGGAGAACAGCCAACATTTTGAGGCTCTTGTAGTTATAGAGGGCAAGGGGAAATAAATCTCCTGTGTCTTAAAGGCTTACCAACTTTGATGCAATTCAAGACCCAGAAATGATCCAGAAAGTGAGGCTGCTTTCCTGACAGTGTGGACATCAGCACTGGAATGAGTGAGTGACTGAGTGCTGCTCTGCCTGCTGATGCAGCATCTCACAGGTGGTTTGTCCATCAGGTCCTGGACTGTGGAATTTTGCAGAATGAGTACAAATGCTAAACTGGCTTTCAGCAGTTCTTAAAGTAGGAATAGCTATAGCTTTATGGCCTTCTGACCACATGGCCTGACTAACACTGAAGAGTAACCAAACCTTTTAAAAATTGATGCTGTCCTGGTCTCCTGCTTGGACCTGCCTTTGATCACATAGTTGTCCTTATTCAGTTCTGTATATGCGTGCTCTATTATTTTAGGTATTCTGCCTTCACAGTCAAACACTTCATAAACATTTCCTAGAAGAATCTGGGGCCTCAAAACCTCCAAAATTCCTGGTAAAAACTGGTCTCTGGGGCCTGGTCTGCAAGCCTGGCGGCTGCCTTATTGATAGTATGCATCCCACAAAGTGTCTCATAAATCAGTCTCAAGCTTAGAATACTGTAGGCAGGTGTTGCCATTTTGCTTATTGGACAGTGTCTGTTAGCTCACTGCTATGGAGTGCAAAGATGGGATTCAGGCCTGGCTATGGCAGCAATCAATATCAATGTCAGCATTTAATTTCTTTTTTTATTTTATTTTATTTTATTCTGTTTTTTGGTCTGTGGTTACCTGTCTGCTCCCTGGCTGCATGATGAAGCACAAACACATTGCCTTGGATAATATGGAAACTCATATAATTGAGATCATAGGAGACACACATTTCTGAATTTGGACTTGTAACCGTGCATCTCTCAAATTAAAGTATATAGAGCATATTGATATCTTTCTCAGATTTGGGAATTTTTTGAGATTAGACAGCTGTTATGACCCATATGATGCAGTGCTGCAAGGGTACTTGGATTTAGAGTGCACATTTGGATTCTTCTTTTATACAGATACTTTCCAGTGGATAGGGGTGAGGGAATTGTCATGGGTGGTCTAGCAAGGCCAATGCCTGAACCAAACTGATCGAGTCACCTTGATCAAATCCAGAAAAGGTAAAAGTAGTTCTGAACGTGTTTTCAACAAAGACCTTAAATATTGGGTAGGTTTTGTCCCAGAGGAGACAGACAACAACCTTAGCAATCCAAGAAAACAAACGAACAAAAAAAAATGTGTAACAGTCTCATATTAAAGAAATGTGGGTATGTGCAGTGCAGTGTAAGCACAATGTGACATTACTAACATTTAAAGAATAATAATAATATTTTGAGGAAAATCACACTTAAACATTTCAAAAGCATAAGAGACTAGGAAGTCTATGGACGAGAATGCCACCATTCACATTTGAGGTGTAGATCTGCTGAAATGGTATTTTTCCTTTTTTTTCCTAGAAAGGCCCACTTTTGCGGATTGGTGAAGAAGGTGGTAGTGGAGGGTTATGTATTTCCAAAGTGTAAGACTATTGGCACTGTCATTTGAAAACCTGATGAGGCCACTCACTTAGGGGACTGCATTTGATCTCAGTGGACTTTTTCTTTCTACTTGCCATTGTATTCTAAGAACATTTTGTCATGAAGAAGTCCAATCAGTGTTTTTTTTCATGGAAACTGTTAATAAAATTTCTTGAATTTTCTAGTCTTTCAGGTTTAAAATACAAATTCTTTCAACAGAAGCCAAGAATAGGGCATCTTAAAGTTATACCTCTTGTATTTGGTTTTCTGAAAATGTTGTATGAGCAACATTTCAAGGTTATATATCACTGACGTGGATCAAATGGCAGCATTTATTAGAGAGAAGAAAGTCAAACCAGATGTAATGTGAATCCTCATCTGCTTCCACTAAAACTGAAATTGAACCTAGTTTTGATGTTAATTTGAATAGCAGTCTGTGAATGATATTTCAGATTTCCAAAACAATGGTAAAATCTTAAATCTGATGTCTGGATAATGAGATGTATGAATTTCGTTTTTAGTCTCTTAGCTGCACAGCCAGTGAAGAGGAGTTAAATGCTCTTAGTTAAGACATATACATACCTAATGTACTTCTGCAAAAAGTCTGTAGATTTTGCTTCCTGTTTATATGAAGGGCTATTTAATTTTGGTTAAATACGTTATATCTGATTTTTTTTTTTTTTTTCTAAAGCCTACTGCTTTCTATAAAGTAATTACACATAATAGAGTTCCTTTCTTTCCAGTATGTACAGTATGTAATATTTACTAACCCATTTTAATGTATGATTAGATTCCATGCAGACTTTTTAAAAATGTAGGCTTTTTTTTAAAAAAAAAAAAAAAATACTGCTGTGGAAACAAATTCTGGGTTGCATTAGATTTATCTTTGCAGGTTGCCTTCAGAGTAGTCCATGTGTAATCAGTTCCATTTTCTTTCACAGTTCTTACTGCTTCCCTGTACTCCACTGCAGGTTTCTAATATTTCCACTGTCAGGGACTTTATTTCTGTCCCTTTTCAGCTGAGTAAGGCTTGAGGTTGGTGGAACTCCACTGTAAACAGTTATCCATGGCAAATGACCATTGCCAGGTTTTCTACTACAGTACATACACAGACACTTCTCTGTGGCTCATTAGCTGGTACCTAAAACTCTGATCCTGCATGCACAGGACTCCCATTTCTTGACCTAAAATTTAGTGACCATGAGGTGGGGTTTGTCAGAGGCCACCAGTATTGCTAATTGCTGTAGAACATCTGATTATCTTTAGCTGAGACTAAAGGCATTCAGGGCCGCCTACTACAGAAACAGACAGTGAATTTCTTATTAACACCAGACCTATGGGATACCAAGCCAAGGCCAGAGCTCATCCTGGAGTAGATTATATATATATATATATATTTTTTTTTTTCTAAAAGGAAAAAGAACAAGAAAACAACAAACAAACAAACAAACACTCAGAAACCAAACAATGGTCTTTGTGTTCTTTTCTTTCAGAACACAAGGAGGTTGGTTTTGTGCTTCACGGTTATATTACTACATAATGCAAAACTCTTCCCTGTGTGTTCTTTCTCTTCTTAATCTTAAACCTCTCCTTGTATATCTTTCTCCCTTTTCCCTTAGTTCAGCTGTTCCTTTTCTCTAACTATTGTATTTGCCTGAATCTAGAAAGAGCCTGCATAGCAGGCTGCCTCTTGTCTTCCCATGCTCTGGCCCCACACCCTCATTTTCCAAGTCTGTTCTGCCTTGCTCTGCTTTGCATTTTCAGATAGATGGGTACCAGGTCCCACTTGGCTGAGCAGCTCCAGATGCTTTGGAGAAAGCAGGGAGTTGCTGCCTGTGCCCCAGTAAGCTGTTAATAACCAGTTGTCCAGCGGCACCTCCACCCTATGGGAGGGAGGTGGTGTCTCCTATGCATGTAGAAAATTTGCTGACACACCCCAACCTGTTGCTTCCAGGGGCACGAGGAAGATACTAAGGGCTCCCAGGCTGGGTGGGATATATGGTCATATCTTGAGTTTAAATATAAAGTCACATTCATACATAGAGACTGTTTTCTAAGCTAAATCTCATGAAAAGCCTTGTGGTACACTGGAGTATGGATATTTGAAAAGATGGAATCCCACATAGACCTCCCACTTAGGTCAGGAGGTTTTCTATGTATAAAATAGCTTGGTAATTAAAGTCAAGTGTTTCAATGTAAGTGATAATAAATTGTTTCTCAGCTTATAGCTGTCAGGACCCCAAGGCCACCCCCAGCCCTTGCTGTCAGTGCCCACCGACAGGGCACCCCACACTGCCCAGGGCCCAGGACCCCATTTCATCCCCTGGGGCCATCAGCCCCTGTCCCAGCGAGGCCTCAGCATTGCTGGCCTACAGCTGCCCACAGGCTAGCCCTGCCCAGCCATGCTGAGCTGGGCCCACCCGCAGGCCCATGTCCTAGCCTGGCCTTGGTCTCTCCTGATCCCCAGGGAGGTCCTGATACCTGGGGCTCCTGGCTGGGGTGTTGGGATGGGACAGGTTGCCAGACCCATGTCATCCCTGGCCATGGCCCCCAGGGCCATGCAACTCAGCAGCCTGACAATGGCAACAAAAACAAGTGACAGAGGTCACAGGGTGAAGTGAAAGCATGATAAAATATTTAAGTCTGCCTACACAGTAAAAGGGACACGCATCTGCTGTTCCTACTGGAGGACAGCCTAACATCACATAAATCCAGCTTCTCCTTCTGCTTGCCTTAAATCAATGGACTTGTGGTGCTATTCCTTAGAGTCAACAGACATGCCTGGAAAAATTGGTTTCCAAGTGGACTGCCCTTTCTCAGAACTGCCCTTAGGCGCCAGGGAGGATGGAAAGTGGTGCTTACAGGAGGTGTTTGCCAGCAAAAGAGAAATGCAGAGTTTAAAGCACAGAGAGACCTACACTTTTCCCAGAGTTCTTACTAAAATTGCCCAATCCATTGGAGAAAAGCATTATTCTAATCCAAACCATGTAATTGTCTTGTCCCTTCTCCCCTCCTAGCCATTTTAATATAATGAGGCTGTAAGCACAATTCTTATCCTGATACATTTTGCTTTAATGCTGGATTGAAGTATTGCTCTAAGGAAAGAAAAAAATGTGTCATCTGTGAAAAAAGGCAATGCATAACCAAGATGGGCAGAACTATACATTCTTGTAGTCTCAAGGAACTCTTCAGTTCTGTAAAAACTTGCTTTAATCTAGGAAAATGCCTTTATATAGTTAGTGAAACATTCCTACTAGCAAGCTACTCTCCGAGGATCTCAAATATCAACCAGAAGGTTTTCATATACACACACACAGCCTATGTTCTTCAATAAGCTCTACAGAGAAACCTCACGATTTTTACCTTGCTGCCACATTGTAGTGCTTTTTGTTAAAACCTCCATGAGGAAGATGTACTTGAGCAGAAGGCTTTCCACCAGTGCCCATGTGTTCCAAACCTCTCCCTGCCTTCCTGCTGCCTTTTCTCCAGGGTAGGTGAGTTGCTCAGGAACACTTCCAAGTTTGTTCACCTTCACACTAACAAGAGTTGTAATAAAAATACACATTATCATTGCACACAGCTTTGGAGATCAGCTTCTGGATCTGGTTTAGCCCATCCATCCATCAGCAGCTGTGCTGAGAGGCTCACCTGATTGTAATAACTTCATTATTTCAGTACTTGCCCTACATGCTGCTGTGACTTTTGGAGGAATTCACATATGGTAATATGATCATCTCAGCTATCTCTGGGGTAATGACACAGTCTAATGTCATTAGGGTGAAAGGCTGATCTTTGGGGTCCCTACCAACCTGGGTTTTTCTGTGATGCTTTTCTATGATTCTAGGGTGTTCATGATGCAGAAATTTGCTCTCCTGAAGTGACTTAAAGGGTCAGGATCTTTTTGCTGAATGGAGAGACCCCAGAAAATCGAAGGCAGATAAATAGCATTCTGGAATCATAGTGATGGGGTGGAACAGAAGTGAGAAAATTGTGTTCATAGGAAGGACCTTGCAAAGAAAGATTTTGCATCATTTATTTTGTGCAAAAAATAGAATGCAAAAATACTCAAAGCACATGTGTTGCTTTTTTTTTTTTTTTTTTTTAAGCCTTTTTTGAATTCTGTAAGATACATTGCAAAATAATCTCCACTGTGCGGCTGATATTTGGTCTTGAGAAGAAGAGGAAATGTCAAAATCCTGCAAACATATCATGTGTCTGAAATGAATCCCAAATTAGAAGAGACTAAGTATTGATACTGAAAAATAAAAAAGCCATTGCACAAGTGGAATGCAAAATTCCAAATCCTTTGATTTCCCTGATCATTTGAAAAATTGCAATATGAAGGTTAGATCCTAGATATCAAAGATAAAGGGAGCATAAAACTGATAGGACAGGATCAAAGAAACATTGGAGGGACCATACAGATAATATGAAAACCATAATTTTAGGTGAAATTTGTATACAATTTTAGCTTTCTATTCCGATAGAATTACACAAAAGAGAAAGATCTTTCTTAATTCAAGTCCTTAAAGCAAAGATATTGCTGATCTGATCTGAAGCAGTACACACTGGCACTGATTTACCTGGACAATTACCAGAGTTAAAATCTCCACATATTTAGGTCTTGGAATAAAATCCTACTTCATATCTCTGCCAATATGTGTCTGGCATATTTTTGTCCTTTGCCTAGCTGTGTCTGGCTGTCGTTATCAGCTTTGTTTACCAAGCACGTAGTGTTCCACAAATATATATATATATAAGCAGTAAGATAGCTAGGTATGGTTCTTAATAGTAATATACTAGATAAAATAAGGAGCCACACTGCCCTAAATCACTGAATACTTACTTCTTTCACAAACCACTGGCAAAAGGCAGGGCCAATCCATTCTCTAGCATGAATCCCACAGTCTATCCAGACAGCTTTCTTGTAAGGTCGTGCTCTTTTACCTAGCTTGAAGTGTGAATATTCATAGACATATCAATTATCTCATGACATTGGTGAGACACAATAATGAGAAAATAAGAGTATTTGAAACACTAAACCATTTTGAATTTCCATGTATTAGGGAACACAAAGTGATTGTCTACAAAGGGAAATAATGATACGCTGATATGGCTGAGATAATGAACCTGATATATGGAAGAAAAACAAAGGAAAAGTGAGATCTGTCAATTCCTCTTTTATGAGAAATGAAGTCCTTAACTATCACATGGAGTAGGGTGAGGAAAAACAATGCTATAGGAATAACCTGATAGAGAACCAAATTTTAGAACTCTTCAAGAGTGGATGAAAAGAAAGTACATTGAAATTAAACTTTTTTTGTGTCTTGTTCAAACCTTCTAATTCTGTGGTCCTACTACTGTGCATCGAGAACACACAGTCATAAATTTTTGTCAATAGCTGAACAGGATGCATGTGTGGTGCATGTGTGGCACATGCTGAGAAGGGATCCAGAGGGATCCTCTGGGATCCTTCTCTGGCAGAATTGCTTTACAGTTTGGCTGCAAAATTTTCCAAGTCCCTTAAATCCAAATCCTACTAATTGCACATGCTGTGTGCTATTTGCATGTGTATCAGCCCAATTAAATAGGATTTGGCATTTAGTTTTCCAGCTTTTTTCTTTTTTTCATTAAGGGTGACATTCAGAAGGATACTTAAGTCTCAGTAACTCTTCCTTAGGAAACACTGATAACCTGCATGTCTGGCGTACATAGCATAATATAAGTAACTAAGTGTCTGCCACCAATTCCAGATTTTGGTTTGATTAATGACTATTTAATCTTTACCTTGAGTACGAACAGTGGTCTCCCTTCATAGGATTTTCCAACAGAGAACATATGAACAAGATCTGAATGAGTTTTATTCAGATGATGCATCCAGTCTTGGATCTGCAAAAACAGAAATAAAATTGTTGCTTCAGTCTTCGCATTTCATGGTGAAGCAATTGTTATTAATATCAACTGTCAGTCCTTGGTATGTTTTTATATTTTCTTGTAGTTTTTCTTTTTGTCTTATTTGTTTTGTTTTATGTTTGTTTTCATAATTGAATTACCATTGGGTTCTCGTAGCTCTATTGCCAGAGGCTGGATGCTGCCTGCAGTTACCTTTTATTTTATTTCATTTTGTTTTTCCAATGTTATTATTGGAATGAATTAGCTTTTCACCAAATATCTGCTGATGAATCTAATAAGCTGCCCCCTTAAAACAGAAAGAATGGACTAAAGAAAGGAGCCCCATGAGTCTACCTGCCAAGACAAACAGGTTCAGTAAGCAAGGAGTACCTGTAGGAGCACCTGTAGGATTCAGTGCTACTTATATTATTTATTTATTTGACAGGCATCAGATCTCATCGAGGCACAACACCCTGCACGCTCAGTCTAGTAACTTCATTTTGGTGCATACCGAAATTCTAGGTGCGAATACACTGACAGCAACAGATTACCCTGCTATCTTTCTGGACAGTATCCCTTATATATGAATCTGTACCGAAATGTTTTTAAGTCTTTGGATGGCTTGTGCAAATACTTAAACTTTTGTGCATGTTTCTTACTTAAATGAATCAGTGAGACTAATCAGTGAAATCTCTTACTTACATCAGAATAGAAGACCTACTTTAAGAACAAAACTCAAAAGCTGTCAAAGATAGTTACATGTAAACATATGCCTTGAATAAAAATACATAACTATATATATATTTTAAGAAGGTGCCTATTTTTGAACAAACATTTAGGACACTTCAGAAGATGAGCAAGCAACCATAACTTGTACAGAGGGTGAAATTTCAGCCTCATGAAATGAAGCTGATATAGCAGACAAAGGTGCAATATGAATTTTCACGTACTTCTTCCAGGGAGTGATATACTTCATAGTTATACCCAGGGAGGGACCTTCGTTTCCTATATGACTTCAGTCCAGTTTGGTTTTCTATTGCTTTCTGCAGATCTGATATGAGAATCCTAGGTAAAAAAAGATTTTTGAAAAACTAGTAGAACACACAGGCTAAAGCAGAACAACAATCACATTTGGAAGAAATACAGCAGGAGTTAAAACAGCCCGATGTTACCTCATCTGTTATATTTTGACAGTATAATGCTTGTGGCTTATTTGAATATATGCTGTCAACTGAATACTCCAGTTGCTTTGAAATCAAACAGTGCCTTCAAAAACCACAATGAGCTTGTTAAGTGAATAACACAGAATGATGTAAATAATGCAGCCAATGTGAAGAAGCAACCACTTCCATTTGTTTATGGAGCAGCATTTGTTGTCATCTTTTATAATCCAGTTATACTGTGTGATCACAGATCTTCAAAAATTTGTTTCAAAACCTTAAAAACATTTTTAGGCTTAGAAAAGCGTGTACATGCTTTCTCTCAGGAGTATCGTACTGGCATGGAATATTACATATGTCTTTAAGTTGTAGAGGCAAAACAAAAAATGAAGAATTTGGTGGGTGGCATTATTCTGTCTGAAACACAACAAATGACAAAGAAAGGTTCTTAAATATGGTTGTTGTTTACATTTATCTACTTTGCAATAGCTGTCTGCTGGTTATTTTAAAATAGCTTGGGAAAAACATGAAACAACACTAAGTTAGTGTAACAAATATACTTGCAAAAAAGTGAGAGCAAAAGGCAGGAATAATGGTTCAAGCTGAAAACTTTCCTATTTTATTGCAAAACCAAATAATGATACAAACGTAAAAATATGATATAGAAGATATCTAAAAAGAATTATTATATCAGAGAGACTGGAGCATCTATCTCCTCCATCACATAGTAGCAGGGGCTGGGAATATCATCACTGATAGCAATAGTGATGCTGCTGTGAAACTTAGGGCAGTGCTAGTACTGCCACCTCCTTTTGAATGGAACTTCAAGCGCACAGCAATGTGTAATCACCACACTACTAATTTATCATTCCTATAAAATGATGCTCACACTCAACCTTTTAAAGTCTTACAGGCAATGATCAGAAAGAGATGGGAAAAAAATGCATTCACTCAGAGCCTAAATGAACTGCGCAGCAGATACCTCAAAGACAATAGGTCTATATCTACATATAAATCAAAGTAAAGGTTATCTGCATTCTTCAAATGTCTTAGGGAAGTAATTGTATAATTAGGAATTACATTGTTCTACATCAGAAACTTTTATTAAACAAACTAAGGACTTACAGTCTTGACTTGCAAAATGCCGTACACTCTAAGACCCGTACTGCAAAGCACTTAAGCCTCTAATTAGATTAAAGCAGTGTTTTTATTCAAATTGTTAGGACATCTAATATGTTAAAGAAATTCTTACCTGCCCTGCTGAATACTAATTAGTGTAAGTACCTACCAGGATCATACTCTGTTTGCTTTCACAATGCTCGATTTAATTTCACAATTCCTGCTTGTCCATGTGTCTGTACTCCAGATGAGGAATGATAATCTTTGTTTACTTTTAAACGACTGTGTACAGTGTGCTTATAACATCCAAAGGCTCTTCAGTTCCTCAGATCTGAATAAAACCTAAATGTCTTCGTTGCCAGAGAATTAACCATCTAGACAGCTTGGTGCAGTAAATGTTTGTCTGATGCCTGGCCTTTTTTCATGGCTGCCTTGACATAAACTCAAGCACTGGGACAGACAAGCCTCTCTCACAGACAAGGGATGGTCAGCCTGTCCATTACTGGGGCTGCTTCATGCTTCCTTTTTTCAGACATTGGCTGTGCATCCCATCAGCCTTGCTCCCGCTGCTCCCTGGCTATACCTGCTGCTGCTCTCATGACAAACCCTCTCAGCTCTTGCTGAGGTACAGATCTCAGGAGGCTTTTCAGGACAAGCACATGCTCATCTCTGACTTTGCAGGGTTTTGCTGCTGGGTGTCCTGATGGCTGGGACAAGCAGACAAGAAGTCCAAAATGGGCAGCGGGAAGATGAAGAGAGGGAGCAAACAAACAGCCTGGCCCTACCAGAATGCTGCCCAGTGTATTCCTAGTGTTTGCAGCACAATGCAATTTTAGGCAGACTGCAGAGGCCCTTAGCTCTTTCTTAGCTCAGTTCCTACCTTTGCATGCCCTGCTTTGCAACCTACACAAAGTTCTTCATGTATAATGAGTATTTATGACCCATATAAAGTGGCCTTCTGTCATTTCATTAAGGGTGATAATTATGAGCAGGAACAGCAGCAGGAGTGAATGCAGCTGTTGGGGCACAGTAATTAAGGGACTTTTTTGTTATAAGCACAGGAAAACAATTACAGAAATCACCATCTCATTTTTAAATGTAAACAGCACTGAAGCAGTGTAAATCCCACATGAAAGTAGCTGTGAACTTCAGCTACTGGGCCTGAATAAATAATTTCATTATGTTTGGTTTTGTATTTTTAGAAAAACAAGATCAAGAGACCACAGTTGCAATAAAAATGGAATCCTGATAACAGCACATAAAATATACAATATGCTTTGTGCCATTCTCATCTTCTCACTGAGAAGTAAGTATTAAAAACCTCATGTAGGACTTTATTCATCAGATGTTTGAGAATTCAAATAACTCTTCGTTGAGTATTCATGTACTTAAGCATCTTACTGAAAAGGCTTTAATGACAAGCTCATCACTCGTGTCTAATATAAGTGTATCAAATTGATAAATATCATTTGACAAGTATACTTCAAAATTGTCTGGAAGGTTTTCAAGAAACCCCATAAATGATATCTGATCCCTAACGTGCATTTGTTCCATATGACTTGAATAGGGTCAGTAGGAATGGAGAGTTATAAAACAGATCCAGTATGTTCCTTTATAATTCATGAACTCTTTCCTCCTCATTTACAGCATACTTGTAAACAAGCCTAGCTCCTGCTAAACACAGGGAGAGGCAAAGCAGACTGCAGAATTAGTAATTACCATCCCTCTCTTAACAGATGTGATTTCATATACTTTGAAAACACTTGACTCCAAAGGAGAACATTTAATTAAAACTGCCTGCCTGTGGGAGATTTTCTGTTCTCCCATTAAAATGGCTGTTTTCTTGGCAATGCCTAGCTGTCTGCCAGTCTAATTGCTACATGGAACATATTTTCAAGCGCACTTGGTGTGGTAGACGCAGACCTGCCTTGGAGGCCAGGTCTCTGGAGAGATGCACAGAATAGGAAGGGCAGGCTTACGTGTACTGGATGTTGGCTTGCTGGAGGAAGGGTAGCAGACTTCGGGATGTGTTCTGTGGCACTCGCACATCGGTGACCGTACCTTCGATGATGTGGAAGGTGCTGCTGGGCTGCCACAGGTCCACCTGTAGTGCAGGAACCAACCTGTAATTCATATGTATTCAGTGTAGGTGGGGAAATCCAGGAGATGGCATGCTTGAAGCTACGTAGGCAAACACTGTAGACATAGTATAAACAATAAAACTGTATTGGCTGGTCCAGCTGAATACCTAGGGAAATGGAGCAGATTTTGAGGAATTATTGTATTCAGTTAACCATAATTCTCCTGGGAGATTTGCTAATGGGAAGAGAGAATGGCCTCAGGAATGTGCCCCCTCAAATAGCTCAAAACAAAAGCTACCTCCAACTTTGTGCTCCTCCTTGGGCTACTATATATTCCCTGTTGTATTAGCTTCCGTGGAGTTCACAAGTCTTTATTTATTTATTTATTTATTTCATGAGGTGTTTTTTATAGTCATTAGGGCAGTAAAAGAAATGAACACTCAGGAGAGGTGGAAAATGTAACATGCACCTGTGTTGTCTGCAAAGTGTACCATTTTATTTTTGATAATAAATAGATCAGAAGTCAGTAACAGAAGGTCATCAGTGCTCTGAAGGAAGCTGTGATCTACCCAATCATTTAAAATGAAATGACAAAATGTCATGATTAATATAGTGAAATATTCATTATCTTCTAAAAAAGATGCTAGCTAGTAAATTATAGCACAATTATTTATTGGTATCTATACTTGAATATACTGAAGGAATGCTTCTTGTTTCCTTTTACTTTCTTTGGTTGCCAAATATGAAATACGTTTGGAAATTTTAGCCCAGAACTTGAGTTTTTAATAAAGTTTCCAAAAGGGAATGAAACTTGGTGTTCTGTACCCTGTACCAAATGATGGTGTACTGCTCAGCCATATCAACAACAGATATACAGACTCTTAAATGGAGGTGAAAAGAGTTTTTCCTCAGCCAGTGCAAGTCCAGTGGCATGAACACAAGTTACCAAACCTCTTCTGAGAGCTGCTGGCTAGCAGTAGAAGAATATGGAATGGAGTGCCAACAACAACCTCTGTGTAAATGCAACAAATATCTATGTCAAGATCTGCTGGCCTTAAAAATATGTTTGTGTACTGAGTGCAAAGACAATATTTCAGTAGGGACTACCATGTCTTCACATCTCTTAAAGAGAATTTAAAAATTATTAATATCTGATAAATATCCTTTGAGGTTTATTGTGATCAGCTGTGATAGGCTGCACTGATGAAAGTCATGGGCACAACTCATGAGTGTCCCTTTCCTGACTTGCTTTCTAGGTTTCTAAGAAGGTTTTTATAAAGTAGGTTTTAAAAGCTCCTGACTTCTGTGCCACAGAAGCTATTTTGGAAATATCTAACACATCTCAGACTTGTTATGAAACTTGTTTGAGAAGACAGTACAATCTTGTAACATAGGTTTAATTCCAACAATTTCTTAAATGGTTGTAAGTAAGAGTAATCTGACTACCAGGAAGGCAGCTGATGCTGAACTTGATGCTGCCTCTAAAGCAGTAGTGACTTCAGTCCAGTTAATACAATTAAATGTGTGCTGCATTGGAAGGAGAAAATGCAAGCACAGGGGCAGTGTCTTCTATTCCTGCCAAAACCACTCCTTGTTTCATGCTGCCACAATACGGTCTGGAGATCCACATGACCGTGGTGGGTAGGCATAGCATCTTTTGAAGTCTAACACCAGGACTGGCAAAGTTCATTAGGCTTGTGAAGCTGACAGCAGCTATGGCAGATGGTCAGTAGCAACTGAACTCATGAATTAAATGGTGCTAAATGCAGCTTATAAATAAACATCCTCTCACTGTGCTAACACCTTACGTTTGTTAGTTTATCTGTCTTTCGTATTTTGATTAATTATAGTCATCCAGTGAAATTCCCCCGTAATTTAACGAGGTTGATTTCACACATGGTTAATTAGGAATATGTATTTGACTTTTAAGATTTATGCCTAAAAATACACAGCACAAAGGGTAACTTCATTGCTCTTGGACTAACAGCATATCAATCAACTCAGCATGAGACATCCTTATAAAAATAACAACAAATTGTTACATACAAGCTAAGTGCAACTGAAGCATCTCCTAATACCTAAGCATGCAAAATGAGATATAAAAGTTGCAAATGTTATGAAAAAAAAATCACAATTGAGATACACCTGAAACTTGTCTTTGTTCTTGGTAGTTATTCAGGATTTATTTTGGTGAATTTCTTCAGTATCACGGAGAGGATAAACCAACATTAACAGTATTGGTTACAACATCAGGGAGCTTTTCATTTCTGAGGTGTTCTAGCTATCCCTCACATTACTGGCTGCAAGGAAATAGCAAAAGCAGAACTAATCTTTTAAAGGAAGAAATCAGCAGTATATTGCTGTATATTTTGCCAACAGGAACTGTTGGCAAAAATGCAGTATTTCACTACTGGCGTTGTCCTAGAAGTGAGACAAAGAAATCCCATTTTTAGAATGTAAATCACTTCTCTTCAACCCCTTCACCCCTATTTGGATAGCGTGGTTTCATTTGATTCCACTTTTTATCCTTTGCAATGTAAACAACGCATTGAGTGCTCATCTGGGAGATGTTACCTGTGCTGTTCAGAGAAGCACTTCAATGACTGACTTGATTTTGCTGTATAAAGCATGTAACAAGAAACACATTTCTCCAACATACATCTTATTTATATTACAGCTTCCAGCTTGGCCTTGGCATAGTGTAGAGACTGTGCACGAAAACAAACAGGAGAAGGATTGCAGAGTAGACGTGTTTGGACTGAGCATATCCAATCATTCTTTACTCACTGTCAGTTTTAGGAGACCTTATCATTGCATCTCCAGTGGATGCTGAGGGCTCCATTGGAATCATCGCTCTTCTTTCAGCATCATTCCTCCAGCAAGTGTGCCTTGGATTTCCATGCTGTGCTTCACTGGCTAGCAAGTGGTGTTCTTCTGTTCTCTCTACTATCTTTGATGGTGTGTTGATGTCTCCTCACATCACACATTACCTTTTGAGCAGTGTTACGGATGGCATACCAGTCAGTACCAAAGGACATTTATTTGTTGAGTAGGCTGTGAGATTCACTAGGTGGTCGGAAGATTCTCCAGCAACCAGAATAAGCAGATGTAAGAATCCTACTGAACTTCCTGAACACATAGCCAAATAACTGAAATACAAAATTTACCCAGTATCTTGAGGCTAGAGGAAAAGAGATACGCTTTAGTGCATGTCTGTAAACCTAAACATTCTCATCTCCTCTGACCAGGTCTTCCCGTACTGTTTCCTTTGCAAGTCCTTTCCTATATGTGATGCACCAGGTTGCCTTTAGGGGGTCATGGGCTGTTTTAGGCCTCTGGACAATAAGCAGAACATGGGCACGATTTTTCAGCAGGCTCAGGCTTGGGACCAATTATTCGGCACCTGCTGCTGCACTCAGGTGTGACTCTGGGTGCCTGTTCTTGGGGTCAGTGGTGACTCCACAGATGCTCACTGAGTGGTCTTTCCCAGAATCTCACTGGAGGTATGAGCGTTGCTTTCTATGACAAGAAATGTTTCCGCAAAAAGCACGCAGAAAAATAACTTTTCCAAGAGTTTTAAACATGTGAACAAAGAAGGTGTAAGAGGTTATTAATTGTGACTACATAATAAATATCCTTTTTTTAACCTCACACCCCTTTTTCAACCTTGCTCATCCCATATAGGTCCCTGGGATTCAGTTTGTGCTTAGGTAAGGAGATGCTCTTTGGGTTTCATATAGGCCTCTCTCTTTAACTTGAGGTGCTAAAGAGAGCTGAAGGGTGTAAATGTATTTGCTTTTACCTGGACAATTTCCAAACTACAGCACAAATGAACTCATTTATCATATTTCTAGCTTTATGTCAATGTATGACAATGAAACATCAACACAAGGCAAGGGGACAAGTATTTAAAAAATATTAAGGTGCTGAGCTAAAAAGATTCAGAATTTCTTCAAAAATCAAAATTATGTAAATAAATTTCAAATAAAACAAACATTTCCTTGGCATAATCCTGCGTATCACAAATGGTGTACACAAATCTTTGTTGCCCTGCTGAGAAAGAAACCTGAGCACTGTGCTTTTTCTTCATTAGTTTCAGGTTTTCTTTCAGCTAGTTCAGCACCTGTGGAAAGAGAGCCCATGAAGAAAGCAGTCTCTTTGCTCTTCTCCAGGAATGCACTTATGACTGCATAAATCCCATGCTCCCTTTTTTCTTTAAGTCATTGAAAGCATTCTGCAGCTTCTTATGCAGCATTTAGTATAATAAAAGTAGTATATGATACAAAATAAT
Organism: Heteronetta atricapilla; assembly: GCA_011075105.1. NCBI lineage: Eukaryota > Metazoa > Chordata > Aves > Anseriformes > Anatidae > Heteronetta > Heteronetta atricapilla. The sequence goes on from CM021732.1 coordinate 123,153,800, forward strand.
AGAATGCAAAGCCCATGCTTTGTATTTAAAGACATTTTCTTGGACAGTAGCCTCCAGTTCTTCTTCACTACATGTTCTTAAATGGGCGTTTAATTTCTTTTTTCATTTAGCATGTACGGACCATGCTTAGTGCTCTCACAAAAAGTAATTTTGTTACACTTCTATTTTTTTTTTAAATATCTGTACATTATTTTGTATTTATTGATTTTTATACTGCAATGCATGTGTGAAAGCTGGCCTTGCCCTTAACATCACTACGAACATGGACTCTAGTTTCTGATTCCTTTGAGAAATGCTGTCAGCTGTAAAGTTCAGCATGTAATTATTGTTATGATGCCATCAGCTGAAATGGCTTGTCATTTCTGAGCCTCTTGTAAAAGGGAACTTGCAGCCAGTAGTGCAAACAGTAATGCTCTTTGCTCCTGGCTCTAGCAGCATGTTGTGTGCTCTGTCAGGATGTACAGGTTTTGCATTTACATCTATATATTCACATACAGACATTTAAACACTCTAAACAGTGCTGAAACTCATTAGATATGTTTTCAGTTACAAATATGATATTAGAATATAGGGAATAGAAGTGGAAACTGCTCTAGCCTTAAAAATGTTGTCCGAAGTTTGACTATGAAAGCTTCATCACATAATACGTAAGATATAGTCACACATGTATACATACACAAACACCCCTCGCACGAACATATATAGTATGCAACAGAATGACATTTTAACCTTCTTCTGGTACCTTTGCAAAGAAGGAAAGAAGGATGACTCCTCTGGACTCTGACATGGGTAGATAATTATAGCTGTGTTGTAACTCACCTGGAAAAAGTACAACTACTCCTCTGTAATGTGTTCACCACTGCAGGTATTTTCAGAATCAGGAATGATTTCATCCTCACTAACTCCTGCCAATTGATGAACTTCACTGCCAGTCCTGGCTACAAATCTCCTTCATTTTCCCTTTAAGTGCAGCAAAATGGTCCAGCTACAAGTAAGCATGAGATTCTCTGTGCTTTCTAGAAGGATTTACAAGTTGGTCCTAGTTGCTGATGCAAGGTAATATAAGTTTCTGATTTAGCATACTAGGCATTTAATTGGCTCTAACTTTTCAGTATTTATTTGCTTTTGAGTGTGGCTGGAAAGAATAATTGTGCCAATAAATTGGGATTGATTCACTGGATTGCAGCAGTCATAATACTGGCAGTAATAGACTGGGAACAATGCATAGCTTGAGGTTTTGAGTTTTGTAGATCTTTGTGAAACTACAACATGGTAATGATCTTGCTACTCCATTTACACTGGTATAATTTTACCCAGGACTCTACACTGTAGAAAAGAACTTGTTCGTTGTTCCTCGAGAGAGCCACCAAGCAAGGACTCTAGACACAATTATATGTTAATTGAATATCCATTCTTACAAGTACAGATGCTGCTGGGCTAAGCAGATTTGAAGGATGTGAAGCAGTCTTCAGCAGACTCACAAAAATAAGCAAACAAAGCAACCTACACTCCATTTCTTGTTAAACTATTTTTGGCTTGGTTATCTTGTAGCTGTTGCTGCACTGCATGAGAAATAGAGTCTGGGTCTGATTCTGCTCCTGCTGAAGCGATGTGAGTTGTGCTGATGATTTTGTTGAACTTGGACTCAGGCTTCCTCAACAGTTAGAGAGGAAGTTTTCTCCCATCCCAGAAAGCCTAGGCTTTCTGTGTCTTATGAGAACAGCACACTCTTTATACCTGGGATCTTCTGTTCTATCTTGAATCTTCTACTGAAGTTTTCCTGTAACAATATTTTTCTTCTGAGCCTGGAAAGTAGTTTTCTAGACACTTGTTCTGAAACATTGATGTTTAACCTCTGCTGTCACCTGACATTCTCCCTGTATCTGAATTTTTCTGCCCATATCTAACCACTGTATGAGTTAGGATAAAATTTGGACTGATAACTAAAGCATCTGGCTATATAGATATAAGATGCTTGTAATATGTCCAAAGTAAAATGCACACAGCCCTGGCTACTGAGCTAATTGTGTCCTTCTGCAAAGTAGGAATAGCTCTATTTAGGCTGTTAGTCTTTCTTTCTCTATTTTCAGATGGACTTTTGTTCTCTAAAGACTTTTTTCAGCATTTGCCTTTGGAGCTGTAAACTATCAGATTTATAGCCAACTGATCCTTTTGCCCTATAAGATATTTTCTGATTCCCTGAACTGCAATGACAGGATCAATTCAGGGATTACAATGGATAAGCAGCTGCTGTAGAGTCTAGAAAACAATCAAAAGGGAATGGAGCTGTGGCTTCAAGGCCTGGTAGGCTGGCTCCTCCCAAAGTTAAAGTGCCTGGCTGTGCCCAGGAATTTCTTTTGTAAAAACTAATAAAGAATGAGTGGTCTGACTCTATTATGCCAGCAATGTTCACAGAGCAGTAGCTTCTTTGCTATCTATACAAACAACCCTGATTCCAGGCAGCCATATGTGATAAAAAGTGCTTGTAGACCACCGATGGAGTAGAAGTTATCAGTCAAGGCTTCAATGAAGTGGAGCTTCAAAAATAATGCTTACAAAGGAAAATTCCTGAGCAGATAAATGAAATTGGCAGGGTCTGAGAACCTGAGCAAATCCTAGTTTCTTTGCAAAGCATTTTGGAATGTGACATTTGTTTCTGTCAGTCATGTCCAACAGAATTAAAACCATGAAAGGGCTCATAAATTAGCAACAGGCTTCTCAAGCTGTCTCCTAAGCAAGAAAGAACAAATGACAATAGCCAACCACTGGAGAGGGGTGTGGGGCAGACAGACAATGGATGGACAAGAGGAGCCCTGAGGGACAGAGACTGGGCAGCTGTGTAATACCCAGGTCACTGTGGTACTCTTGCCATGAGTATTTCTTTTTATTTATTGATTACTTTAACAATTTGCAAATGATTAGGGTGAAAAGAATGAACCCGAAAAAAAGTATTTCTGGGTCAGGAATAAAAATTTGTTTCATATCTCTAAAAAGAGATAGTATTTATAGGAGAAAAGGGCTGCAGCAGATCACCTAGGATTTTAGATCAGCATCTATGAATGCTTCAGAGCAGCCATCAATAAAGAAACTGTGAGACTGATCAGTAACTAGAAAGATAAAGAACTCCATGAGTATGCACTTGAATTGTTAAAGAATTTGCTGCATTTTAGTCTGTCACAACCATATACAAACCGGTCTTAACCTTTGCAAGGTTTTTGCCATGAAATTTGGAGGAGGAGCTCCACCATCATTTACCCCTGCCATACTCACTACCACAACTGCTCCACTGGTCTGTGGCACAGGGACTTTACAAAAGGTGTTCAAGGGTGTGGAGTGGTGCTGGTGCTGGGAAACAGAGTTACCAGGCATTTATTTTTGTTCCATAGAGAAACTGAAAGAAACTCGACATAGGAACATGCCAGAGACAAGAGGTACTGCTGACTGATGGCATCTTGCCCTTGTGCAAAGCAGTGGCTCCCAGCTGCCACTGTCTTATTACTGAGTGACAACCAGAAACCGGGACCTTTTGCCTCAAAAGAGAGCAGAGCTTCATTTCTTTTCACCTCAGACACATTTTGCCTTAAGAATCAGTTGCAGATCCGGCAGTGCATGAAGCCTAAGAGCTTTCTGAGAGCCTGCTCTGGAGGGATGGAGGTGTTGTGGTCCCAGCTGGGGGCTGGAGGGGGGTTCAGGGGACCCGGCCATGCCTAGCTGGGGCAGAGCCACCTCCTGCTGCTTTACAAGCCGCTGGTGGCCAGCCTGCCTCAGTAAATCTGGCCTGCCTTTTTGCTTGGTTATTGTGGATGAGTTTATTTGTTGAATGCAGGCAAGTTTAAGCAACTTTGCAGGACTCACAGCAGACAAATTTTCTGCCGTAAGGCTGACTGCTTTTAATGGCAGTCCAGGTCTACAAGTTGTGATCATCCTATTGGGGAAAAAAAGCAACATTTTGTCACCTACAAGTTAATTGAATTGGCCAATGAAGGCATCAATTTATAATAATGATTAATAACAAAGCACTGTGGGCAATGGAGCTACAGACCAAAACTAATTTGTGGAAATTACTCAGCAAGTGATTATGACTAATGTGATTTGCCTTTGGGCAATTCATGAAGCAAAAGTTAAATGTGTGGAATGAAACATTCATTATCCATTATTCACTCAGTATAGACAACGGCATTTTTACTGTAGCAGAGCCTATACACTCCAGGCAAGTTTAAAGGATTTATTATAGTAAGCATTATATGGATTTATTTTTTTTAAAGAGGCAAATATCCATCCTAAGGAGATCCAGATGCTAAATTTAAAAAGTCTGAAGGGACTACACCATCTGTAAATGTGTATGAGTTAGCCTTATAGTTCAAGTACTGGTGGCAGAGCAGTCCTGTTTGAGATCAGAAGGTTTTCATGTGGACTGAAGTCCTCAAGTATTCTTCCAACTTCTTCTGTGAGCTTTGTCACTGACACTGTGTCTCGACTGTCACTGCTGCCCAAGTTAATTAATGGGGGCATATTTTAAGATACTTCAAACACATTACGACATACAGCCAATTCCAAGATCATCCTCCAAGGAAGTCTCAGAACAGGTTTCTTTAAATGAACACTGAAGAAAGTACTCCTTTTGTGCCTGATCCTCTACCCAAAAGTGATGGACCTTGCAGCCTGCTGACTTCGACAGCACTGGATGCAGCATGGCAGAAGGCAAGGCTCTCCCCATTTCCTTCCTCACCTCTCTGGTGATTCTTTCTTTTGCCCAATCCAGGTGAGACAAACAACAGATAGTTGCTGTTGGATAGATAAATCCTTCTAGAAGGCAGCAAATCAATACCTTTCCCATGCTCTCCTATGTTTCTAAAATGTTATCTGGCATGGATTTTTCTTAAGCAAGTCTGTCAACAGTGGGCACACTTTATTTTATTAAGAAATAAAGTACCCCTAGAAGTAGAGGAGGTCTCTGTATCTTAGCAGGCTATAGAAAAAGAAGCTAGAGCCGACTTCATATGACAAGATCTGCTCAGGAAATATCAGTGGTAAGGACAGTTATTAACAGGCAGATAAAAAAACATGAATGAAGAGATACACTAATCACTCTTGTAAATGCCTGTTTATTTTCTTCATGATTGTTTTCACTTTGTCCAAGTCAGCGGGCTATAAGGAGTAGGTAGCTTTGCATTTGATTTATTGTCTGCTTGACACCAAAATACACTGCTTTGTCATAGTACGATCAGAGTACTTTTCAGTGGCTTCATGATTAAGTCCTTCAGGAGGATATGCTCATGTGAACTGCACAGAGATGAGTTTTCCTTTTAATTCTTTAGGTTATGAAAGACATGCCAGAGACAAACACTAATTGACTCTGCCTTATAAATGCAGATTTTAAAGGCAGAGGGAAATGGCTGAATAAACACAGAACACCACGAGTCTATAATCAAACTCCCTCCACAAGTCTGAGTGCAAAGGGAGCCTGAGGAAGGAGGGTTTGTCTTCTCCTTCCCCTGCCAGACCAAAGAAAAGAGCAACCCAACAGTAGCTGCAGCATTGTGGTCATCGCATTGCACTAAGGGCATGCTGCTTCTGCTTTTTCATGTGGTCAGTAACACCCTTCTGTGAAGGTCAGACGTTAGGGATATAACTCTGGGTAGTGTGGTCTTATGGTCACAGTGCTATCCTAGGATTTTGGAGGAACAGACGTCCAGGTCCCAGCTCTATCACTGATTAACACTGTAGTCCTAAGTGGTCTGTTCTTCTGTATGTCATGACTCAGTGCTGACCAGGAGGTAGACAGACTGTTATATGCAAAGAAATCCTGGAACAAGAATGTGGGGACTAACCCTGACATTACTGTAGAGTTTAACTTTTTTTGGCACCTTTGAAAAATACCTCACTTCTAATACACCAACTTGTCAGGCTACAGAAACATTTGTCTAAATTTAAACCCAAGTGCAGGAATCCTTCTCAATGAGAATAATGAAAGTGGTGTAATTTTCATTTTCACTATCTTCTCTTTTCTTTTAATCTGGGGGAGAATACTATCAGTTCATATCATAATTCAGGTTCAGTTAAATTTTTAAATTGCTTTAAATAAAACATTAAGATTCTTCAATAAACCAAATACTTGCAGTTATTCCCCAAATACTTTATTTTACAAAGAAAAAAGAGGAATTGTTGCTATTTGATCATAATTTAGGTACAAATCTGTTATGTCTTGAAAGGATTCATGCAGAGCATGTCAGTAACGTGATAGGCTGGTATTAATTTACTGCTCAAACCAAAATGCTTTCAAACAAGATGGGTTTTAAACTTGTTCTGGTTTCCAGACTCTAAAATGTAAAAATCCAAAGCCCAGTAGCCTGTAATTAGAGCAATTCATATATCTGCCATGACTCCTCCTGTTCATCCCTCAGTTGTTAGTCAGGCAGACTGTGTTAGGACTAGGTCACTGCTTTGTTTGCAACTTATTTTGCACGACTGGTGATTTTTGTATGTGTGCGTATGTGTGTGTAAGTTTCACCATCTTCTATTTTCTGAGCACATTATCAGCATCGTGCTTAAAGGCTCATGTTTAAAACATGAAAGGTAAGTCCACTGTCAGTTCAGTTTCCAGCTCTGGAAATCTGGGAGTCAGGAGAAGGACTGGGGAGAGTCCTATGGAGATTTGAGACACTGCACAACTCCACACATATGATTCTTCAGAGGCACTGATGACTTGCAGTCACTACTAACTTCTGCTGGTATTGTGAATACTTGGCACTTCTAACAAGTGCCATTTATCCACTACTTTATGAGGGGATAACTTCAGATTGTTTTTCTGGGTGTGGAAGGTTAATGTTAAACATATCTATTGCTTGTTAGCACATCTGGTGTCTCTTTCTGAGCCCATGTAGATGAGAAGTGAAGCAGCTGCAGATGGGACAGCCCTGAGACCTGAAAAGCAGCCAAACCAAGCTTCTTTTCATGAGACTGGGTGTCAATACTCTCTTTTTTTGAATCTTCCCTTCAGCTCACTACCTCAATGAAATCAATCACTTTCTAATTAACTAGTCAAATTCCGATGCACTTTGCCAAAATTTTATTATCCCATTCTCAGAGTTATAGCAAGCAATTATTTATTCAAGTTTCTGCTGCTTCCACTTTGATGGAATTGGGTGAAGGAATCTCTTTCTGGGAGCCTAAGGGAGCTCTGTAATGAGAAACAGTTGCAGGAAGGTGAGTAACCCTTTTGCTTTGCAGGGTTTGCAATATGAGGAGAAAGAAAAAAAAAAAAACATATGTGCTCCCTCTTTATGTTCCAGCATCCATGGGGAAGAAATTAATGAAAAAAACAGCTTCCACATGTATTTCTTAGGTTTATGGTTAGATTATTATTTTTTTTTCCCCTAATTGTGAGTGAAATGATTATCCTCTTTGGGGTATTACTATAACATTCACAGTTGAGGGTAAGGCCCAAACTCTCCCTGAGACTTTGTAAGCACTGCAGAAAGAAACATAAGAAACATTCTTTAAGAAACATTCTTTAAGAAACTTGGTCATTACAGTGCAAAGCAGTGTAATACATAGGATTGAAACATACCCTTTGTTGAACATTGTGAGAAACAAAGTTGTGTTTTTGCAGTAAAATGTGAGATTTATTATGTAACATGGGCAGAGGCTGAGTGTCTTGAGAGTAGCATTTACAGAAGTTAGCATCTTGAGTGGGGAACTAGGAGAATATGGCACTAAGAAATGTAGAGGTGATGGAGAGTGCATTAACCTACCTGCCTAAAGCTAGTGAGGCATCATGCCTTGCCCGCTGGAGCACTCTCAGCAGTGAGCCTTCTCCTGGGGTGAGGGACCTAAGGCAGTTCTGCTTGCTTTCTTAAAAAACAGTAGCAAGAAAGCTTCATCATAACCAACAGGTGGAATGCTTCACAGTGAAAATGTAAGCACTCTGCTATCTTCATTTTGTTTTGGTATGCAGACTGAGATTTGATTTGCTCGTATCCGGGATGTTAACTACTGGAGTATAAAATTACACGCACCTTCATTCTTTGCCTCAGTGAGAACACAATCATTTACACGAGGCTTCAGAAAGAGAGACAGAGATTCATTGCAGACTGCTGAATAGTTTGCTGGAAGTTGAAGGCAGTGAGCAGCACAGAGGCTTGTGCATGCTTCCGGCACTTTGGTACTGCTGGTGTGACACAAAACTGTACATCCCAGGACTGCCAAATTTACCAAAGTGTTCCACTGGCTGTGTCCACAGAGCTCTTGTCAGCCAGACACAAACGTAGGCTTGAGTTCACTGTGCCAAATTACTCAGCTTGTTGTGTCTGTGCTGCCTGTGAAGCTGCACATCAAACTTCTTTACCCTCACAGGTACAGGAAAAAGTCAACCGTCGCCCTCGAGGCAGAGCATGAGCCAACACAGGTGAATAGCAGAACCTGGGACTTGACTTCGGCATCTGGAACAAACTCAGCACAGTGATCAGATTGCTACTTCCCTGGCTCTGCTTTGGTTTGTCTGCATTTTGAAGACCATTAACAAGGTTTGTGCCTCCTCTGGTGCCTAAGCTCAGTGCTTGTGCATGAAGCGATCCTTGCTGTGCTGTTGCAGGGGTCTGGTGCTGTGCTTGCGGGTGGTCTCCTTTCTCCTCTGATAATGGGCCACACTGCTGTGGAAAGAGTGCCTGTGCCTTTGGTAGCTGTGTCAGCAAAGCAGAGCACTGCAGAGAGCTCTTATGCTGCGCTGCTACCGTGGCACCAGGTAGGATCTTGCTCCATTATGCTTCATTTATGTCTGCTGGAAAATGCTATGGAAAAAAGTGTTTGGCTTTCCAGTGAGTCTTACAGATACTCTCATTTGTCTCTTGAGATTCTCAGACTAAAGCCACTTACTTTTTCCTTTTCCTGTATGTGTTCATATCTTGAATTAACTCAGTGTTTTAAGTAAAATAATCGGCTGGATAATGAAGCATGCAATTGTGTATGCTGGGAAGAAGTGAGAGAGCAAAAGGAGCAAATTTGCAAGTGTGGCACCTTTATTATTTTAAGGCAGGAAATGTTTCCTGTTAAAGTTGTCAGGCCTGATGAATCTAATTCCTATGCCATTTTATTGGGAAATTAGGAATTTAATGGACAAAGGCTGTTTTCCAGAGTATTAAACAGCTTGGAGTAAAATGACAAATGAAAGACATTTAACTCACTACAGTTTTCAACCAAGTTCAGAAAAAGAAGAATGAAAATAATCAAACTCACCTTAAGCCTGTTAAATGCAGCCTTCAGGATCTGTGTTTCCCTCTCACTCTCAGGAACAACTCGTATGACTTTATCACTGCCAATAACAGAACAATGAATTGACACTTTAAGGGTCCTCACAGCAGCACAATGCAGCAGTAAATAGGTTGAGATAGCTACCATACTTCTGCTCTACCTCAGCAGCAGCAAAATGCAAGCTGAACTGGAGCTATGCTTCTAAATCTTCTCCCCGGATTATGCACTTACATAGACGTGATTTGCCTTTTACAGAGAAAAGCGTTAGCTGTCCCCTCTATTTCTGTGTAATTACTTTTACTCATTGCTTCTAACAACCATTCAAGGAATCTTCAATACAGAAAGTCTGCCTCAGATCAAAACAATATTTTACTTTTAAAAACATAAAATATGTGATTGAGGGCAAGATTGGGTAAGATACATCACTTTTGTAGGTTTGAAAGGCTCTTAAGGTGGTGGTGGTTTCATGCCTTAAAGAGAGAGGACTTGACTTAGAGAAGACTTTAGAAGACAGGAGGCATTCATATCAAGGCATACCCTTTGATTTAACCATTAAAACTCACACAAATTTTTGTCATATAAGTAGCTACTCATACCTGTTTAGAAAGTTCCAGATAATAGCAACTCATTTTATGCACTTTCTTTAGCAGATCGCAATGAACATAAATTTGCAATCAGGAAAAAAGGAAGTGAATAGCTCCATTCAAGTGACGACCATCCATCTCATGGAGCTCTGGGAGGCTGGAGACCACAGAAAATACAGGGTATGATCGTGTAACTATAAGAACATCAAGCCATACACAAGAGGTCTGAAATAAATTTGCATGGCCAATGATAATTCTGGCATTTTCCTACCTCTTAGGACTTGGACTTCAGACTTTTGACATTCAGTACTTCTCTACCAAGAGCCAATGGAAGTCATGTGCATCTTTATTTATACAGTTCTGTTCCCTAGCCAGAATTCCTTTACTTTTTTTTTTTTTTTTTTTTTTTTTTTTTAAACTCCAATTTCCTTCCTATGTGGGAATTTTATGCTGTAGAATTTCCCTTGACATTGAGAAGAAGCTTGTCCCTAAAATATGTTGTGAACTCTCTTACCTTCCTGATACTTCTGAGTCTGCTCAGAAGATATTTGCCTAGCTAGAAGCAACACTGGTGAGTGTGCCTTCACCTACCTCCCTGTCTTAGGAAGGCTCCCAGGCTGCTTCCATTTCTCAGGAAGCAGGCACCAGGTCTCTCCTTCAGTGTGCTGAGGCTGAAGACCTTCTAGGACCCCTCTTTGTTGCAAGAATTATTAAGTCATTTACAGGTAAACATTAAATATTGTCAGTAAGTGGTTCAGAAGAATGCACTGGTTCTTGGGTTCGGTATTACTAACACTGAATTCTGGAATGGCTTACTCTGGCCTTTTCTGGTAGTCCTTTTTCCAATCACCATTTTTTTTTTTTTTGTCTTTTCTTTCCAATCACCATTTGCTCCCATTGTTTAGCTTCCGATCCAACTTTCTGTCTGAGCTGAGCTCTTCAGTTTTGTTTCTCAGCCCTGATGAGCTTTCCATGTAGATGAGTCACAAGCCCTGAAACTCTTAAGTCTTGTAAAGACTTCACAAGCTTAAAGGTTTTTGCCCAGTTGGACTCCAGGATGTGTCTCCAATAATACTGATGTATCCAGAGAAGTGGACCTTGGTCTACTCTTCCTGGGTGCTGCTGACCTTACTTGGCAAATTCCAAGCCTAAAAAGTAAGATTTCTGGAAAGACCCTTGTTATAATTTGGCAGCTCTAAAATTTTAGGGAAAATTACTGTGTTTCTGAGCCAAATTGAACCTCCTTTACAGGAACTTACTCAGAAAGGAGTAAGCCCCTTAGAGCACAAAACTACTGTATCTGTTCAAGAAAAAATGATGCTCTTAATGTATAACGCATGCAACAGTAATATTCTTTCCCATTACTCATTTCTCTATGGGTATTAAATTGCTGTTAAGAAGGAAATTAGTAAAAAGAAGCAATGATGGCCCAGGACATGTGAAAGTGAAGTAACTAATAAAGATTCACTGGAAGTTTCTGGAAGGATTGGGATAACCAACATATACAGAACAGATTTTAATGAAATAAGTAACTAAGCGTGTGTTACACATTGGTAATGGAATTTGAAAGAAACAGATAACACTCAGGTATGGTCCTGAATTAATACACGTCACTCTAAACTGTCTTGGATTAGCTCAGCAAATCTGTCATTTCTCATATGATGAAAGACCTGGTTTTTAGGGGAAAATACTGTTGCTGTGACAGACTGATCACTTGACACATCATTGAGAAATGCCTCAGGCTCTGGCTGGGCCTGATCCTAGAGAGCACAAAGAAAGCAGTTTATCATACCTGGTACTGTTAGTACTTTATGAAAATGGTTAAGCCAGTGTGATGAGGCAATTTCATTGTTTATTTATGTAAGCTACAGCAAGACACTGGACTCCTGAAGGCTACCTGCTAACCCCTATCTCTGTAGGCTAGCCATCTGGTGGGTAATCATTCAAGGTTCCAAAAAGCACAAATATCAGATCCTGGTTTACTCTTGACATCCACCAGTCGAAGAACATAGTCCTAAGGTTATTTTTCATAGCTTTACAGCTTTTTTAGCTACATTTCATGCTAAAAAAAAAAAAAAAATCAAACGATTACCTTAAGCGCTATGTAATACCCAATGAATTTAAGGCAGAGATCCAACAGCCTACCCAGTATTTAAGACAGCAAGAAAATTTACTGGGTCAGTCGTACTAATGTGGCCAATAAATGGCAGCTGCACCACAAACATTCAGAACCATCCCTGGTGAGGTTTCCTACCTTCACTCATGTCTAGCTGCTGAGGAGAATGGAGCAAGTGATAGCTTATACATTTAGGAAAGGTTGTCTCATATCATCTTGCCTGCAGACACATATCAGCACTCTGCTGCTTCATGCTGTCTCTAAACTTTTTGTTAAAGTTTATTTAAAAATTCTATACAAATAGCAATATGGGATATATTTTCTATCACTGCTGGGGACTAAGCATTATTGGTTTATTTCTTTGGCTCTTTTCATTGACTTCATAGTTTTGCTTATCTATGAACAGAGCAGATGGATTCAATGAAGTCATTTTGGAGCACATACACAACTATACTGATGGAATTAGTAGTTCTCTCACATGAAGCTTTCCTGATAAAGTCACATGACATAAATTATGTTTATGTAAATTCCTCATTTCCATCACAAAAATCCTTCTTATTGTTTTATTTTCCTTACTAATGTGAACCTTAATCAGCTCTCTCGTTTCCCATGGAATTCAATACAAGTATGTTTACAAAGGCTTTACAAATATTTTAAACACAGTTTGAGGAACAACATGTTATAAATCAAATACCTATAGAAAAAAAATAAAAGAAAATAAATCCCTGCTTACAAGCATCTCTTTCCTCTACTGCTAGTGGTAGAAGAAAGATTATAGTTCTTGAGAACAAATTGCTGTAGCTGCTGCACTTAACTGGTTCATTGGGTCTTGGGAGCAGATACACACAGAAAGATGTATCTGAGAAGCTACACTATGAAAGCCTCTAGTCAACTCCCAGTATGCCATCAACTATCATGTGTGATGAATTATAATTGCTTCATCTCTTTTTTTTTCTGCTAAATTCTTCTGCTAGTCAAAATTCTACAAAATATTCAAACTTTTCTTTATCTGTTAGTTAATGGGATAGAGACTTTCAACCAGGGATTCAGTACTGTTACAAAAATCACTTCAATAAGGTTGGAGGTTCTTTCTGGGACCTGATAGGAATATCTGGAAAGAGAATTAATGAACCTTCCCAAACCCTCCTGGATAGTTTCCTTTATTGGAGCGGATGCTGATCCAAACAGAAGAGAGCACCATTTATATTTTCTACATAGTATTATGTATAGTTTCTGCCTTTTAGATATTAAGGTAGGAAAACTGACATTTTTCCTGGTATAAAGAAGAGCCAGCTTATCTACAATTTTGAATGAAAATGATTTTGCTTGGGTAATGTAGGCAGAAATGCCAAGGAGGCAAAATATTGTATTGCATGATATTTATCAGTATAGAACAGATGATTTCTCTGAAAATTGAATTTGTATGCAGGTTTCTTGCTGACTCTCAGGCATGTCCTTTTGATTTTGATTTATTTATTGGGGGGGGAGGGGAGGTGGTACAAAAAGGGTTTCTTACTTTACCCAAGTAAGTAACCCAACTTTACTTGTGGGACTAAACCAGCACAATACTACTACCACTCTTCCTTTAAGCAGCTTCATTCCAGAGACAGGTGATCTGGAAAGGTGAATGTCTTCAGTTTAAGTTCCAACCAGGAATAACACTTTTTCAAGTAAAGTTGGCCTCCAATGACTTGCAAACTCTGCATATAGGGCCATCAGTTCAAATACAGAAAGTGTGAACCAGTTGCTTCATTCTCAGAAAAAAAAAAAACAAAGTATGTGTATGGTAATGGATACCATTTTACATCAACAAACATCATTCAATCTTATGCAAATACAAGAGAGAAGAAGATGGTTACTCAGGGCAGAAAATAAAATAAGAACTAGCAAGACAAATACACTGTTAAGAAAAACAAACAGATCAAAGTAAGAGAGCAGATTACAGGGAGGTATGTTACTTAACTGTGCAGGATTATGGTATGCAAAACCTTGGGAGATGCCCATTTTGACCAAGGAAGAGGCTGCAGTAGTCTGCATAAATGAAACACTTTGTATATTCATTTGAATTCACTGCCTAAGACATGCATTGTAATAACATGTTTGCATGAAACAGTTGATGATTGTTAGCTTCAATGTAATCTTTTCAATGACATATCAAGCACAATTACTTTTTGAAAAAGCCCCATCTTTGGTCCAGTATCAGAGATAATTGAAATAAACTTTGGCTGTAACTAATATTTCTCAACAAATTTCTCCAGTGAGTTGTTCTGCACTTTGTAAGGAAGTTATGAGTAGACAGTGATCCTGTCAAGCCTGGCATGGGTCCTGTTATGGCAGTACCAGAATGCTCCATCTGTCTGCATGCTCTCCTGCCCAAACAGGAAAAGCTTCCCCAACATCCCTCTTCATCCTGTCTGCAGAGGCATGTTTGGCTTGTGTGGCATGGCTAGACAAATCTAGTTTGGTGTTGTACTGGGTCTAGCTGGGATGGTAACTTTCCCTGCAGCAGCCCATACAGTGCTATGCTCTGCACTTGTAGCTAGAACAGCAGTGGTATCACACTGGTGTTGTGTCTGCTGCTGAGCAGTGCTGGCACAGCATCAGGACTTTCTCTAGCCCTCCTAGGGGGTGGGCAAAAAGTGAGAAACATCACCAGGGCAGCTGACCCAAACCAACCAAAGGGATATTCCATACCATATGATGTCACACTCAGCAATAAAAGGTGGGAAAAGGAGGAAGAGGGGTGGGGTGGGCTCTCGTTGCGAAAACGTCTGTCCTCCTCTCCGAACACCGGCTACGTGCATTGAGGCCCTGCTTCAAGGACGTGGTCAAGCATCGCTTATTTGTGGGAAGTAGAGAGTAATTTTTTTCCCCTCTGCATTTCCACATAGCCTTTACTTGTTTTGTTATTCCCTTTCCCCCTTCCTCTTCCCCTTTTCCCTTCCTCCCTTTAGTTGAATTGTTTAATTAATAATAATATTGTTAATAATAATAATATTGTTAATAATTGTTTAATTAATATAATATTTCCTTGATAATATATTTCTCTCTTTATTAAAATTATCCTTATCTCAACCCGTGAGTTGTTTTTTTTCCCTTTACTTCTTCCCCTCCTCATCTGAGGAGGGGGAGTGAGAGAGCGGTTGTGGTGTTCAGTTGCCTAATACGGTCAAACCACCACAGGTGTCATGATTAGGTTATGGCAATCAAGATGGGGCTGCCCAACGGGTGCCCTTGGACAGACCTGCTTACATCAGTTGTGTATGTTTTTATTCCTTTTCCCATCTCTTCATCCTCTCTTCCACCATACTTGTACTTTGCTTTCTCTATCTCCTCTCCAATAAACAACTCAGCCCCAATTACATGTTCTCCATTGGTCCCAGATTTGCATACAGATGCAAATCTGGGATTTCTATAATCTTAGCTTTATATGATATTACTGACATGGTTACCTTGTTGGGCCCCAGATGTACCCAATATTCCCTCCAGATTACCTGTGAAACTGAATCATTTCTCACAGAAAGGAAGGAATTGTTATTTTTATTTTCATGAGACATGCATTTAACTTAAATTCACATATTTTCTTTATCAGAATCTCTATGGATGCCCCAGAAATCCTCCTAGATTTAGTACGTAGTTTCCTGTAATAGCAAGGAACAAGATCTTATGACCAATAGGTCTTTAGTAATGCTCTGTTTCTCTCCTTGTTTTTAATGAATTCACTACTAAATAATTCCTAACTATAGAGAAGTAATGTCAAAGAATGATAAAATAATTTTGTTTGATGGGATAACTGAAAATCTAACCCTCTACTCAAAGCAGGGCTACCTTCAAAGCTCAGGTTGCTCAGGACACTGTCTGGTCAAATTGAGAATTTCCTCAAGGACAGGGATCCCACAGTGTCTCCAGGTAATGTTTTCATATTTGGTATCCCATTGTGTATTACCCAAATACCTAATTGGGATTTCCCATTTTGCAACCTGTGCCGGCTGCCCGTCATCATTTTGCTGTGTCCCTCCAAGGTGAGCCTGGCTCCATCTTCCCTACAATCTTCCATCAAGTATTTGAAGACAGCAATAGGAGCTTTCTCTCTGGAGTCTCCAGATGGAACAAACCTTTCTTTTAGTCTCTGTGGTGTATTGTATGTCTGCCCCCTCCGGGGGGCTTACACCTCTGCAACTCCAGAGGTGGCCTCAGAAGAGCCAAGAGACACTTCCCTTGAGCTGAGCCATGCTCTTGCTAATGAGCCCAGGCCATCATAAGCATTGATCACTGCACAGGTACACTGCTGATTTGTCCACCAACACCCCCAAATTATTCCCTGTAGGGCATAATTTGCTTTCTGCAAAAAACCTGCTTTCTGATCAGCCCCTAGCCTGCACTGGTGTGTGGGGTTATTACTCCCAGAAGTTAGACTTTGTTGAACTTCTAGAGATTTGGTGCTATTTGATGTGGTTTCATGTAATTTCTTGCAAAGCTTTGCCCACTGCAGGACACAGTGATGGCCTGGGAGAAAAAATAGTTTCTTGTCTGTCTTTGTGTGTTTGGGTTAAACACAACTGTGCCACATTTGTAATTTGGCATCATGTTTGTCATGATCTCTTTAGGTGACAGGCTGGCAGACACTGCAAGTTTCTAAAGACCTCTGTGATGTGTCAATCTGCAACTTTTCCACTGGAATAGCAAGCTATTATTGCAATATTTTGTTATAACCAAGTTCAAATACACAAAATCCTCCCCACCCCCCAAAAATATAAAAAACAGAACTTGATTCAAATGTTTCACTTCTTAATGCAAATTATGCTGATGTGCATTCCCAATGAAATATCTGCTCAAATAATAAATACTGCTCAGGTTACCCAAGTGCCTGTAAGCACCTTTCAGATAACATTTCCCTCAGCAGGCAGAAAAATGGCACGAGGGAACAGATTCTCAAACTTCTGAAATTCTTACTCTCTTGGCCAGTGCAGAATGATCTCTGTATAGGAAATACCCCTGAACAACAAAATTGGAGAACCAAATAGGTAACAGATCATCTGAAATCCACCCAGACTGGATTTTCTAATCACTGTTGATTCTGTAAAGTGTTTTAAGAACAAATGATGCATTTGAAGTTCATAAAACTGCTCCATAACATTATGAATAGGAAAGCTACTAAGATTTAGACTGCTAATTATTACTGAAATGAATGAGACTGTTCAGATGGATTCACTGAGGAGGATAACACCGAGCTCAGAACCCAACCACATGGACAAAGTAACTGCACAGTTCTGCCAACTGCAGCCAGGGCTTTTATGTTTTTAATTCCACTATAAACAATTCTAACATGTATATTCCCTGATGGGCTTGCAACACAAAATGGTGATTGACAACGACAAAGCTCAGTAAAGGCAACAGTAGGGAAAAAATGCCAAGGATGCAAACTACAGAGACAGTGAGGCTTATCACAAAAATTACCAACACACTTTTCTTCATTTGAATGTGCAGATTCATAAAAATCTAAACCTTATCTTTTGAGAGAGATTGAAAAAAAAGTATGATGCTATGCAGGGCTCCTGTTGAAATAGTTAACTCTTCCACAAAAACTGATTTAACTGATTTTTTTTTTTTTTCCTATACAGCTCTCAGCTGTTTTAGAAACCTGAGAAATGTATTAGCCTTCCTTGGTCCTAGAACAACGCATATATTTGTTTCCTACCTTGAAAAACTATTTAATTACTTTATTAACAAAATTAAAAGTAAGTCTTAAGTGTAAGATTTAAATATAAGAATTAAAAAGAGAATACAGTCTATTCTTGAGACAAACTTGCAGTGTTGTGATATTTAAAATTCCACCTTGCTAAAATCCTACTCTTTCCTGGGCACACATTACTTGATTTTTCAACTTTTCCAGATACACAGTCCTTCAGATGGACTGTGTGACTGATAACAGCATGTCTTTGTACCAACATACAAAAGCTAGAAAAGCTAGAAGGATCCATAGCATAAAAAAAGCAACCAGGGGAGTTTGAACTCTGAAAAAGACTCGCTCCTAATCAGCTCCATTAGAGAATGTGCTAAGCAGTCCCCACATTTTTTTCCTAGTCTTTGCAGAAAACAAATCACTCTCTCCCCCCAGCTGACAGCACGCTGCCCTGTGGAGCTGTGGTGGAAGGCTTCCCGCAGCTCTTCTGGAACCTTCTGGCCTCCTCTCAGACTGTGCATTTCCAGGCGGAGTGGCATCTGGAGAGCAACGTGACATTTTGCCCTCCTGTCATTTTATTAATGGATGCTACGGTTGACAGATTCTTATGCTAGTTTAAATACCAGTATGAGACTAAACTCCTGGGCCATTGCAGCCAGCCCTTTGCTGTTGCAAACATACTAGCTGGTTTGACCAAATGCTGCTATAGAAGTACAGTGCTCTTCTGCTTGTCCTACAGGGAACATGTTGGACAACCTCTCTTTACTGGTTAGAAACCTTCTAATTTCCAGTTAAAATGGTAAGTTTATATTATTGAATTCCTGTACTAAAGCTTTATTCAGATTAAACATCTTGTTTTTGTTTTCCTCTTCTCCTGCTATTTGATTCCAATGCATTTGAAGTCAACAAACATTTTTCCTCTCAGATTTTGTTTTGCTGGACTAGCTAGAGGGGTGTCTTCCAGGCAAAGGCCTCACATCTTTAGACACCCTAGTAGTTCTGTATTGGTTTTATCTAGCAAGGTTTTGGTAGCTGGGGGCTGCAGGGGTGGCCTCTGTGAGAAGAGCCCAGCAGCTGCCCCATGTTAGATAAGGGCCAGTTTCAGCCAGCTCCAAACAGAGCTGCAGCCCATGGAGAGGAGCCCACGCAGGAGCAGGGGGTCTGGGGGGAGCTGCCACCCATGGGGGACCTGTGCTGGAGCAGTTTGTTCCTGGGGGATGGACCCCGTGGTACGGAGCCGTGTGGGAGCAGTTGTTGAAGAGCTGCTGCCTGTGGGCAGCCCCCACAGGCTCAGTTCGGGAAGGACGGCATCCCGTGGGAGAGACCCCATGGGGAGCAGGGGCATAGGGAGACCGTAAGGGAGCAGCGGAGATGAAGTCTTAGGGACTGACCGCAGCCCCTATTCCTTGTTCCCCTGTGCCGCTCGAGGGGAGGAGGTGAAATAGGGTGGATGAGGAGAAGGTGTTCTTAGTTTTTTTTTTTGTTGTTGTTGTTTGAATAAATAACTTGATAAAATAATTTGGGTGTAAAAAAAACTTTCTGTATTTTTGTGGATAGTGATAACTCAAAGCACAGAGTATGAAAAATAAAAGCATTATGAAATTCCTATTGGTGAATGGGACAAAACCTGGAAGCATTTGCTTATTCCTGATTAACAGCCTTTTGAGTTCAATTTCAGACCTTGATCCTGCAAGCTCCCATAAGTGTAAATAAAGTCTTTCAGAATTAGGAGAAGGAGGTCTGTATGTACTCTGCTCGAGGGTAGGAAGGCTCTGCAGGAGGATCTGGATAGGCTGCACCGATGGACTGAGGTCAACTGCATGAAGTTCAACAAGGCCAAGTGCCGGGTCCTGCACCTGGGGTGTAATAACCCCAAGCAGAGCAACAGGCTGGGAGATCAGTGGTTGGAGAGCTGCCAGGCAGAGAAGGACCTGGGAGTGATGGTTGATAGTCGGCTGAATATGAGCCAGCAGTGTGCTCAGGTGGACAAGAAGGCCAACGGCATCCTGGCTTGCATAAGAAACAGTGTGGCCAGCAGGGCTAGGGAGGTGATCGTCCCCCCTGTACTCGGCTCTGGTGAGGCCGCACCTCGAATACTGTGTTCAGTTTTGGGCCCCTTGCTACAAGAAGGACATCGAGGTGCTTGAGCGAGTCCAGAGAAGGGCAATGAAGCTGGTGAAGGGTCTGGAGAACAAGTCCTACGAGGAGCAGCTGAGGGAGCTGGGATTGTTCAGCCTGGAGAAAAGGAGGCTCAGGGGCGACCTTACTGCTCTCTACAGGTACCTCAAAGGAGGCTGTAGCGAGGTGGGGGTTGGTCTGTTCTCCCACGTGCCTGGTGACAGGATGAGGGGGAATGGGCTTAAGTTATGCCAGGGGAGTTTTAGGTTGGATGTTAGGAAAAACTTCTTTACCGAAAGGGTTGTTAGACATTGGAACGGGCTGCCCAGGGAAGTGGTGGAGTCACCATCCCTGGAGGTCTTTAAAAGACGTTTAGATGTAGAGCTTAGCAATATGGTTTAGTGGGGACTGTTAGTGTTAGGTCAGAGGTTGGACTCAACGATCTTGAGGTCTCTTCCAACCTAGAAATTCTGTGATTCTGTGATTCTGTGATACTCATCACACTACTTGGCACAGAAACACAAGTAGCTGGTGAGAGTGTGAGTTTGTAAGTGTATAAAAAGGAGATCAGAGGAATTGTCTCATACATATTTTAAAGAGTAAATGTCAAGATGGTGAGCTTAGTTTAAATTTAAGACTTATCATTAGTGTTTTCTATGTATTTATTCATTAATGCAAGTTGCAGCAAGATGGATGAAAATATTTATGGAGTGAAAAAAATGTTATGGAGTGAAATATTGTTGCATTGAGATGTCTGTAGCATATTAAGTTTCCCCAAACTGCTCTATCATGCCTTACTGCCTAATTTTCTTCCACAGAGTGACTTTGTTTTTTAATTCATGCAAAGCACACAATTAATGTCACTGTGCAAATAAAGTGCAAACAGGACATGCATCTCCACAAATCTGCAGGAAGATAGGATCCATAAATTTCAAAGCTGGGGAATATAACAAATTTACTGATGAAAAGCTTGGGTCTACTTCTCTTTCTGCTTCTGTTACTGCACTAGGCTGCTGTAATTCCTTTGATTTCAAGGGAGTTACATCTTCATTCTTGCTGGGCCAAACAAAAAAAAAGGAGCAAACTTTTTTTTTCCAGGACAGGACAATCAGTTATTCCTCTGTTTGAGAAAAGGGTAATAGAGACTTGGATGCTGAATTGTTCATTAACTCAACTCAGTATGCTATTTTGAATAAGAAATCATAAATCTTCAAGAACTGTGCCCAAGAGCAATTACACATGATGTTAACTGCTAAATCCTAAAACAACAGATGTCTGAGAGTCTCACAGGGAGTCCTGTTCCTATCCCCACAGGGACATGTTCTTGGAGGGAGGTGATGAGGCTGAGCTGAGATGGCAAAACTTTGTGCCCAAGTGGAGCATCTCTGGCAAAGGGAAGGGGGAGAGTCCCTCAGGAAGGGCAGTTTGCACACCCAAATTGGGTTGAATCAGTATTTGTGAAGGGGTTCAAAGCACGCGTTGCCAATGGGGGTCTGTATGTGCACCAGAACAACCTAGATTGTTAGGGAACACAAATCTCACCAATTTCGCTTTTTTTTAGTGTCATCAGGTCTTGTGGAATAAAATATTTTGGAAATACTTGGAAACTCGTTTTGATGTTTAATTGTGTAATGGGATTCCTTTAAATATTTTAAAAAATATATATTTTAAAAGTAAACATGAAAAAAAAAATGTTTAATTACATGTTCAATGAATGTGAAAACCAAATGTGTGAGGTGGGAGATGAAAGAAGTAATTTTCATGAAAAATTTTGCTTCTACTCAACCATGTCACAAAAATTTAGAGCTTTAAGAAGTATGCACTGAAAAGTGTGGCTCCAGTTCTGCAACTATGTGTGCTTCATCTTTCCGTTGACTGAAATAATTCCAATTACCTGTGTCATTTGTGGCAGCAAATTTAGTATGCCTTTGTCTGCAGTAGGAAGTTATTTTACTAGTTATAACTAGTTATAGATTAGTTATAGATTTTTAACATTCAGATTTTCATAATTTTCAGATAAAGCTCTGATATTTGTTATTATTTTTGTTACTGGTAGAGTTCAAAACCACATTTTGGAGTTAGATATAGCACTACAAAGATAAACCTCCTGATTTATGGCATTTCCTCTCTTGTGAACCACTTTTGCATGCTGATGTATTTACAGGCAATGTTCAGAAACTCTTCATGGTGGGACATTCTTAGCACACAAACCAGAAAACACTTATTCAGCTGCTGCACACAGATTTATGGATGCATATACTCTTTTTCAAAACAGGTATATTTAAGCTAGTTTCAGGCCCTGTAACTTACTGACTGAGCCCTTTTATTTGTTTGGAAATACAGTTTTTAAACTTTTCTATACTTTATCCCATTTGTTGCTCATACCACAGGATTTACATGAAAAGCTGCACAAACGGAGGCCCTGGCTCCTCTTCAGAGACGATGCTGCCACCCCAGCAGGGTGCTGCCCTTCTTACCTCACGTGCCTGCAGCTGGTCAGATGGCTGCACAGCGCTGGTATCAATATTTTGTAAAACACACCAGTAGGGTAGATAAGAATAAAGATCAAGAATATATGTTATTATTTCAGTGGGACCAAATCTAGGACATGCATGTAATATATGTGCACGTTACACATTAGTTAATTGTATACCCAATTGCTTGTAGGACCTGAACATCAGGAGGTATTTGTTAATATCACAACAGTAAAAACCCAACCAGCTACAGTTAAAATGCGTTCAGTTGAGGTCAGCTGTATTTAGAAGCTGGGATCTGGAAGCCAACCAGGCTTCTTTTGCTGGGCACGGGGATTCTTTCATAATGGCCACGCAAGCCTCCCAGTGTCTCCCGTCAGGATACTACATGCTATTGTTATCACACATTTTTATGGCACGAATTTAAGATCCATCCTCGCACAAAGATTCTCAGGGCAGACTACCCATGCAACTTTGAAATGACTGGTGTTTGGACTGGCCATTTACTTGCTAAAATGGGCTGTAGATTTTGTTGTTTCATTCAACTGTATCCAGTGCATTTTTGTTTTCAGTGTCAAAAGTGAAAACTTAAAAAAAAAAACAACAAACCAACAACATATGTGACTGCAGGTTCTTCTTTAAAAAACATTTCTTTAAGAAGTATTTAGTATTTTCTTATGAAAGGCCTTGTGTAGGCATACAAGACAGTCTTAAGTCCTAACGACTTTGTAATACATACATCACACATCTTGCACATGCTTAACTATGTGTCTTGATAAAGATTTCAGGATGCTAAATTTAAATGTGTTTATAGTGGTTTGCAAGCTTGCAGTCTCACTTAACAGCAGGGAACGAATGGGAAGGAAGTGTATAACACAGCCACACATACAAACAAGATAGCTATGCATAATTTGATGGGTCCAAATCTTTGAACTTAGTCTTGATATGCATATATGCAATATGGCTCTCCTTTGATCTAGATTTTCCAAAACTATTTTTTTTTTTTTTTTTCATATAGCACAACCAGTCCTGACTATCTTACACAAAACTGACCTGCTGCCCTATCACTGAAAAAATGCAAATGATAGCACTGAACTACAATAACATAAAAAGCACACCAAATGCACAAGACTGTTCAAAAAGCAAAGTCAAATTGAAGGCTAAGGGAGGGAAATAAATATTTTAGTAGAAATGCAATTATTTATTCTCTGAAGACAGTTTCTGTTAGGCAGCTGCACCAGCCATTAGAGCAATTATATTTTGCCATCTTGGTAAGCTGCTTGAGAAATCATTTTTCTCCACTAGACTAATGCTGTGTCAATTCTCTGCAAAATCACTTTTGACTTAAGGGAGTGCTGTGGATACATGGTGCATAATTATAGAGGTAAACCTTGGAATTGACTTCTTTATTGTATTAATAGTTGCTTGGGTTGGATAATTTGGAATCCTGCAGAAATTTCTTTGCCTCTTAGTTTGCTGTTATCCTGATCTTAAATGATGCCACAATATGATTTCCATAAGCAAAAAAAGATAAGACTGGTTGTGGTTAAGATAATAATGCTTAGCTTAATTGTACCTATGTAGCCTTTTGTAATTTCAGTCCAACTGAAAATGAGGTCAACTCTGCAGGACGTCCCTGAGTGGTATTTTAAAACCCATAAGTTCTAGCAGTGCTGTGAATAGACAGAATAATTTTATTATATTGCGATAACCTGAAGATATATGGAGATGGCATTTGCATGTATCTGTATAGCACCTTCTGAATACCTGTCCTTGCAACAGGCCCCGGTCCATGCCATGCCACGCTAAGCCACCCTACCCTATATAGTCCATAATGAGAAATGGTCATGACAAGACTATTCAAACTACTAAAGATATGAATAATGCTCTGGAAGTCCAATTTCCATTACCTACACAATGAAAGAAATGTTTGCAGAAGAACTGATACAGTACAGAGCACAACCTAGTTAAGTTATTCTCTTCCTCTCACAGCTTTGCCTAGGGCTATCTCTTTTTATTGCCTTTTTTTTTGTCCCTTTAAGGAAACCAAACACCCTGTTTTATGACTCCAGGGATGTGATTACTCTGGGTATTTTATTTTGAGCTAACTTTTACACTAACCTAACTACTCTGAGCATTCCAATACGTTTCCTTGAATCAGTTGACAATAGTTTTTATTCCTATTCCTCATTAGCACAAGAAAAGTGTATATTTTTAAAATATGGATTAGTAAATAAGGATTAATGGGCAATTGACAGGTTTTAGTGAGGTTATTTACCAAACCAAGGTGAGGTTAAATAACAATAAATGCAAAGAATAAGTGCAACACAGAATAAACGCAATCCCTACATTACAGCTGTGTTGTAAGGCTGATATTTAACTTGGCAATCTGTGTTTGTGACTGTAAGGAGAAAGATTTATATTGCATATTTAAAAAATAAATTGTTTCAGAAAATATCTTACAAAAACTTGGGACCATCTTTTTTTGTTGGTGGTGGTGGTGCTAACGTACATTGTTGTATTTAAGTCACTGGAGTTACACTGTCTTGCATAAACTGAGAATCTGCTCTTTAGTTTTCATGTCTGCTGACATCTGTGATGTACAGATGTCAGTGCAGAATGTTCACTGCAGGAGGTTTATTGTCTTGCAATTCGTAAGTCCATTATTGGTCCTCATTTAAAATATATTTACCTTGCATGGGTAAATAAATCTTTCTGCACTATAGCCCTCACAGCAACATTTTCAATTCTGATAGCTTTTTTTTTTTTTTTTTTTTTTTTTTTTTCACCGTTAAATATATCCTGATTGTAGGGTGTGTTAAATGTAATACACGATTATGTGATGAAGCTGTAACACAGAGGTTGTCCCCATGATACCAGAAGGATCACTGAGCACACGGTTTCCAGAAACTTTCCCATCCTGCATGAAGAGAAAATGAAAAGTTGTATTTTTTAAGTCCAATAGAAAGACCCAGTAGGCCAGAATAGCAGAAACAAATCAGGTGGCATTCAAGTGCCTGGTCTCATCAAATCCCTTTGAATTCTCAAAGGGATTTAAACCTGAGTTTACATATCACAAGGGTGTCCTCTGTATGTTTTAAGTTTTTTTTTTTTTTTTTTTTTTTTAATTTTAGTTTGAAAGGCCCTTCTGAAAGGGGCTCTGGGACTGGGAGCCATCACTACTCACACAGTCTGCAAGAAATAAGGAGTAACATTCTCCTGACTTCTCATAAAAGAAGCTGTGGCAAAATTAGGGAACAATGGGTGGGTATACTATGAATGTTGGGCTAATGCAAACCACTTTGTACCCTGTTCTTAACAGATCCACATAGTTGTGCTTAACATGGCAATTACATCTTTTATAGGGTCTGTTAATACAGGTATAAACTGCTTGTAGTGAATGCAGCAATAAAGCTGTTCAGATCTGCCCATTTGCTGGAGTGAAAAAAGTCTACTTTTAGACCTCATCATTGCTCACATTTACTTCACCTAGCACACTTACATTTTGATTTTGTGAAAATGGTGAGAAGTCTACATAGTATTTTCTAAATCCTTTTCTGGTAAGCTCAAAGCTTTGCAAGCTGTACAGGAAAATAAATTATAGAAGGGTGTTAGATCGTCTGCTTTTTATTATCCTTTTATAGAAACAGCAAAGATAATGTTATGAAATCTTGCTAATATTGTAAATAGCACCAATATTAGTATTGATATTAAAATTAATGAATATTAACTTAAAAAAATAATTTTATAGTAGATTTCTAAGTTTTTTAACACCACTCAGCTGGGTGACAGTGCACAGTGAAAGTAAATAATGCAAGGAAGCAGCAAATTAAACATTCACAGCAGTGTGATATCAAGTAGAGGCTAAGGCATCTGCAGAATAACAATAAGGAACCACTGAAAAATGTGAAAGGAAAAGGACAAAAGTGGTGAAAAATGTTTTCGTTTTTGCAAATAGAAAGCTCTGAGCTAGCATTTTAGCTTGAAGAGTACAGACTTGAACATTAAGAAACACATAGTGAATTACTGAATGCACAAATAAGTATTAAGTGAATGACTACCATGCTATGGATCCACTGAAATGGCACAGCTTTACTCTGTGATGGGCAGCCTTAGATATCTGCAGCAGCCCCAGAAATCCACATTACTCCCACTTACCCTGTCTAGTTCATGCCACCAGCAACTGTTTCAGTCATGGTGCCTACAGCTTCCTGAAAATCTTAAGCACTTTAATTTCCTTAAATACCTCTTTATGTGCTTCAGTAAGGCATACACAATATAAAATACACAAAACCACAAAATGGTGGAGGATGGCAGGGACTTTGGAGGCCATTTGGTCCAACGCCCTGCTCAAGTAGGGGCACCCAGAGCAGGTTGCCCAGGACCATGTCCAGGCTTCCAGATTCTCTGAGTTACTCTGGGTCAAAACGTGTTTATTTTTATCCAAACATCACAGAGCTCTGTATATGGGACCATTCTTCTACTCCAGACCTAGCAGGACATATCTGCAGCAGCAAACAGCCAGATGCCCACTCTGTCCTGCAGCTTCAGCTGCACCAGGAACGGTGCTGAAGCACTTTGAATTGCTATCACAGAATCTGTTTGCTTGCTTTCTTTCTCAGTAAACCATGAAACTGAAGTAATGTGGAAAATAATGTGTGGTGTGTAATGGGAGGTTTTTCCCCCTCTGCCCTCAAGCAAGAAGCTGTGAACAGTTGTGCTTGGTTTACTACATGGGAGGCTGCCAGCCTCAGACAAATTTGTATCTTCTCTTAAATCTTCAGCCCAGCTTCAGTCACTCTCTGGGGCTGTTGGAACATGCCTGATATTTCTTAATCCCGCTCATGGTAACATGACTCCATTTTTTTTAACTTCAGAAGCAAAAGCTAGATGTTAACCGCTTTTATTATAGGAGAATTTGCATTTCTTGTTACTGATCCTTCAGTTTCTGTAAAGGAAGGATACAAACACACCTTTTGTAAATGAATTCAAGGAAAAAAAATAATACTGGAAGTTCATGCTTTGATATTTTTGTGTTGGGTGTGGTGTATGTATAGCTGCCATATATTGGGCTGATTCTTGCCTTGTCCCCTTATTTGTGGTGACACCTCACTGCCTCAGCAGCAGGACCCAGTGAGGACAGTCGGATGAACACCACGGTGTGGTTACAGCCCTGGACCTAAAGGGATGGCTTGGATCCCCCCAGCCATCATTCTCCCTGCCACCATGGGCCATGGCCAGCGGGGTGTTTCTCCAAAGCCCCCTCAGAAGGGTTGTATCTTCTTTTTAACTGAAGGACAAACATTGTTCACTTCACATTATTCACTTTGGTCCTCAGCTAACAAAAGAAATTGTACAAATGATCCCGAACTACTTTATTATTTAGTCAGCCAGTTCATTTTTCCGAGGACAGTGACTTAAGGTGATTCGGTTAATTCCCAACACCACATCCTTCGGCACACCGGTCCCAACAAAGAGATGGTCAAGGGCAGTGTTTTTGGTTAACTGAGTTTGCTTCTACAGTTGTCGTGTCTGGGCCACAAAGCAAAGAAGAGGAAAAAATTTGCTACTTTAAATGCATTGCTGATACAGAGAAGGCACTTTGGTTGTGTTCCTTTAAGGCAGTGACTTCACTTTTAGGCAATAAAATCTGATTACAATGGAAAAGTATTCTTCTGAAACAGGAGAGCCAGAGGCTGAGTAAGGCTTTTAGAAAATGTACAAAGAAAGAAATCGTGGATCACTCTAGACAGAAGCTATTACCCATTATACCCACAAATTACCAGAAAAAAAACCAACAACCAAAACCAAAAACTAATCACAAATACAGCAATTTCGTATATTCCTCCAGGATGTCTCAGAGATTCTAATCTCTCTATCAATGATAAACAATGGAGATTAGGAAGAGATCTTCACCGTAGGCACACAATTTCGCAGCCACCATGCTTCAGATGCCTTATTCTTTAGTCATTTGTGCTGGGAGAGGGATAGAAGCTATATAAAGCTTTTAATTCAGATGAGAAGTGCACTTCTGCAATGAACCTGAGTGTCCCTACTTGCCGAGACGTGAGTCCCACTGTGAAGCAGCCTCAGGGTGTAGGTCACACTGTGGATCAGTCTCAGGGGTGCATGAACTGGACGGAACACGAACTGAGAGACACGCTTGGAGTGCATGCACTGTGCCCCAACCATATGGGGTCAGATCAGCCAGTCCAAGGCAAAACCCTGCCAAATTCACACCATGTGAGTGTCTGGTCCTCAGCACCAGCTGATCCACTCCCATCACGTCTACAGAGCACTGCTTTCTAGTATAGGCATAACCTAAAAGGGTGGTGACTTTGACCCCATATGCTAAGATTTATAAAAGGTTGGTTGCTCAGGTTTAAACTCAACCAGAAGACATACTTTAACTTTACCAAATGCTCCCCCACACTTAATGGGGGACGTTTTTCCCTACAGAAGACCACTGCATTTGAGGGTGTGGAAATATATCCTATACCATCGCTTACAGAAATATTTCTTTCCCTCAAACCTCTGTCAGCGGCACATTAGCTACAAGTCATCGTGTTTTCTGGTTAGCAAAGTTTCTTCTTCAGATTTTTGTCATAACTGAGGTAAATCCTGATTTACCAATAACTACTCAGCTAATTAATTTATTTCCATATGTAATAAGAAGGAATTAAATTTATTTAACTTCCAGAAGATACATATGCTTCTAATACCTATGCTGCTCTTTTTATTTTTTTGAAAATGTGGAAAAACTCTTACAGAAATTTCTATTCCATTGAAGGCCAATTGAATCAAAAAAGCCAGAGCAGCTTTGTTTTTACCAGCTCTACTTGACAGATGTTTTCTGCCTACAGGGGCACTGTGTCACACAAGTGTTGGGATCTGAATGCTATCAAAGTCAGTACGTACTTAAATGTGTAAAAATAAGCTTTGTCAGTTTTACATTAGAATCTTATGTGAAATATTACAGTTTTAAGCAAGTGCCAATGAATCTGAAGCACTTTTCTCCAAAACTTCTCCATAAAATATTTTAATGATCTAGCTATGTGTGAACATAGCTTTCTAAAGATCTTTTGCAAAAACATAAATTCTCTGTTCTTACAGATTTTAGAATCTCATGCCATTAGCCTCAATTTTAAAATTAAGTGCTGTAAAAGTTTTAACTACTGGTTCTGATGCTTCTAGCTTCTTTCCTCTATTCAGTATTCATGTTTAGCTATTTTTGTGTAATGCATAAATGTCATCTTTAAATTGGAAAGTGCTTTGGCTGAGCCCAAAGTGATGGATTTTATGAAGTGATTTGATAGATTTTAGAGGCTCTTTATATGCTCTGAGGTTTGCATTTCACATTTATTCTGAAGGTCAATTGTCAGGAGAATGAACTGTGTAACAAAGCGGCTATCAGTTCAGCAGATAAAGCGAGCAGATGCCTAATTCCCTAGGTAGATGAATATTTGGGTGCTATTTGTCTGCAGGGAGCTTGTTAATCTGCTAGAGGTTGATAGAGTTTACAGCAGCAGTAAGTGCCATTACTGATGCTGCATTATTACTCTTCTAAATGGCCATGCTATCACGTGGTCTTTTACCAGATAAATACGGTATCGTTCAGAAATGCACCAGATCCATGTCTGCTTTAGGGAGCAGAGCAGGGTGGTTGCTAACTTGCCATTAGCCTCGCTGTCAGTTTGGATTCCTGATGCTGTAAGTCTCCTGACTTTCACACTTAATGAGCAACACTTAAAACTTGCCTTTGGGTATCCTCTAGAGAGCTGAGTAGCTGCTGATTTCCCTTGTCCCATCATTGTTTACAGTGAAAACAAGGGAAATGCTGTTGCTGAAGCCCTTTTATTCCCCTTCCCTTTTATACCAATATTATAAATTAAACTATTTTAATGGTTTTCAAACCAGTTTAATAGCATACTTAGGTAATATCACAGTACAATTATTTTTTTTATATATATTGGATTAGGAAAGATTCAACACATGTGGCCCATCACTGGTCTAAGGCTTGTGGGCTGCAGTGATTTGTAAATGAACACAGAATTGGAAGAGAAATTGTAGCATTATTATCACAAGAGCAGGGAGGGCACTGCAGAAATTGGAGTCAGGGAAGAGGCTGGGGACTGGGTTCAGCAGGAACAGAGGTGAAGAAGTAGAAAATGGAAATCTAGGTATGAATAGGTGGGCAAACAGACAGACAGAGGGACTGGCATAAGATGGGAAGATTTTACATCCTTACAGCCAGTGGAAACAAGAAGGTCTACCTATAAATGTTAGAAGGCATTTGTACAAAAAGACACTTGACTGTCACTCAGCATAACAGACTGGCATTTAATCATTTTCTGGAAGGCAGGAGAAGTCAGTGACACTTGTGATAAATAGCACACAAGGCCAGAGAGGAGTGCCAACTGCAATCTTCTGCCCTGCTGCTTCTCCGCTTTCCTAAGTCAGTGCTGACTTCAGTTATTCAAGCAGTTTCTGCAGATTAAGACAAGTTGTTTTTTTTTTTTTTTTTTTTTTTTTTTAACAAAAACAAAAACATGAGTAAAGGAAAATTAAAGCCTCAGGGTTTCTATTTATCTGGTTTAGAGCATATAGGCTCACAATGGAGACCCATTTTCTGTGACATTTCAGATTACTAGATATTCTTTTGGTTGCATCATCATCAGAAACAAACAAACAAACAAACAAACAAAAACCTAAAACACAGATAACTCTGAACATCACTATGAATGTAATGGATCCATGGATCCAGAAGCCCTTTCAACACAATGGCCCTTGACCCTTCAGCAGGACAGGTACTGCTGCAGTATACACAACTGAAGCATCAGAGGTAGGTAAGGGAACTAGGATGCTGAAATCAGTACACAAAAAGAATGGATTGAGAAGGAACTATCTCCCTTATTTCTTAGCTCACTTCATTTGGTAAGCAGCAATATTCTTTCTGTGCAATTTTATTTATTCATTTATTTTTATTAGGGTTTAACATCAAATTAGAATTATTTTTCTCCCTAAAACAGCATCCATCTACTTCTACAAGCAGTAAGGGGCTTCTTTTTTTATGCAGAATAACTTAGTCCAAGATACAGATACAAAAACAGGACTATTTACAATCTGTACTTCAGATGACATGTGCAGTTTGATCCTAGGCCTCCTTTTCATCACTGACAAACACGTTCCCTCCAGCTGACTTCCTCCATATATAAAATTCTCATATACAAAAATTCTGATAATCAGGCAGGACACCAACCTAGAAACAATTATCTGAGCTGAGCTTCAGACTCATTTTAGTAAAGTAAGTGAATGAGAAGTTTCTGACCAGTCGATGGATGTATTAATGGTTTTATACAGACAGGAAATCAAACTACTTTTTCTGAATGTTTGCATGTGTAGAACTTTGGTGATGCCCAGGAATATTCAGGATCATAATTTTTGTAATACTGTATATTTGTACCAGTCCTTAGAAAACCAATAAGAAATGCATATTAAGAGGCTTAGAAGAGCAGTTCTCTAAGTTCTCCTAAATGTTAGGGCTGATGGTGAAGTTTTACTGGTTTGGAGGTCCTCTCTAGAGAGAAGGGAGGGGAATAAACCTAAACATTAAATGCTAAAGCTACCACAACCAGGAACACATGGCAGTCCAGACAGCCCATTGCCAGTTAAAGCATGTGGCAAATTCAAAGGCCTAATTTAAAACTGGCAATACGAATGTCTGTGTAGGCTGCCAAAGAACCAGATGTCTCATGCCTGGAAGAAGCTCTTTCCTAACTCTGCTTATGGGTCCTGTAATTGATATCCCAAAAGGGCAGCATAAAACATTCATAATCTAATGTGAGGTACTGTGGTCACTGGCATAACTAAGAGCTCTTTTTTTTTTTTCTTTTTTTTTAGAAAAAGTTTAAAATTTTTCTTACCAACTTAGAACATGAAAAGTAATCCTTTAAATACCTCTTCTTACTACTTTAAATAGTGCTTTGAACTTCTGTGGGCTCAGAATCTGTTACCAATATAACTTAATTTATGGAGAAATGTTTGTAAGATGGAGTATGGAGATTTTTGTTTAATTTGATAAAATCAGTTTATGGCTAGATAATATAAATATTTGTGTAGAAATATGGAGTGAGGTTGGGCAATTAATTATAGTTTCCTTCACTTCAGAGAACTTCATAATTTTTGAAAAAAACAGCTTGCTTTCTACCAACTGCACAAAACCTGAACTTGTTGAGTAACTCAGACTTATTCAGGATTCTTAATCAATATCTGAATTTTCCCCCAGCAATCCAACAGGTAAATAAAAAATCAAAAAATAAAGTAGCAGTGTTATTCATTTCATCTAAAGCAACAACAAAGTTATATGCCTGAAGAAAAGGTTAACTGGAAAAAACCCTCTGTCTGAGCATTTGAATTAATGCACTAGGGTTTGGGAGTCCTTTATGTCACCAAGAAAAGAAATGTAATCTACTTTTCATTAGCTCTGATAAACAAAAAACCCAGAGTTTCTATTACATGGCAAGGTTTTGTTTCCACACAGGTTTACCTTAAGGCTTAATTTTCTTAACTGCAGTTTGTGAAAACCTCACCTATTTGACAGGTAATCACTTTTCTGTCAAATTAAGGAGCATTCATTTTTGGCTGGATCCTGATTTCTTTCCTATAACTCCATCAAAATTACTGTGTGATACCTTGGCTGCCCTCTCAGCATTGTAACTGGCAAAACAGTGATTCTGTTTTTTTAGAGTTCAAGATGTGGATACAAGTGAGTTGTGGCTTTCGTTCACGCCAAATGTGAGGTGATAAAAATTTGGCTCTTCTGTCTGGAGAAGTCCCAGAACATAGTGATGAGGCTACTTGGAAGGCTCAGCCCACTGACAAAGCATAGCAAATCCCATTAAGCTGTCAAGTGCAATTCTTGGTGCCGGAACCCTGTGGTGTCTGCGGTAGCAATCAGATGTTAAATGCACTGCTACAACAACCTTCAACCAATTTCCTGAGATGTGCCTTTACATTTGTTTATCACTTGATTGTTAAAGAACATTTGCTGCCCCAATTATTTGTTAAACATCCGTTTTGCATCTAGTTTGCCCAAACCAAAATACCACCAAATACAGAGATCTTTATGTGTCAAGTCTTGCACTGCTACTGAAATACCAAAGTCCCCATTTAAGATTTTGTCATTCATTCTGTTTAGGCAATTTAGTGTTGTGCTCCTGTAAGGAAATATTCCATGCTGCAAAAGCTAAATTTATGAAACATGGTGCAAACATGTTCTGCAGGCAGACTGTAAATGCCGAGGGCATTTTCCAATTGTCCTGGGAATATGGATTCTAAATCATCTCAGATTTATTACTGTAATTTTCATCAGATACCTGATACAGTAAATGTCTCTAAAGATTTTATAGTTTTTATCTAGCAAAGACAGATTGTTTAGTCTACCTTACTGAATGACATCATGCTATTCATACTTTCTGTATGAAAGACAGTTACCTTTGTATATATTGCTTTGACTTAACAGGTTTGGAGGTATAATTGATGCCTTCTCAATTTCAGAAATGTTTCTGTGTGTATTCATGTGAATGTATAAAAAACACACGTAATTTTTAATGAAAAAAGACATTGCTGTCAACTTCATCCAGGATGTGAGTTACCTAGGACTGAAATGAACAGACTAGATAAGGTCTTGTAGAACTGGTAGCTATGACTTCTTGCTTACTTGCATCTTGATTGATCATACTTTTCAACTCTTAGAAACCTACTAAAAATGAACAAATAAAGCAAAAAATGCAAAGAGATACAGGAGAATAGGATACTCAGTTCAGATGGTGTCCGCAGAATCTTGCACTCAGGTACTACTTCTCTGTCTTGCTCATAGCAACTCAATATGTCAAGAAGAGCTTTATATGTCAAAGAGAGCTTTGTCTGCTAATGCTTGATGGAAACTATCAGTTTATTTCATAAATTCAATTAAGGCTCTTTCTTGCTATTATATTTCACAATAAATAAATAAATGAAATGGTAAAGAAAACTGTTAGCTCCTTAAACAAACCATCCCTCATACTTAGAAGCAATTTTGTACATTTTTTGCCTTCTGTCCAGCTGAAAACAAGTCCCTAAATTGAAAACATTCATAATAATAAGTTTGTTAAGCTTTTTTGCACCAGTATAACACTGCTACTTATCATTCTGTCTAGATTCACTGTCCAAAAGAGCTGAGTTAGAGCTGAAACTACTACTACTTGATTATACAGGAAACACAAAGCAACTAAGACCTGGAGTTACCTGCTGATACAGCATGTGGTAAAATGCCAGTCCCTACTGAAAACTGTTCTGCAGGCTGTTTGCAACAAGATACGAGGACAATGAAATAAGCAAGGGGGAGGTGAGAACAGAGAGACAGGTAGGAGGAAGAGGAGTCAGCTTTTACACAGCAGGCTGTAATCTCAGCTCCGCACCTGCACAGCCAGCAAAAGGAAAGGTTCTTTGAAAATGACAACTGAGAAACTCTGTACATAGGCCTTCTGTGAAGTAAATTCTGATGCCAAATGCTATTTCCATCAGGGAACTGTTGCTTGCCAAGATATGTTCCCCAAGCAGCATTTTCACTAAAATCTGCTTCTGCTGCTGTAACACCCAGTGACTGTATCAATGAGAGGCTCTAATGTTCTTGCTACCCATATGAAGGTGAAATGCTGGAGAAAGCAAATGCAAAGAGAAAGATTTGGTTGGCCTATTTAATTTTACTGAAATTTGCTGTTAATGTACCTAAATAGGATTTAGCTCTATCTGACTGAAATGGACTAAAAAGGTGAGATGAAGTTTCACATGAAAAAATGTTTTATTTCATCTCAAGTACTCAAATTTTGAAACCTTTGATGAATATTGAACCTCAGCCTTACTCTACTTTATCCTAGATGAGGACAGCTACTTTGATATGCCTGGAGGAGTGGCATTTAGCAAAATTATAAAGTATTTTGGGGTGAAATAAATGCAGACAGTACATGCCCACTAAACACTAACATTAGTACATAGACACATGGTTATGTTTATTTTTGTTAGGTATTTAAAATAAATTCCATCTAAAATCACATTCTGCGCTTTTACTTGTATATATACTTACAATTTGATTTTTTTTTATTATTTTTTACATTGTACAGTGAGATAAATTCATGAAATGAATTAATATCCATTTGCAATTATTTCAGTTTATAAAGTTGTGATGTGCAACATATGTGCACACTGAGCTACACTTGATATGTTGTGTGAAATGATACCACAGAAATATAGAGCTGCACAAAACTATGAAATTGCTAGCTACAGTTTTCTGCAGCTTCTTTCTTGTTATATATTTTGTGTCCCCAGCTATCCTTACATAAAGTTTCATGGAAAATGGAGTTGGCATGCTACAAGCTTTGACTAAGCTGCCAAAAACTTACATTATGCAAAAAGCAGCACAATATATGAGGTGATACTTTGCGTTTATATATGAATTTTGTGTTTTCCTTCTCAAAAGGAAAATATATCTTTTTCTTCTACTATTGTTTTTCTTTTTTTCTACTACCATTTTTCATTTGTAAAATAGAGTATAGGGTGACCTATGCCATTCATCAATATAAGCATCCAACAAGCAACATTTCCTTTACCTAGTCTCTACCATAAGATGATTACTGACACCCATTTTTTGCTTCTTCCATTGAACAATTTTTTAAGCTCCCACTTTCTTGTGTCACACTAGTAATAATGAAGCTTAAAACAACAAAAACCTACAGGCTATGGGGACACAAGTCTTGAAAGCAATGAAGCATGTTTGGTGTTTTTGCATTTGAAGCAAACTTGTTTTATGAGCAAGACTTCACTGCTAACATCAAGCATCTGACTGTTCCTCATAGACAATGGATTCCAGTCTTCCTCTGACATTACTTCATTGCATGACATCTGGTGTTTTATAGCTATGGAGTGTAAAAATAAATACTGTGCATGTAATTTGATAACTTTAAAAATACTACCTTAAATTCACCAAGTTATTTATTCCTGTAAGC
Source organism: Heteronetta atricapilla (assembly GCA_011075105.1). Lineage (NCBI taxonomy): Eukaryota > Metazoa > Chordata > Aves > Anseriformes > Anatidae > Heteronetta > Heteronetta atricapilla. Next base: position 123,190,066 of record CM021732.1, read on the forward strand.
AGCAAAGTTCTTTATACAATGACTAATTTCAAATGTCCTTCTTTGTTTTCCTGAAGTTTGTGTAATTGTTTTCTCCTGAAAAAGTAATATTTTCCAGTGGGGTAGATGGACTTTTGGTTGCTAAATACACCCTAATAATTATTTTTTCCATTGGCTGCTGTGAACCTGGTCCTCCCGGTGAGATCTCTGCATTTTACTCCTACAAAAAGTCCTTTTTTTGGTGTTGTCTATTTATTTTGATAGAATGATTATTTAGCATTTTATTAGCCAGCAATTAGCTACTTCATAATTAAGTCTGTGTTTCATTAGCTCTAACAACATAACTGAAGTCTGGTAGACACATTACAAGTAGAATAAATCTTTAAAATGTTGTATCATGCTTCCCTCAGTTAATCTCACATTGGAGTATATACTCCTGAAGATCAGACTCCTCTTTCCTCATACCATCTGGTTTTCACCAAGCTGTCCTCTTCAAACATACAAGAGAATGCTTTTTGTGTCATTTGCTTTTTTTTTGCCCCTGAGTGTAGCTGTGCAGCCTGCAGGCACTTGACTAGCGTGACTTGCTGCAGGCTCTTTGAGCAAATGCCTTCTAATTCAAAGACCACCCCTAATGCAGTTGCCATACATAAAAGCCCACATGTATTTTTTTTCAGCAGAGATAATGGACTCTGTATTAAAGAAAAACAGCATGTAAAGATCAGGTTTCACAGAGCACATCGTGGATCAGTTGTTCTCTATAATTCTTTACCCTGAGCTGTTTCATGGCGTGGTCTCACTGTCTGCAAAATGGTAGCATATTCTGTTTTGAAAAGGTAAAGCTGTGTTTACTCCTCACTTCTCCTCACAGTTTCATTCAGGAGAAGTAGAGATCAGGTTTTCCTGGTCCCTGGACCCTTTTGCCCACCATTCCCAAGTGAAGCTTTTACAGCATCTGGAGAGGTCACCCAAAAACATAAGGCTTAACTCACCTTGAGCACTAGTCTCTACTGATTCCTTATGATGTAGGAGGCTAGCTTTACTTCACTTTTCCATCATCTTCCAGAGGGTTAAGCTAATTTGCCTTTCTACTGCTTTGAACCACCTTCCCATCTGTTTGTGTGTGACACATGCTAATTGTTACAAATTGTTCTCCACTTTGGTCAGGCAGTGGCAGACTGCGATGACTATCATACTTTGTGGGTACTTTTTTGTCTGTCATTCATCTTATGTACAAAAAATGTCAGTTATTTTACAGAGAAGAGAATACAGAATACTGAACAGAAGAGGGACGGGCAGGGGGAAAATAACACACTGGTGAGATGCGTGCTGCCTGTTGGCTAAGGACTAAGCATTCATGAAAGAGAAGGCCTGGATGCTAAACTGGGACACGGATGTCCTAAAGTCTCCAGGTCTGTGACACCTGCTAACATGCTTCTGAACAGCAAACAGTTTCTGATGTGTCCAGTACACATATTTCATAATTTGATATATAATTTTGGCATGTGGGATTAGATGTAAGGCCTTCAAAGATTTAATGACATCATGTGACAAACCGCATGGATCATAGACAAAAATAAAGGTTGAAACCCCTGAGTCCTTCCTCAGTCTGAGCCTGAGATGCCTATGTCTGTCTCCAAGACTGCCCACAACAACCTGGGATGAGTAAATCAGGGGTCTTTTTTGCATGTCTGTCAGATAGGGGTTGACTAGGTGATGTTTCTCTGCCTAGAGCCTCTAAGAGATAGTATACCTTAAAGGTGCTCAGACAACGAGTAGCCCATGCTAAGCAGAGAAGGGAGACGTGTTTGCCCTTCTGTTGAGTAGAGAAGCCCTGGGTTCCCATGTTTCCTGCTCCTTGCAGATTCTACAGAAGGAGAACCACAACTCTCCCTCATTATGGCTTAATGCAGAACAGAAACAACTCTCGCAGTGGGGATTTGGTTAGGCATTGGAATGGGTTGCCCAGGGAGATGGTCACCATCCATGGGGATGTTTAAGAAAAAGTTGGATGTAGTACTTAGGTACATGGTTTATTGGGTGACATTGGCTGGGGAATGGTTGGACCAGATGATCTTGTAGGTCTTTTCCAACCTTAATGATTCTGTGATTCTATTCTACTACTAAAATCTGCATAATCAATATTTTGCTGCAGTTACAATTCTAAGCTAGGCCTCTGAAAATACAAACCACATCACAATTTATTTTCATGCTCTTGGATAGTGAATATAAAAGAGTTTACCCTTTATACTCCAGTGCTTTGATTTCCTCTGAAACTTTATTAAACAGGCCATGATTTAAAAATTACACCAAAACTAAGATAACTGCTTTTTGTAAAAACAAAACAACAGAACAAGCTCAGCTGAACAGATGAAAGGTGAATATTTAATTTTTACAAGGAAAGCAAATTACTTAGATGATTTTATATTCCTTTAATGATCCCCATCTATTTTTTTTTTTTTGGTGTTGTCACTATCATAGGCAGATGAATCAGGGATCCAGTCTGTTGTTAACAGAGCTGAATAAAGACGTGACGTGCTGTCCTTGTGCCACAGGACATCCTTATGCTGTGTACTGCTGATGAAGATGCAAGCTCATGCTGCTGAGACACTGGCCTTATTAGCTGGGACTTGGCAGTATGCTTACATGGTGATTCTTGTTATTTGGTACAAATTTTAGGCAGAGTATGTTCTTGGCTGCCAGTCCTGTACAGCAAAAGTGAACCTGAAGTTTATTTTTCTGTTGAAACTGTGCTGTGACAAAAATGCCAGAGCTCTTAATAAAGCACCCATATTTAAATGCCTGCCCTGTTTTCCTGAGAAATAGTTATAGTCCATCTAACTTCAACCAATTTAATGAATATAGAAGTTATTTTTCTGTAGATGCTATTATGTTGGTCTTGTGTGTTACATAAAGAAGGAATTACAGCTTCTTAAGACAGTAGGAATGATGAAGCCCCTTTGCTTCAAAAACCCACATGTAACTATAGCTAGTACTGAGCTTAACCTTTTCTTTAGTTTTGCACTTTTAGGAAGATGCTTATTTGAAAATAAACATCCTCTTATTCTCTCTGTGAGCCTGAAACACTCTTTTGGGATTGTTCCTTTGACAGTGTCAAGGAAAGATATCTGGTGGTTGGGAGTGATCAGGAAACCAAATTCTGCCAAGGCAAAACCACATTGTGCTCCTTGGAGTTCACACCTGGAATTAACTGGGTTCAGGGGACCATCTCCCATGCATGTGTGCACAGGGGTCCTGAAGCCCCTGACCCAGGTGGCTACTGGAAAACCAGGCATTGCCACTCCTTCCATGGGCCAACAGTAACACCCCAGAGGCTCTGCAGCAGCCAGATCACAGACTGACAAGCTGAGAGCCAGTCCAGGAAAAAAAGAAAAAAAAAAAGGTGTGTGTGTGTGTG
>CM021732.1:123193562-123213900 GCA_011075105.1 Heteronetta atricapilla
TTTGCTCTTTTTGCTCCCTGGATTGGCATGCAGTAGGCGGAGGAGTGCCAGTGTCAGAGCAGGGGCAGGGGGGCTGCACATCTGGAGCAGCAGGGGCACAACACTCTCCACTGGCAGCGGCTGGCCATTAGAGGGCTTAAGGGCTTGGCTGTATCATCACCCCGTAGCCTTAGAGTAGCATCTGGTGGTAATCTTGGTAGGAGTACAGTCGCATAAATCAAAGTGCACCAGTTTTTCATCAGGCCTGCTGGAGTCATTTCTCACATCTGTCCTCGAGACTTGACTTTCTTTCAGGGTTCTCTCCCATGCTTTTCTTATATAATCAAATGCCTGGCTTCAGATGCCTGGATTAATCTGCTCATTTATTTCAACTAAGTTAACACTTTCGATGCCTTGAAAGTAAAAAAAAAAAAAAAAAAAAAAAAAGGCCAACAAAATGCTCACTTTAAAAATCCATCTCTAAATCCATCTATAGACTATGGTTGTATCATGTGTGCCACCTGTTTGTCAAAACAAATATGAAGTCTGCTATGTTGTCTTATATTTAAAATGTACCACCTTTTCTACTGCTTACCTGAGCCTTTCAAACCTGTAGGATACTGTAATCACAAATTACAACAAATACAATAGAACCATAAAATAAAAATTAAAAGAGACTTTTTCTTCTTTTTTTTTTTTTTTTTTCTCTGAGTCAACAATGTGGTGCTGCAAATCGTATCATTACTTTGCTGAACATATTTGAAATACTGCATGGTGTAACAAACAAGTTTTCTTAGAACAATTGTACTGCAATAAACCTTACTCAAACTATGTTTTCAAAATTCTGTTTTGGTAGCCTCCCCTGCATAGAGCCTTGACTGAACTGCAGAACAGCCAGAAAAGATGCTTTGATTTGGTAAGATACTCCTGTTTTTCCATGGCTATATTTAAGCAGTCTAGAACATACCCCCCCCAGTGAGTGCTGTTGTGTGCATTGCTTTGCCTGGTAACTCTAAGTTGTGTCGTCTCTTTTAAAAAGTGCACTCACAAGTCTCGATGTTCCCCAGGGACAGAGGTGCCTTGGTGGGGCCTCATTCTCCAGACCATTCAGCTGGCACAGAGCAGATACAGGCAAAAGGAGTGACTCTGTGCTCCCTGCCAGCTGCTCTATGCCAGCCTGTGTGAGCACCCGCCCAGCAGACCAGGCATCCGTGCTCGTCCTGGGTGATGCACAGTGCCTGTTTTTACAGTTCCACCAGAAAGCAATGAGTCCTTGGCCTTTCTCCTCATTTGAAAAGATCAAAAGATGCAAAATATTAAAAAGAAGGGAATACATTGCCCCCATCCATGTGTTGCTTTCAATTGTAATTCAGACTACTTTGGCCGCCGTACCCTCAGGTGCTTTGCACAGAAAGTGGTTTTAGAGTTTTCTTTGCAGATTCCTTCTTTGCAATCCATGACTGCTCAGGGTGTGATTCTGACTTGATATACTGAGGTGTAACTTAAAGAGCAAAATGCAGGTTTTGCTCTAGCACCAATATCAAACCAGAACCACATTTTTTTACTCAAGTATGTGAACACAGACTTTATAAATCAGAATCAAAATATACTGAACAAAATTTAGGATTGGGCTTAATTGTCTCCAGAAGTTTGCTGCCTATAAGTCTGTTCCTGCAAATCTGAGACCAGCAAAAGTCCTGTTAAATTCTGTAAGGAGTTTTGCCTGCAGCAGGGTTTTCAGAAAGAGGTCTAGTGTAATTATAATTATTAGTTCTCATTTTGCAACCAAACCTGCTTATCACTGTAAGTAGAACAGAGAGCACAAGATTTGCTGAAAGTTTTTTTTCTGCCTGAAAAAAATAGTCCTGATAGCATAAATAGCCAAGTAAGTTGTGCATGGGAAAGTCTCAAGAGAGTTTATTTTATTTATTTTGTTTTAGAGGGTCAAACTGCATGGAGAATTCTCCCCATCTCCTGGTGTTCATACTGCTTGAACAGTAGAAATACTGAATGATGAACTCTTCTCCTTGCTTTCAGTTTTCAGTGCTATGTGGATTCTCATGGCAGGGTTTGCTTACAGGACTTCTGGACAGACTGCCAATATATGGTCCCAATATCAGTTTTCTTCTTTACTTTTTTGTGCGAATGTTATATACGCAGTGCACCCCCTTAGATAGTATGTTTCACAGTAGAGGGAGCACAATTTCTTTTATGTACTCGGAGGTAAAATTAAGGAGAAAAGATAAGTGAAAGACAGTTCTGTGGAACAGAGATGGCAGAATTTACCTCTTGGAGACAATGAGAGATGATTAATGGTGGCCATTCACTTTCAACGGGATAGAGTAATGGATGTTTCCTATGGCACTTTGACCATGTAAAGCTGTTTCAGATGTATGTATGACATTTTTACAGATATTAGAATTTCAGAAGACCTTGGGCTCCTGTTTATTGTGCAGTGTGGGATACAGTCCTACACAGCATATGAAACTAGAGTTCCCTGCAAAACATTTGCAATATATTCAGGAAAAGCAGATTTTTAGCTCCCTTTTTCAAATTCACTCATTCCAGAACCAATTCCAATTTTATAAATAAAAAAAAAAGTAATTAGTACATTATGTATGTATTTTCTTTGCCTGGCTAAGTGCTTCTGAAAGTTCTGTGCAAAATATTCAAGGTTAAGTACATCATTTTAAGAAGACTATGAGTGACTCCAGGAAAGTGAATTCATGGCAGCAGCAAATAGAAGGGAGTGGGTATGGTGTAGAAGTGGGAGCACCAAAATTCACTGCAACTAGTACCAGAAGCTCTGGGAAAAAGCTGTGTTTCTTCACCCGCTTATTTCCACAAGACAATGGAAGCTGGTGGATTCAAAGTAGATGCTTTAGACTGAAGAAACAGTTGGCTTTGATATGTAAATTCTGTTTTTATAAGCATCTTTGTCTAAGAACATCTTAAATGTATGCTTTTTTTTTTTTTTTTTTTTTCAGAACATAACTGTTGGACTCAAAACAAAGCTCAAACATGAATTTTATTTAATAATATATGACATTCCTATTTGTAACATATATACTTTTAAAAATGAGGAAACTGAGGACTTGCACCTCACAAAGAATCATTTTTACTGGAAGACCAGAGGTTTCATATAAAGTAGGGGACCTAGGAAAGGTTCAGAGCTTCCAAGTATGGCTGAAAGTTTTGCCCATGTCCTCATTCTTTATCTTTTTTTTTTTTTTTTTTTTTTTTTTTTTTTTCCCAGACAGTAACCACGACATCATCCAACAAGGTCCTGATCTGGACACGTATGGGATCAGGCTTGCATGGTGACATGAACCTGGAGATCGGTTTAGACAAAGTCATAATGAGCTGGCTGGGAACGTCTTTGCCTGGCCTTCACTTTGCCTGTGTAATGGGGATGTGCACTGTTGTTCTAAGTATTGGAAAAAAAAAAAAAGTGAAAAAGGGAAAGAAAGAGTAACTAAAACACTTCATATTTCTCATTTATAATAAGGAGGGCAGAGAGGCTATAAAAGGTAAATTTAACATGCTTGGACTTAAGAGGAAAAGAGGAATCAAAACTTGGCAGTATTATTTTTTCCCTTTAGGAGAACATAAATGATGTTGTGCTGGGAGAGTATCAGGTGATGAGAAAGCATAAAAATTAGAGTTGTGGTCTTGAGAGCAGCGTAGGTATAGAGGTGCCAGAGTTGTCATGGATTTCACAGATCTGTGTTCTTTCTAGGAATCACTGGTGTTTCTATTACAGAATTATTAACTTGAAGAAAGAATACTAAAATTGCTTGTGCATGATGCTATAGAGCTCATAGCTTTCCACCTTTCAAAAGCTCCCTGATACCATCCAGAGAAGCAGTAAGTGTGGTTTTCATTTGAACGATTACGACTTCAACCCAATGCTGGTGGCTTTCTTTCCAAATGCTTTTTTTTTGCCAGTTGCGTATATGACATTTTACCTTAATATGGGGGTGGGAAAGGAGACCTGAGTAGAAGAGAGAAAGAACATTTTTTACTCAGCAAAACAGATCTTTTAGTCCCTGGTTAAAACATTTGGAAAAAAGATGTTTCAGAGGGGAATAGCACAGGAGTTCCTTTCCACTTCTCAATTCCCTCAGCAACCAGGTTTTATCACAGTCCCATGTGTTTTTTCCATGAGACAGAACAATTGCTAGCTATTGGGTACAAGGTACTGTGGGATCAGAGGCACTTAGCTTTGGTATGTTGGGATGTTAATGGGCATTAAAATATTTGAAATTTGCTGAATGTTGTCAGATTTGATGTCTGTGCTTATCTGCATGACCAGTTGGTTTGTGCAGTTTATGGGATGTGATGTCCCAGTAGTTTCAGCATACTACATCTTGGATTATGGAACATTTCTTTACTGATTTCTGTTTCTTATCCACCCCAAATGCAATAGCATAAGAATGCATCATAGCCTCTACTTGATGAAAAGCAATGGCAAGTATCTGCTGCACGGCAACCCACATAAGCCTAACTTTTTGAGGAGTTAATTTCTCAATACAATTTTCAAAAGCACCCCCAAAATCCCAGGAAAACAAAACAAAACAAGAACTTAGAGAACTGGCTAAGTTTTTGTTTGTTTGTTTGTTTGTTTTTCCCAGCCTTTGTCTTCATTTAGTTATTGGAGGTAAGAGCAAAGGTGAGGTGAGACACACTTCTGATAAGGCTTTGAAAGAACTTACAAGTGATATGAAACTGAAAATGGGGTAGGAAACAGAAGGTACAGGCCCAGACACCATCTTTTGGGTGATGGGAGATGAGCTGAAGCAAAAGAACCCTATTGGTGGTTTTTAAAGAACAAATAAGAGAAGTGATTTTCCCCCTAAGAAATCATGACCTGTTTATGGGAAGCCATCTCTTTCATAATAGAATAACTAAGAGCTGGAAGACTGTTGCATTTGATTAAAAAATAAAATAAAATAAATCCATCTGCTCCGATAACCTACTCTTCAAAACTGCCAAAAGAGAAGTTTAACAACAAGGCAAAATTGTATATTACCAGTAAGTACTCTTCCACTGTACACTTAACTTTCACTTCAGTGATTTCCTGGGCTGGATGTCATTTCAGAGGTATAGCTAGTAACTCAGAGGATTTCCCTTCCATGGATCTGTCAAGCCCCCTTAGACCCTAGTAAACCTTTCACATCCTTCAGCAAAGTTCTACAGGTCTCACACCAGTGGGGTGAAGAAACTTCTTTTCAACCTGGGTCATACTAGATTCATCTTATGCTTCCCAATTCCTGTGGGAGGAAACAGTGAACCACTGATCTCTATCCACCATCTCTGTGTGCCTCAAAGCTTGTAGATATTTGTCATTACCTAAATTGTTTCTACTGGAAAGCAAAGTGTCCTAGCTTATTCAGTTATTTCTGGCACTTAAACTTTTCCATCCATTTGATCATCCTTTTTGCCCCTGTATGAACCTCTGGTAATGGCCTCCTGGAAAATCCTCATGTATGCACCATAGCAACTCTCCGAACCCTGATGTGTCCCCACCTCACCTATCTCCACTGGAACCTTTGGAATGAGAACGCAAATGGGAGCAGAAAAATTGTGTGGGGGAGTAATAGTACTGAGTTTGGTGTAAGGTAGTTTGCAAGGTCTTTTAGAGGGGAAGGCAGCAGCTCCATGTTCCTAAGTTTCTCCTTAAGTTCCTGCAGGTGCAAGAGCACAGGGCCAGGTTGGACTCTTGCTTGTTTTGTGAGGCAGCAAAAGGTAAATACATCCGTGCCTGAGTCTTTGCAAGAACTCAGTGGGCATGAGAGATGCTGCCTTGCTTGCCACTCTGCTGAGACTTCCCAACTATTTGTTGACTTTCCAAAAGTATCTGGAATCTATCTGCTTAAAGATGTGTCCCTGTGGCATACCCTGCCTTCTCTAAATACAGTTTGGAGAAGTTAGTTTGGAGAAACACATGGAATACCAATTAATCGTATTAGGACAGAGTCCTTAGCTAAAAAATTGCAATTGCTCTGTGCCTACTAGTGCTGGTCTCAGTTTACAAGAAAGATATTCTGTTGCCTTTTTTTTTTTTTTTTTTTTTTTTTTCTTTCATCCCTTTGCCCTAATTGTATTTATACCTTCCCCTTACATGGTACAGCTTCTGACACAATAGAGGTGACTAGGACTGACACAAAATTACTTAGCCCAGAAAGAATTCAGATGGTTGGGACACGCCTTTTAATGATGAACATTAGAAAACTGTATTCACCTCCTGACTGCCCTCCTCAAAAATAACCTACCAAACAATTTTTGCTCTTGGTGATGACCAGGTTCAGTAGTGAAGGCAACACCTGCTCAACTGTTTTCAATCAATTTCACATGCGGAGGAAATTAAATGATTCTGCCCAGGACCTTGAGCTGGTGGCAGAAGCTTCAAAAAGACAAGATATTTCGGTAATCCTGAAGAAAACCTCATCCCACATCAAGATGATTTTTCTTCAGCTTTTATTGATACAAATAATTCCAGGATGGTAGTAATGGAAAATATTACGAGAGTGGGAAAAATATCAGGTTGTTTTTCAAGTTTGTGTTACACACAAGTTACACATTCTGTTCTGTGTTACAAATGGGACCACATTTTCAGCAAGACTTGTAAATGTATCTCAACCCACCTACTACAACTGCCTATTGACCAAGAGGTTTTGTAATGAATGCTCGCCCCCCCCCCCCTTTTTTTTTTTTTTTTTTCCTGAGTAGTGAGTTTTGTTGTGCTTGCCAAGATTCTGGAAGTTGACAAGAAGCCTAATTTTTCTGAGCTCTGCAAAAGCTTCTAGGACAAGGATCAACAGGAGAGAGTTTTTGTGGGTTTTCACATTCCACCCAGGGCACATCAAATGCTTAAACAAGAAAATGATTTAAAAATAAATAAATTAACATTCAAGAATTGAATTGAAAAATCGGTGAATCACACGAATTAGCAGAGGTACAATACTTGAACCTGCAGGCATTTTTTTTTTTTCTATTTTAATTGACAGAACTATAGATAGACAATCTTATTTAAACCTAGAGGATATTAAAATGCATGTTCTGACATCTCAGACATCCAGCAACAGATAAGGCGTGTAACTAATATTCAGAAAAAGTTATGATCCAGCACTGAGAACTTGTTTTTCATCTCAATGTCATCTGCAAACAAATTGAATACAATCCTGAAGATAAAAAAAATCATGTCTTAGACCATGACTGGGCATTGGGTTCCATATGGAGAGAAGAGTGCACAGGACTTGTGACGGAACCCTGGCTTTAAAGACGAGTTTGATTTTCTGTCCAGTGCCTTCCCAGTGCCTCCAGGCTGGCTGACTGTGGTGGCTGGTTTGGTTTTGCAGTGAGATAGCTACTGGGACCCGAGGAACCAAACAGAGATGAAGAGACAGCTGTCAATTGTTTTACTACTTCCTATCAGTAATAGCGACCTGGGGTGAATAGCTTCTTATCACATTACCATTTTTTTTAACTTCATTTTATTACTGGAATTTATATGCCTGGTTTGGTTACTTTAATACAATGAAAAGAATTATACAGCTCCTACTTCCACTGTGATGCGTGCTTGTCCTGAGGAATTTGCTGGTCAGTTTGAATGAATTTTATACCATATGTTGAAAGATGCCATTGGTTGGTAGTCGTCCTATGTTTGGCTGTCTTAATTTTTATCTACATCATGAATCTCTTGCAGACACCATTACACCAAACTTAAATACCTGCTAAAAAGAAACTCTCTAGATCAGGCATATCAGTTATCAGGCATATCAGTAAAGCCTAGCAGTGATATCACAGTTTGCAGTTTACTACAACTTCCTAGTCTACTACTTTTCAATCTTTCTAACACAAACTTGGGCTTTAAATGAAGAAAAAAGCCTAATTTGTAATGTGGAATCCTTCACTCACAGCCAGGTTAATCAGGTTCCCTTCCTGCCTGGGCTTTTTATGCGTTAAAACCACACACAGATTTTAAGAAAAAATAAATAAAACAGTTTCAAGTTCCATTAAGCCACGTTCCCCAAAGGAAAACCCAAACCATCATTCATTCCAGAGTGAAACCCCTACATTTATTTCTCCCCCCCCCCCCCCTTCCCCTACGCGGTGGCAGCTCCTAGCAGGGCACTAAAACTTTTTCCCTCGCCTCTCTTCAGCGCAAGCATCCTTCCCAGCGCTCTGGCTCCGGAGCACGCCGCTGGGAGGCAGCTGCAGGAGGGAATATTGAATCCTGAAGCCCGAGCCCGTCTTGGCCCTCGGCGGGGGCTGCGGGGGCACTTACCCGGCGTAGCGGCCGCGGTGGGCGCGGAGCGGCAGCGCAGCCTGGAGGCAGAGCAGACAAAGGAGGGGCAGGAGGGCGGCGGGGAGCCGGCGGGGAGGCATGATGGGGGGCCGGGAGTGGGAGTGGGACCGGGACCGGGACGTGCGACCCGGGACCCTGGCCGGGTGGCGGCCACCGCGCACACAAAGCCGGCGCGGAGCGGAGCGGAGGCGGGGGCCGGGGAGGAGCGGAGTGGAGGGCGCGGGGGGGAGAAGGCAGCGGGGAGCGGGGGGAGGACGGCGCCGGGAGAGCTGGCCTGGGGGTGTCCTCCCCTCAGCCTGGGGGTACCGCCTCTGCAGGTGCCTCGGCACAGCCCCCTCAGGAGGCGGAGGCGGGTAGGTGGGTGCATGGGGGTGATTTTGGCCGCCGGTCAAAGGGCTGAAGGTAGTAATGGGGCAGAAGGACCCTGAACGTGGGGTGGTGAAGAGGGTCCCTCGGGACCTGCGAAGGGAGAAGGTGGGATTTTATGTGCGCTGCCAAGAGCCTTGGGCCTGACGAGTGGGAAGGGAAAGAGGGACTGCCCTAAAAAGATACAAACTTATCACTTTTTCCTTTCCTTCCTTCCTTCTCTCTCTCTTTCTCTCTCTCTTTCTCTTTCTGTCGCTCACTGTCTTTCTTTCTGTCTCTCACTCTCTTTCTCTTTCTCTCTTTTTTTCTTTCTCTCTCTCTTCCTTCCTTCCTTCATGCTTGCTTTCCTTCTTTCTTTCCTACTTTTGTACATTCTTTCCTACTTTTTTTCTTTTTGACATTTTTTTTTCTTTTTTATTTTTTCTTTTTTTTTTTTTTTACACTTTTTCTTTCATTTTTCTTTTAAACCTGGTTTTGCACTATCTTTTCCACGCTGCTAAGGGGTGAGATTCCCATGAAGATTGGTCAATGGGGCATTGGGACCAGCAAGGAAAATGGGGAGTTTTTCTGCAAGTAGCTGTAGTTTATCACGTGGATCGCTTGTTAAGATAAGAAGTAGGTAGAAGTATAATGCATTGTATTTATTTATTTATATATTATTGATATATTGTCGATTTATTCCATATTGATGGAATAAATCAATAGCTTCTTAGATACTTAGATGTTGACTTTGTGCTTCAAAAGTGCTTCAAACCAACTGGCCCTCAGCCCCTCTGAGAGAAACGAGGAGAGTGGGCTGCAGACAAGTGAAACCTGCTGACATTTGAACATGTGTGAGAACTACTGTAAATCCCTGTTACTGTTTCAGAGACACTGGGAGCTTTTTGAAAAGCTCTGTATTAAACCACACACACCTTGTGTTCTGCTGCTGAAAGGTGAATGAACGTTTTCCTTTGTCTCTTTCCAGGCTGGCACCAAATCTGACACTGGCTGTGTGATAGAGTCTGGAGATGGAAAAGACCTGGTCCAGGGCATGATTATTCCCTTCTGCTTGGTTACTGGTGTTTTCTCCCTCAAACTCCCAGAATATATCCTGCTTAAAATATCAAATTTGCTTGAGTTACACAGAGGTGAATTTGTATGTGTGTGTTTGTGCACAGATGTGTGTTCAGCACAGGGTATTGTGCATCTGTTGTCAAAAACACTTCCAATTTCATAAAGGGAAACAAAAACAAAAGCATTTTCTGCAAATCTTCACTCTTGTAGTAAATGCAATTCTAACTTTATGGATACATATTTAATATATAAGCCCTACTATTTGGTCAAAGGTGACTTCAGCTGTCATGATGTTGAATAAGTGACTTTTGGAGGGCATGAGTATGATACTGAAGCAAAAAGCATGGCTTTATTTCATGTGCTTTTCTTGCTTACTTTTCTTACTATCTATCCTTTCTACACCTAAAGTGCATCAGGTAATATACTGATTTATTAAAATTTATTAAAATTGTTGCAAAATACAGTTTGGCTTTCAGTCTGAAAAATTTGGTCCATTTCATCTAGAAAGAACTTCACTATTGCAAAACAGTTTGCCTTTGCTAAAATTTTTGCTTTTGCTTTTAAGAGGAAATCTTGGCTTCATGAGAGTTAAGGAGGATTTTACTATGGGCTTCTGTGGCTCTAGACTTCAATCTTACATCTTGCCTTTCATAACATTCCTTAAAACTAAAATGCGAGAAAATATGAGAAAGAAAGGGAGTTCAAGCACCAAAAGCAGTTAGTAAAGATAAACAACATCTGGGATAATCACTCAGAAAGAGTCTACTTCTTTGTTAACATGTACTATTTCTGCCTATGTAAAATAAATTTAAAATTACACCTTCAGAATGGTGGAGAAGCGGGAGAGACAAATAGCCCCAAATGTCAGAAACAGCTTTAACAGAGATAGGGATAGTGAGGGGTTATACAGGTCCCTTGGTCTCCCTCTGGACCTTCACTTTAAATTATAATGGGTAGCTGGGCAGGCTGGAAGGAGAGCTGGAACTTTGTAATACTGGCAGCTAGGAAAGGATCTAAACACTCTAGTCGAGCCTGGAAGTTATGCATGTGCTAACATGCCTGACAAGATGGGGCTATAAAACTTGCACCCAGTTAAGCAGAGAATTTTGGAGGAAGAAAATAAGAATTTCTTTTCCTTCACTTCTTGGAGCTGAAAAGAGGAATTGCCAACACCGGGGTTCTGGTGTGCGGCTTTGACTTGAAGGTGATGAGAGCCTGCGAAGAAGCAGGAGAAAGTCTGGGATATGATTTCCCTCTTAATGAATCAAGATGTGGGATTTAGCACAGCTTCCCACACTTTACAAGGAGCACAGGCTATAGAAACAGAGGCAATCCTACATGGCATGAAAACAATAAAAGCTTCATGTTAAGTAAGTGGGCAGGCAGCCTACATGTGGTACCTGAACTCGAGAACATGCTGTTTATTGAGAAGCCTGTAATTGCACAGAAGAACTGAAAAAGGGAAATAGTTTCTTATAAGCCTGTTTTATACCTTTGTGCTGTCCCAGATCTTGCCTTTGTGAGAAGGTTGCAATAGACTGAATAAATAAATGATCCTTGCTGCATGTTAGTTAGAACTATAATGAAACAGAAACAGGAGTTTGAACAAGGCATATATTGTTCTAGTTTAAATCACACTGATTAATACTAAATTGGAATAAGTGTGTTCATGCTGGGTTTTGCACTTCTACAAGCAGTTAAAAAAAAATGAGGTTGATTGAGTGCAATGTCCTTTTAAAGACCTGGCCTCCATTTTTTTTAACTCACGCAGAGACCTTGAGGGCTGAAGGATAGTGAGAGTGGCTCTTCTGATGCTGAGCTAGATTAGGTACGGGTCTAAAAGAACATGAAAGCAATATAATCCATGCGTGAAAGCCATGGTTGAGTTAACTTTAACTTCGTGTAGTCAGGAGTGTTACTGTAGCAACAGAGAGATGATAGCCTGTGGACTTATCTACTTCTGGGGCTGGTTATTCAGGTTGTGCTGAGCTTTGTACTGTTAGGGACAGGCTGCTATTGGTACCTGAGCTACCCTAAAAGTAGTTGGGCTACCTGGCACTGCAGTGGCAAGACACTTGAGGTGTCTGTGCTTTTGTTTGCTACCTTTCCCTGCCTCTATCCTCATCCTCACTCACATCTCTTTCACTTAACATATTTCCATCTTCTCTTCTGTTATTATTCTCTCATTCTATAGAAGAACCTAAACACACTTCAGAAATTCTTTTCCATTTTCTAGAAATGAGAGATATTCATACTTGGATATACTTCATAAAGAAGCTGCTAAAACAAATAAGATATGTAACAGGCAAATCATCAACATATCAACTCCCCAGAGGAGTCTTTAGAAACCATGCTGATAGATAACACCAAGTGACAATATTGTATAACCTGATGAGTTTGGTTCCATAGCAAGGTTTTAGTCTTAGAAAAAGGGTTATGCTTGTATTCATTGCTTTATTTATACACATGGAATTCTTTATTAAAACTGCCCATAGGAAAGAAAAATTTCTTTGATGGACCTGTGACAGCCAACATTGTGAAGGAAAGCTCTTTTGAGATTCTACCTTAAGACATGCACAATCAATTTAAAACTTTAAAACTTTTGGCTAAGAGTACTAAAAAAAAAAAAAGCTTTGGTCTTGACAATAACTTTTTTTTTTTTTTTTAGCAAGAGATGTATCTAACTGGATAAACAAATTGTAGTGTGACTTCATCTAGACTTTGTATCTGATTTCCCTTTACCCCTGCAACAGAAACAACATTACAAGAAATAAATACATAAATAAATGAAAACTCTATGTCTGAACCTAAAGGATTTTCATTTGAGTGAAAAGTCATAAAATCATAGAATATCCCAAGTTGGCAGGTACCTATAAGGGTCATTGAGTCCAGCTGCTGGCTCCACACAGGACTATCTCAAAATTAAACTGTATGTCTGAGGGCATTGTCAGTCTTTCTGTCAGGCAAGCAGTATCTCTAGTCTGTCATGGTGAAAATTCCAAACTGGGAAATACGACGATGGCAATTTAAAAATTTCTTGCACCTCCTACACAAATCATGTCTGTTTACTTTCTGTACAAATGATTTGTGTCTAGTAGCATGGTGAACTTGTATTTCACATTTCTCCAACCCTTTCTGAATTTCTATACTTTGCTGTCATTAAAGATGTTGGACTTCCTCTAACTTCATGGAGGATTTGATTGGTTTTGCAGATGGCAATATTAAGGTATATGGGGAGGCTGAATGATTTGTCCCAGATGAAAGGGCAAGTCTTTGGCAACTGTAAATCTGTAATTTGGGTCTCCTGGCAATAACCGCTGGAACATTTACCATAAGTCTGTATTTTTAAGACCATATTTTTAATCTAAAAGGCAAACGTAGTTCTGTGAGTCCCAAACTTGTCTAAGCATACTCAGGGTTAGATACAGTTTCACTTCTTTTACTCCGAGGGCAGGGGCATACTCACAATGAAAGATTATGTTTAACATTAACTATAATATACACATTATGTTTGTAATCACTGGATCTCCAGTAATTTTATTTTTTTATAATGTTGAGAAGAAAGGTAAAATAATAACAATGTTTATTTTGAAACACTGTGAGAAATCTGACTTCTGAACCATTGAGCAATGCTCATAACTGTTCCATAGCAGCTACTGTGCACAAAAGATGACAGGTGCTGGGTTTTTATTTATATCAACTACCATTTACCATATGTGCACATGAAAATATTTAGAAACAAAAGGTACTTTTGGAGGAGTAAGTTCAATGAAATAGTGTGGTGTGAGACTCCCCAAACAGCTCACAGCTGCTGAAGTTCTGCAGTGGACTATCATTATATAGTTGATTGAATGCTTCTAGAAGGAAAAGAAGCATTGCATATAATACCATCCTGAAGATAGGTGAAACAGAAATTACTTAGATGATAATTTATCTGTCAGCTGCACTGGCATGAAAAGTATCTTTCCTCCTCCTCCCTTTCTCGCCCTTAACATTGCCTGATAATTATCAGGTCATTTTACCATCTGTGTTTGGAATGATATTTGAATTGTCCTCCTTCAAATTTGGATGCCTCAATAGCTTGGAGCTGTATATAATTAGGTACCATGTACTTCAGAGCTTTATGCAACTTGAATGCTGAAAAATGTTGAAAAGATTGAAAAATGTGAATGGTGAAAAATACTGGTACTGCAGGATCCTGTCATTCCAGTTCTGAAGTGTTAAAGAGCCAGGGAATAAAGTCTAGATCTGGTGAAATATGTTAGAAAACAGAACAGAAGAAAACGAAGCATATTTAATGAAAACATCTTTGTGTCTTACAAGCAGACAGTGCTAGAGCAAGGCAATACCCTTGTCTGTGACCAGCTTTTCAAAAAAAAAAAAAAAAAAAAAAAAAAAGGATGTACTGCCATTAGAAGAAACTGTCTTGAGCTGGCAGGTATAAAGCTGTCAAAGCCCCAGGGGATCCCCCAGCCCTTGCTTTTTGAGGGCCCAGGACCCCGTTTCAATCCCTGGGGCTGTTAGCTAGCCCCAGCAAGGCTGCAGCAAGGCTAGTCTCCTGGGGCCAGGGGCAGCCATGGGCCCTACCCAGCCAGGTCCACCCTGGACCTACATCCCAACACAGCCTTGGTGTGGTCCTGTTCCTGTCCCAACGGAGATGCCCGATGACCAGGGCTGGGGCTGCCCCAGTGCCCCCCTGCTGCCATCTCCTAGCTAGGGTGGTGGGAATTTTTTTTCCTTTGCTGTTGATGGGGAGAGTCATCTAGGTGTGACAGCTAAGCTTAACCTTATAGTACATGATCTGAATGCAGTATCTATTTTCTTTCATTAGGTGAGTACCTACTGTCTGATATCTTGGGTAGCAGGCATACTTAATCACTTCTTGCTTTCTTAAACATGGTAATTTTTGGCATGATAGCAAGTAGCTGGGGCAGAGCAAAAACTTTTAACTTTATTTTCCTTTGGGTTTATTAAATATCCCCGTGTAAGCAAATGACAACAACAACAACAACAAAACACCTTTCAAGTGTTCCAAATGTAAAAATGCTCTCCCACTTGCCTCTTGATAGGCCATTTCTCTGTTGGAGGAACAAGAAAAAAAACACTGAAAACAATGCATTAAAAAAAATAAAAAATCTTTAGCTGCTGCATTACTATCAACAGACACTAAAACATGAAAACACTGAGCATTAATAGCTAAGTAGAGCAGAAGATACCTTTACCCTTCAGGAGCCTGTAAAACTATGTTTCACTTCTCTGAGCAGTGTCAGTGGTTGGCAGCTTGTTACTTCTGTAAGAGAGAACTTTTTTTTTTTTTTTTTTTTTTTTTTTTTTCTGCTTCAGAACACCTTAAAATGTTTTGCTCATGTTATCATCTCTCAATCTGCATGACCATACAAGTGGGATAATGCCTTAGCATAACGTTTAAAAAAGGTATATCAGTTCAGTATATTAATTCAAATATCTTGCTAAACTTTAAAAGACAATTGTGTTTTGCCAGCACAGACAGTATCCTGCTTTCCTGCCCACAACAGGAGCCTAACATATCAGACAAACCATGACTATTATTTATTTATTTTTTGAACCTTGCCTCCCTGGAGAGAAAAATCTCCTTATTCTAAAACACTAGGTATGAAGACCAGGGAATTACCTGTATTTGCTCTTCTCTCTCAACAAAGTTGAGTTGTGAAGATCCATATGAATATGGATGGTCTATCCAAGTAATGTCTTCATTAAAACAGAATTATTTTGGCAGAATTGCATTTTGCTTCCTGTGACACAATTATTGCCAGGGAGAAAAATACTGTTGTTTCCAGGTCTGCACATAGTTTAGTCAAATTTTGTAAAATTGTTTGATATATCTGATAGAACTAGACTATCCATGCACCATGGAAACTGTTTCCATAGTGAAAATCTCTCAGCCCAGAGACAGTTTTCTCTGGATTAAACCCAAATATTCAGGCTGACTATCTAGAGCATCCTCTAACAGCTGGGAAGGTCATAACTTAAGATGAAATTGCTATCCAGCTATCTGGAATTGTGCCATCCATCTATCTGGAGTTGTACCATCCTGCTGCTGGAATATATTCCTACCCTCCAGAGCATGAGAAATGTCATGATGTTTCCTTCCACTCCATGCATCTCCAGTCTTCAAAATGATTTAGAGGCAGGTATACATTCTGTCAGTATTCTCAGTTACCCATCAGGAATACAGATAATTTATGGCATCCCTTGGCAAAACAGCTGTAATAATCTTCATCTATAACATCTTATGAAGGCCAGTTACTCCACTGTAGAGAAACTGCTTTCAATTGATGTAGGAAGGGTGGAGAGACTAAAAATCATATAATGGTAAGATTTTTCACATTAAATACGCCATTACCTGTTTGAAAATTCATTAAGAAAGAATTGTGGGATCTTGAATGCTTATGGATCAACATGTTAACAAAGCCCAGGAAGGGTACTGGTTGGGGTTTGTTACAGGCTGAGTTAAAAAGACAAGTTACTTCCTAGGCACCGCCCTAACATATGAAAATAAAAGACTGTATTGAATTAAATATTCTTTGAGAAGAGATTGTTTTATGGACTGAAGACACCATGTAAAATTTCTGTTTCTCAGGAAATAGGACAGCATTGGCTAAAAGCCCATCCTTGTTCAGCAGTGAAATATATGCAGCAATTAAATAACAACAACAAAACCAATATATAATAATAAGAAAGGATAAATATATTACAATTTCTATACTACATAAATTATGAATTATGAAGGGACATAGAACAATAAGGGAGAAATTCATGGCTGGCAAGCATCAGAACTAAAGGGATTTAAATATGTTGGGTATGGTGTAAATACTAGGAGTGGCAAAGAGCCACTGCTTGACGGGTAAATCATTAATAATAATGCAAAAATGGCAGAAGCATTCAATAGGAAAATCTGTTCTGTGTTTGGAAAGAAGCAAAAAGCAATGTCATATTCTTATACCACAACAGAAGCTGTATCTTTGCCCCTCATAATTTTAAGTAGATATTGCAATTTTGAAAAGTTTCTGAAAAAGTTTAATATCATTCCATATTATGTATTATAAAGACAAAGAGGCTGCTCCCTGTAAGCATAAGCTTGTTGGTCTGAGAAAAGCCCTTCAGAAGACAGAGTGGTTTATACAGGCTGCAATTAGAAAAAAAGAGTCTGAAGGTTGAAGTGGACGTAATGTTAGTCAGTACAGTTTGTGAAATAGGCTTAGATGATTTAAATCAAATATGCTTGATATTAGTTCACAAAGTATAAGCTATTCCTCTGGGAGCTGGGTTGGTGGAGATGTCCTTATGGGTGCAGACTTTTGAGAAGTACAGTAAATTACTTCATATAGCATAATGTTCTGTTTAGAACAAATCAGGAATAACCCTATGCAATATTAATAAAGTAAAATATTAATAAAGTGTGGAAGCACAACTTAAGAACCATCTGACAGATAAACACAGGAAGCTGTGATTATTAGGAAACTGTAATTAATGGGAACCATCTGAGCAGGGCTCCACAGATGTTAGTACGAAGTCTGATCTAGTACTTTCATCAGTGATCTTGAAGTAAATGTAAAACCACTACTGGAAAACATTTACTTACAAATGAAACTCAACCAGAGTTGCTTCCCTTAGCTGTGCCTGGTAGAACCTCAGCAGAAGAAAGAAGCCTTTACATGGTGTGGAATAGTCTGTCAGTCTCATTAAATTTCATCCTGTGTTCTCATTCTGACTTGGACTCTGAGGTTTGGGGTTCCACAACTATCTCACATGTAATTTAGTTCCTAAATACACCAGAGTCTTCTAATCACATCTGGAAAAACTTGGCTGCAGTTTGAAGTGTATGGAATCTGTTTCACCTCTTTTTAAAACCATGCTGAGTCCCATCTAATTATTGTGAGTATATTGGTGTATGTGAACAGACAGTGATTCTCCAAGGAGCATCTTAGCCTTAAATACATAAAAACCTGCTCTACTTCATTTCAGAATCCTCACTATATCTTTCAACGTGGTTTTACTACCTGATTTACAAAACTGCAGGGATTTGTTTTGTAAAACAGCTTCGTTATGAAGGCAAGGCTGACCTACGGGAACTAATTTATTTCCATCTCCTGCCATCTAGTGTCAGCAGAGCCACAGCTGCACCTCCGGCAGGTGACATGCTCTTCCAGCTTTAAACTGTGACAGTGCAGCTATATTTTCGTCAGTATTTAGCACCTTAGCACAACAAAAATAGGTATGTGTATATGACAAAAGATCTTTTCTGTCCTTACTGATTCCGATGTAAGCACTAAACATTTATTTGCAGCCTTTGGAATGTGTTTGGCAGTGAAAAAAATGCAGGTTTATAAGTGAGCATAGCTTAATTTAAGAAAATCCTATATCATCAGTCAAGTAAGCATGCATATTTTTGCACATACTTTGGAGGATAATAGGAAATATACTAACCAGAGGTCAGTCAAATATACTTTATTACCTTCTCCAAGGACTTTTAGGTGTCTTGAGGCAGTATGTTGCTGCAGCAGCCTGGGTGAAGGTTTCTGAAGGCTACTGCATCCATCGGCTGCCAGCAGCTCCACTCCCTCACTGACAGATTGGGCTGCTATAAAGACAGGGAGGCAGGTAGGGCCTTCCCCAGGCACTCTGGTATAGCCAACTCTTCACAGAGCTGACTCCGAGCTCACTTTATAATGAGGTGAATCCTATTACATTTTTCCATCCTTTACTCAGTCTATTCATTCACTCCACTTGTCTATTAGTTCCCAGGTCTTCTAGTTATGTATGACTGCATCTTCCTCTTTATCTTCTTCCTCCTTCTTAGCAGCACTTCCTTTGCAGTCTCTTTAATCTTTCTTTTCCTTTCTCTTTTTCTTTCTTTCCTTCCTTCCATCCTTCCTTCCTTCCTTCCTTTCTTTCTTTCTTTCTTTCTTTCTTTCTTTCTTTCTTTCTTTCTTTCTTTCTTTCTTTTCTTTCTTTCTTTCTCTCTTTCTTTCTCTCTTTCTCTCTTTCTTTCTTTCTTTCTTTCTCTCTTTCTTTCTCTTTCTTTCTTTCTTTCTTTCTTTCTTTCTTTCTTTCTTTCTTTCTTTCTTTCTTTCTTTCTTTCTTTCTTTCTTTCTTTCTTTCTTTTCTGAATGGAGAAAGCCCTGAGCATCCTGGTCTGATCTCATAGCTATGCCTCTTTCAAGCAGAAACTTCTTGAAATCCCTTGCAACCTGAATTTTCTTATGAAGCTGTGCAATAGTCTTAAGAAAAGGGGGATTCGTCTAGTTAAGTGTCCTCTGCGTATGCTTACTCACAACATCATTTTTTTTTTTTTTTTTTTTTTTTTTGCTGTTAAACTCAATGTCAAGCATCAGTTTCATTAATGAGGCATATGAACATGTTATCTCAGGTACAACTGCATTGATAGCACTACAGAAGTTTTAGGATGCATAGATACACCACCACAAGCATAAATCATCAACTTTGGGTAACAGTCACATTCTGGCTCAGTCTGTAAGTCCCAGAGATAGCAGTGGGAAGAGGGAGTTTTGAAGCAGTAAGGTTTGGAAACAAGATAGTGACAAGACAGTAACTAACTACAGTTATAGTTGGGATAGTTCAGATGGGTCCATGGACAACTTTTTTTCTCCAACAAGTTTTTAATCTAACCTTTATTTCCTTGTACAATTTGTCATTGTTCCATCTTATCTTCTTCACTGTATTTACAGTATTATTTGCATTACAGGTCCCAAACAAGATCAATACCCATTGTCCTAGCAACTATATCAATAAATATTAAAATAAAGAAGTTTGAGGGAGGAGAAGAATGACAAACATTATAATTCATGCATTGTTTTCTTGCTGTTGTTTTCAATTAAGAAGTTTTGTGAAGCCTCCCCTCCTCTTCCCCTCCCACCCCCCTCCAAGGGTAATTACTTTCTTATGCAGACATTTATGGATTAGGGTGGAGTCTTCAAATGAACAACAAACCCTCCTTCCCAGAAAAAAAGAGGTGTAAGGTGGCAGTAAGTCCTAACATTTATTTGTTGAGAACAAAGTGTAAGTTGACTAACTGTACTTTTCCATGTACCTATTTCTCAGGTACACTGACAAAGATATTTTTAACTCAGATATACAAACCAGTTCCATTTTTAATGGAGAGCAAGGTATGTGTGTACTTGCAAAAAATGTCTGCATTTCATAAAGTGTATAAATGTTTTTATATTAAATCATATTAATATTACATTATTATATTAAATGTTAATTTAAAATTGCTTAAGAAAAGGTGATTTTCACCTCTGTTAATGATGAATCTTTCCTCAGCCTTTGGTAGTGATAAAAAAATAATCCTGTCATATGTGCATGAGAGTGTGTGATGCTAACATGAACATCGTTTGTGTCAGCTATTCTTCAGGAAGGTCCAGGAACTCACTGGTGGTAACTTGTGGAATAATTTAGGATACGACAAGAATGAGGCATAAGAATTAGGCTGTTAGCTTGATTAGAGGTCCTCTGCTATCCTGAGACAGTACCTAACCATGTTGTAAATGTCATTCTAAAAAGACTCAAATTTGCAAGAAAAAAAAAAAGTGATTAGTCTTTTCAGACCACTGGACAATGACATCC
>CM021732.1:123218900-123463202 GCA_011075105.1 Heteronetta atricapilla
ACTGTTCTGTATCTCTAACTTGACTAAACACTGAGAGAGGAAAAAAACCCAAGAGATTCTTGACAGAGCGTCAATGATCTTGTTTCATAACCATCTGGGAACAAGGTGACTTGTCACAAGGGAGACTTCTGGCAGTGTAGCTGAATCATTGACCTTGTAGACTTAAACACCTGGAGTACGCAATATTAGCTGGGGTATGTACTAAATTGCAGTGCTCCTTGGAAGAAAAAAGTATTTTGGGCAAAGTTCTCTTTTTAATTCACACTTTGTGCTGAATCAGTGATAGATCTGGTTGCATAAGATCTAAATCCCCACAGAACATGTACAAATGTACATTGTGCTTTTTTTTTTTTTTTTTTTTCTTTTTTAAAAAAATTTTTATTCCCTTCCTTATATTGCTTAGATTCATAGGTGAAAGCAACACTAGGAAAAAAATTACAGTATTAGTTGTCTGTCTGTACTTAGAAACCGCAACCATTCTGTGATTCTATGATTCTGTGATACAGCATAAGGGGCAGCTGCCATTCTCCCTAGACCTTCTGGAATGGAGACCAACATGGAAAAGTAAGGTTTGGAGGAATAATGTGTAACAAAGCTGGAGCTGAAGGCTGCTCCACGGCAAAGGTATAGCAGCATTCAGGGAGATCTGAGGCTATCCTGGGCCAAGAGATGGTGAAGGTGTTGAGCTAGGGCTGATGTCAAGTCTCATTAAGGATACTTTGCCACATTCTGTTCTCGTCCTCATCCCCAGGGGGAGAAAAGACACAAGGGCAATGGGGAGAATGGGACAGACCCAGCACTGGGGAGTGCACAGCACTTCCCTGCACCATCGTCAGTGAGGGGCAGTGAACCAGGAGGCTGTCTTACTGTTTTTGTGCCTTGCTCTCCCTTAGCAATCTCTGTCTGAAGATAAAGCGCTGACGTTGGCATGCCAATTTTGATTTATGACAGTGGGCAGAAACTGAACACGGGGTGTTCTGTCTGAACATCGATAAACACTTTTTCAATATGAGGGTGAGTCTCCCTCCTTGGAGGTATTCAAAAACTGCCTGGACATGGTCCTGGGCAACCTGCTCTGGGTGGCCCTGCTTGAGCAGGGGGTTGGGTCAGATGGCTCCAGAGGTCCTTGCCAGCCTCAGCCATTCTGTGGTTCTTCAAACCTGTCAGCAGTACTCCTAGCTTGTTTACCTGACTTTCAAGAGCCATCAATATAAAATCTTTGCTGATCTAACAATGTTGCTAAAGAACTTTCCAGCAATGCATAGTCTCTATAGATCTGTAGACCTCATTTTTCTGATGAACTTGTTTGTTTCATCTTCAGAAAAAAGAGCTTAGTCACTGTTTTTCATATTTTGCTTGTCACTTTCCAAATTGCTTGGAGCTCTCATCTGAGAAAAGTACTCTCAAGATTTTTGTCACAGCCCACTTTTTTCCAAAACTCCTGGGAACATTAGATGCTATTTTGATCATCATTCCATCACTTCTGTGAAATATCCCCTTTGAATACATTTCACTTTTCAGATTATCATTTATAGGTGTTGATTTACTGGCATTTGTGCAGTTATTTTTACCATGCCATATTTTCACCTCAGTGAGACTCGGTATTTCTTTGCAAGGCTGCAGATATCATTGCTCTGAGCAGTATTGCTAGACAAATATGTAGGCTTGCTCATGTTTACAACAGAAGAGCAACAGCTCTTTAAAAATGGGAGCCCCACTAATTTTTATATGCCAGCAACACATAACGTCATATATTTTTAATGAAATAAATAATCATATATGTTAGATTTACACAATTACTCTAATATAATCACCACTGAAGATGTTCCAAGTTTTCCTTGTCTCAAATGAAATGCTAGCAAACATTCCCACCAAAGTACGTAATTCCAATCAAGGCATGTGTTTAATGGTATGCATGCATTCTTCTTGATGAATAAAATCAGGGAATAGGCCAGTGAATGTACTTAGTGTCTCCTCCTGTTCTGAAATTAGTGTGAAAGACAGGCTGAGACTGTTTACTGCTCTCCTATCAGTGCAAAGTAGTAATGTTGAGGAACCACAAGGGAAGAGCTGGAGGCATTTATACTGACTGCGGTGGCTGAAAAGGAGCTTCAGCTTCCAAGCAGGAGGGCTTTCTTAAAAGCAATGTGAGCAGTATTGGTAAGTAGCATCTGCTTGGAAATAGGGTTTGAGGTTTTTCATCTGACTGAAGTGAAAAGAGCTGCTGTTTCCAACCGTGGCATCTCACCTTGACACCGTGTTAAGCTTAAAGTTACAAAATTGTCCTAGGTAGCTCTCACACATCTCACACATCTCAAACAGAATGGCAGATGCTGTTTTTCTTCTTGACAGTGCTGTGCTCTGATCTTTGCCTACAGGCTTTAGGTGGGTACAACTTGCCAGTCCCTCCTTTCCTTCAGAGGAAAGGTTCCCTGACTGTGAAGAGGAAAGTGGTACACCTCAGTGAGGGTGAAAACCAGGCCCACCTGCCCCTGAAATAAAGAGAAAGTGAATAAGAAGTTCAGAAAAGAAATCAGTACTCGTCATAGTGGATACTTCAACTTTGGAAATGGAATGGGTTCAGCCATTGCCTTTACCCCCTTTCCCTGTACCCAATCTCCAAATCAGATTCATTTTTGTTGCCAGTGTCTGTTTCTCTCTGTCTTTCAGAGTGTTTGAGTCTTGCTCCTCATCTGTTCTCAGTCCCACGCACTCTCTGGATGCATTTTGGCTCTTTGCTCTATCTCAGCTTTCTTTATCTGTTGGTTCCACGTGTCCCTTCTGCCACCTGGAGATCATGTCCTTCTCAGTCATTGTTTATGTATCTGTGCCTCCTCCCTCTCAGACCCAAGTCTGTATCCACAAAAAGACATGGTCAGTTTAACATTGTGTGGGAACAGCTCCCTTGTCGGCTGACAGCCACTTCATGAAATTCTCAGTCCTGTGTTATGTGCTGAGGCTTCTTATTCAATGCACATGAAAATCAAGCACCCCAAAATGAGGTCCAAAAGAAAATGTGTGTTGAATAAAAAAGAAAATGTGTTTCCTCAGTGAAGTGGTCGCAGCACTGAGCCTGTCAGAGTTTAATAAGTGTTTGGACAACTCTCTCAAACACATGGTCTGATTTTTTGGGTGGTCCTTTGGGGACCAGGGAGTTGGACTCAATCATCCTTGTGGGACCCTTCCAACTTGGGATATTCTATGAATCTGTGATTCTATGAACACAAAGCTTTTGGTATAAGCTAGTCAGTAACAGCATACTACTGGAGAGAGGACGAAAACAACATTGCTCATGTATAAAAGCAGGATTAAAAGGCTTTTATTTGTTCAGTGTTATACCAGTGTTCAGCTGCAAACATTTTGGTGACAAAGCAGACTTTTTTGTCTCTCTAATGCTGAGTGTCAGCTGTCTGAATATCTTGAGATTTGTGTATGTATCACTGTACTTACCACCTGTGCTTGTTTAAATTCAACTTTCAGACCCCAAGGGGTCTGAAAATTAAAGTTTCTTATCTTGCCCACAGACAGATCATCCCATAATCTCATACTCATTTTGCACTTCTCTCTAACTCTGTATTTTCCCCGATCCTCATCCATTTCCTTCAGAGCCTTCAATAGGTGGCACTCCCTGCTTCCCACCTGAAATTCAGGTCCCTGCTTCAAAGAACAAATTGCTAGAACTTTTAACAACAGAATATATATATTTTTTTAATATAGGCAAACCCACATTTTTTTTTCCCCTCAACCAATTCTGACTATCCAGCTAACCTATTTTTATTGAAATCTGTTTCTTTCTTTCTCTTGTCGCTCCTCCCCAGATTTCAAGCTGACATGATACTCGGCCTGAAAGCAAAATAGAAAGGCAGGCAAACCATTGATACTTGGCAATAATAAACCCAGCAATTTAGGTGGTAAGTGTTCTGTAAGCTTGATAATAGGTTCTGCTAGTGCCATCTACCATAGGAATGAAGCAACGCACTATGGCAGGAAATTGAATAGGACTGATCTTGTTTTCTTCTACTGCCATGGAAATCAGTGGAATCCACAAGTCTGTAAAGCTCATTATGGACCCTTTCTTCTGCTGAACCCTGCTTTTGCTCTGATTTTACTCCTGTGAGAGAGATCAAACAAAAGACCAGTATTCTTGAGCCTTGGTCTTCTTGTGCTAGAAAACAGGCACAAAACAGAATATCACATCAATGCTTGAGTATGAGTCTCAAAGGGAAACAGAAGAACACTTTCCTTTCTAAAGCTGACCTAGTCAGTTTGATTGGGTTACTGGGGAGGGAAAACTTTCCTGCGCCCATTCTGAAGTGTTCCTAGTTGGCTCTAAAAGGTTCTTGGATAAAAGAACCAAAAGCTCAAATAGACTTCTATTGAATTCGAAGTTCCCTGAAGTACATTCCTCTTCTACCCATTCTAAACTCTGTAGTTATTTACTTCTAGCTGTTTCTGAAAGTTACATTTGAACTTCAATGGCTGGTGCTGATGAAAGGTATAAAAGCATTCCTGTAAATTAAAAATACTAAAATCTGGCAGCTTGCTCTATAAAGAATTGTATTACAACTGATGTGCAAAATTGTCATCCTATCCATCTGTTCCCTGATGTGTGCTTAAAAACGGGCAATACCACAAAAGCTAAATCCTGAATGAAGCAATTGAAAAACACTGTATATTCTGGTTCCTGGGACTCAGGAGAGTCCCAGGCAGTTGTACTGAAGCACAACTCAGCTGCGTAGCAGGAGAGCTCTAATGGAGCATTTTGCATCCCTGTAGCAATAAGCATTGTAAAGAAGGATATGCTGCTGGCATGAGGCAACTGATACCCTTGATCTGCCCTTAGATGTTGGCGATGTATCTAGATTGTGGGCTGAATCTTCAGTTTCACTACAGCATTGAACTCCTAACTGTGTTATTCCTCATTATGTCTGGAGACAGTCATGCAATGTAGCTTTTCATCCCTAATACAGGCTTGATTTAATTACTATCAAAGTTATTTGCCAACATTTCTTGATTTCAGTGGTAACAGAGTTGACTACATAGATTAAAAACCTAGACTAAGATAATTTTATTTGCTTGACAAATGTTCATCTGCCCATTGTGAAAGAGTATTGTGGGATGAGTTTTTTAAATTTTATTTTTGATAGGGGAGAAATAAAGATTAATTTACCAAGAATTTACCAAGAATAATTTAAACAATATGTGGGTTTTATTCCTTAATCAGTGGCAGGGCTTATTTTCTCATTCTATAGTAAGCCATGCTAATTAAGAACTTGTGATCTTTTTCCTTATGACTCTCAGAGTTAGTTGCAAATCAATTAATTGGTGCAGGAAGCGGAGGAGGAGAATGGGAGATTTTTTTTTTTTTTTTTTTTTTTTTGACCGGGATGAATGTGGTCATTGACAAATGACTTTTAGTCATACATTTTACCTACTGAAGCACCCTTCCTGTGGCATCCCTTTGAGTACATAATATTTTCCCTTAAAAGACAGCTCAGCAGCTATTAAACCCCATATTCAGAGATAAATTACTTATCTAGTAAATTACTTATCTAGCTTGAACGATAAAAAACAAACATACAATAAAATGAAATAAAACAAATGAAACACGGGAACTTGTGATCTGGGGGAATTAGATTGAATTGTAGAGAAACTCATATTTTCAGATGGAGTGGATGACAGTGTTGATGTCAGTGTTGATGGTTTTTTGATTGTTGATTTTTTTTTTTTTTTTTGGAGAATATTTGCAGATCTGTCTTCTCAATGTGTCAATTGCATTGAAATAATTCTCCTGCAGTTTATATAAATGTTTCTTCTATAAAAGGATGTAAAAATGTGGTTATTTAACAGCCTTGGCCTAAAAAATGTATATAATAAATCTTTATGAGTTACAAATTATCGACATTACTTATAAATACCTGTTAAAATCTCTGCAGACTTTGGTTCAATTTTGAAATTCTTGGCTTGATTCTGAAGTAAGTTTTAAGGTAGGCCTTCCTTAACTAAAATGTTTTTAAATTATAAAGTTTTATTTGAAAATTTAAACATTTCAATTATAATAATTTTCAATTATAATTTCTCAAATATATATATAATAATGATTTTCATAATGTAATAGTGATGGTTTTCATTTATAATTTCTCAAAACATAAAGTTTTGTGGCTGATATTATCAAGTTACAACCTATCAGACATTTTAATGTAAAAACCATAAATAAATATTCACTGATGATACTGATGATATGAAGAGCTATAATATAAGTATACACAATGCAAACTGTTTTTAATATATTTATCCCTGATAAATAGAGATCAGTTCTGTAAATGCATACATATATATATGAAAATATGATTTCCGGTGGACCCACTTCTGTGATTGAATTCAAGCTTGTTTTACACGGTTTGGGAAAACGTTTTCGTGTGTGTATTCTTCTTAGTTACTTTTTTTCTGATGCAGATCCACGAGAGGGCAGTACACAGCAAGGGTAAAGGCAGAGGCTGCTTACTGCAGGGAGCCTCAGGCAGCACCCAAGCAATCAGAGAGAATGAGGCCGGACCACAACACAGCTCGCAGAGCGTTAGAAAAATCTTGAGTCGAGTCTGCAAAAATTCCGTTACTGTAATTTTAGGTGAGCTTTGTCTTCTTACATTGGAGGCTGCTGTTATCCTCTGCTCTTGTTTTCACAACTGCAAGTGCTGGATATTTACTGCAAAGAGGATGGAAAAGCTGAATTTATACAATAATCATTACACTAAAGGTGCTGTGGCTATAATAGAAAAAAAAAATGTAGTGAAATAAAAATTGTGAAAAGTAATGATAATGAAATTGTCACAAGCTTGTCAGCTATTTCAAGGCTTAAAATAGCATGAAGAATTAGTCAACTGATAAGTTGCTACATGGTTTTGTACACAGATTGTCTTATTAAAAAACATGAGTTCAAAGACTGTTGCAGAAACTGGAATATCTGAACTATTTAAACCTGATTGGAGTTTCTCCTTTAGACCCTAAAGCTTGACATGCTATGTTTCTGAATGTTACATTCATTAATTAAAAATTAAATCACCTATGCTTGCGGCAATAACATGTTGGCTTTGTAATGTGTTGATGATGAAATGGTGATGATATACCTGATATATAAAAAAATAAATAATAAAAATTCATTGTGAATTTGTGATTGAATTGTTTTAATACTGAGTATCAATGGATTGAAATTTATCTGTGAGTTAAGACTTAAATATTCCACATGCTTCCCTTATAGAAGGTGACTTTCTGAATATTACTTAGTCAATGAGCTAATGAAACTAAATAAACAAAGATCTAAGCCAAAATCTCATGTGGTCTTTTAAGCTTTTTGAAGATGTAATCTGTGTTTTTGCATGCCCCTCTTACTTGACTTTTCCCCAGTATAAGATGGCATACCTCACTTGTGACAAATTAGGCTTGAATTTACTTTCTCTGAGAGCAGGTATGCAAATGCAGCTACAGATTCTAGCCAGACATTCATAATTTAGCCTTTCTGACAACTTCTCTCCGTGGACTGAGCAAGATGTGGCTGCCTTGTGCACAAAGCAGTTTTACCCAGTGCTGGTCTCTTGTGTGCAAATGCCACAATAGTCACCGTGGCTGCTTTAAGTGTCCAGGGCTGCAATGTGGCCATGGTTGTTTATATGTGCTCTGCGCAGAGTTCAGCAGTGTTTACTCTATGGCTGCTTCTGGTGCTCTATGATTTGAATATTAGTGCAAGAGACAGTGACTGGTATAGGCAGGACATCAAATTCATCCTCCCTGGGGCCCAGTACAGGGAGTTCTGGGCATAGGACTTCACCCGTCCTTATTCCCAGACTTTGGTTATACTGTTGGAAGGTTCAACTTACCCTTGGATTTTAGCTCTGCTCAGCCCTTTCTGCAGCAGTGATAAGGATCCTCCATGTCACAGCTTACAGATGGTGTTTCCTTCACTCCCTGCTGGGATGTGTTTTTGTGTCCTTTTGAGCTTATCTGTATCCACTCCAGAACCCAGCCAAATGCATGTGTGTATGTGTGCATGCCCTTGTAGACAAATACACACAATAACACACACAGACACATATAAACACACATTCATACAACACCATATGCTCTCTCCCTATTTTGTCTTGCAGATGGAAGGGAAGAAGGATGGGTGTTCAGATGGAGGAGCTGTGAGTATGTGAGGTGTGCATGCACACAAACCTGTGTTTCTGCCAAGCTAGGATGGCTGGAAGGACATCCAACTAGAAATGGCTGGTAGGAATAAGGAGTGTGTCATGCTTGAGAAAGGAGTGGATGGAAAGGCTAAAAATGAATAAAAAGCTCCAGAAATGTAAGTGCTGAGCGCAACTGAACAAGTATGTGAGGAAAGAATTAGCTATGTGCTCATGCAAATAAATTCTCTTACTGCTAAATTATGTATGATGTATATGATACAGTTACAGGAAAGGAGAAGTGACAGCGGAAGCAGCATTTTTGTTGGTCATATACACACTCCCTGAGGAGATCTCTGCTCTCTGCAGTCGAATGGCATTTGTGAGAGAGGGAGCCTTGAGGATGGGTACATTCAACTTGTGGGGAGAAATGTAAATCCCTTTTGGAAGTATGCAGTCCCTCTGTAGAAAATACAGCATAATCTCTCCAAATGTTCTAGAGGAAACAGACTGAGGGGTGTGTGTAGTGATTCTGCCCAGAAGACCATTGTACGTGGAGGAGTTTGTGATCCACACAGCAGTTATCCTGAGCAGGCCTGGGGCTGTGCTGCACTGTGCCGTGCTGCACATGTGGCTTTGCCTTCAGCAAACACAGCCTGTGTTGTGTTGCACAAATCTTTTGGCTGCACGATAGACTCAGCCAGGTCATTGTCAGAGAAGAGCCTGCAGGCAGCTCCCACTGGGTACTGGTGATTACGCCACCTGCATGGCCTTGTCTTTATCTAAATGTGCAGCAAGTTCTCATGCGAACATCTTCTTTGTTTGACAATAGAAATGATGAATAGAGTTGTTTTCCTGTAAGAAAATCCCATAACAGCTTAAATGAGCAAAAGGGGAGAACTTCTATGGACAGGGTCTATACAATGTGCTGCATGTGGATCAGAGCCTCATTTGATGCTACACCACTTGGAGTTTCTAGCATCTAAAGGAATATAAGATTATTATTTTTTTTTTTTTCCTCCTTATAGTGTTAGCTCTATCAAATAGCATTTCAAATGATACCTCACAGAATCTGAGTGCCTTTCTTACTGTCATCATAGCAGACCTTGTGCTAAACTATTTATTAGATGAAAGGCTGGATGTGTATTATCTGGATTTTCTGAATGATATTCTCATCCCCACTGAAATGAGTGCCAAAACCTAATGCTGAGCTGAAAAAGGCAAGACTTGACTCTTTGGAGCTCTTGTTACAGAATGATGTTATCACATGCACCCACAATGCTGGGTGCACCTATCTTTTATTTTTTTTTCCAAATCAGTGACATAGAACTGAAGATGTTATGGATCGTAGACATTATGAGCAGAGAAGGAACTGTTTAGATTCAGAATGACTTTTTTGCCTTTCTTTTTTTTTAAAAAATCTCTGAAAGGACCTCATAGGGCTTGAGGTCAGCATGAAACTGAACCGATCCTGTCAACTACTTTTGCAATTTTACCCCTGAAATGGTCTAATTTAACAAGAACAAGATTCTCTGAAATCTTTGGCAGAACTAATTGAAACTGTGAAAGAATGAATGACCATATAAGAAAAGAAAAAGCAGTTTTTCTTTGATTTTTTTTTTTTTGACCAAAAATGTAACAGTAGGCTTGTAGCTGAAAATTTGACTTTCATAACTTCTTTGAAGGTTTTTGTATTAATAATTCTTGGTCATTTTATATTTTCCTGATGTTCCAAGATTGCAGTTTTAATTCACTTTAATCTGTGTATGAATAATTGATCAGCAGCTTTTCTATGGTGTCAGTATAGTAGAACTACCTAACGTACGCAACTTTTTATATGAAAGATGAGCAGTTCTGCCTACAGAATATGATTAATCAAAAGAAGTTCTAAATTATGTAAGATACTGACTTCTTTTTCCTTTTCCTCAATAGCTATGCAAGTGACATTAAGTAAGGCATACTTTTATCATTAAGGGAGAAATAAATTAATATAAGAAGCCCTAATGAAAATCATATAAAAATAGTAATGAAAAAAGAATATTGTATTGAGTTTGATACATGTAGTTTAAGCTGCAGATCATTCATAGAAATCATTCTTCTAATCACTGTTGGTAGTACAAGTAAAACAGACAGAACTGTTCCAGAAGAAATACATTTCTTTTCTGAGTCATTCCTACTTGAAGTAAAGAAATTAGTATCTGGGTATGACTGTATAGAGGTGGCAGTGTTGCTTTTGTCATGGTTTCTGTAGGTGGAAGAGATACATTGAGCAAGACAAAAGTACAGAGTAATAACCAGAGTAAACCAAAGCAGATCCTGTGTTTGTAGAGATGGAGGAAAGAATGAGAGAAGAGTGAGACCACAACCTCATGACCACACCCTTAATAACTGTGGTGGCCATAACTATGAAGATTTTAATGAAGCAATGTTTAAAGGAAAAGACACTTAGACTAGACTTAGATAAGGTTGGGAAATGTAAATAATGTTCTTTATTTAGGCACACTGAGCTTTCCTCAGCTGTCTTGTTCTGTTGTGAAAGGGATAGCACTTCTAGCCCAAAACGGAAGGCCTTATTTCCAGCACTGAATTATTGGAATGGCTTGCCCAGGGAGTCACTATGCCTGGGGGTGTTTAAGGAAAAGACTGGATGGGGACATGGTAGGGACATGGTTTAGTGGGTGATATTGGTGGTAGGTGGATCGTTGGACCAGATTATCTTGGAGATTTTTTCCAGCCTTTCTGATTCTATGATTTTATGATTAATTCTGTTCAATTTTAGATACAGAGTAATGTAATTGAAGAATTAAACTCAGAGGGGCTTGTACTAAATGATATGTAAAACTTTTTTTTTTTTTTTTTTTTTTTCTTTCAAGAAAGACATTTTTCTTAGATTTATAACACAAATCCTTTCTGCAGCAGCTATGTGTGAAAGGGTGAATTTTATCTCCTGAATGGAGCTCTCCTTCCAGCTATGCTTATATCTGTTTGTGCCTTTCTGGGCATCAGGAGTGTAGGTTTCTGTTGGTGGCTCTGAAAGTGAATAGTGTTTGAAAATAGCAAGACAAATCTAACTCTTGCTGTTATTTCTGTGGTTTGTGACCTTAAGACAGTTCGATGTAAATTTAAACACATTTCACTTGAAGTAAGAGATACTGTGTTGAAAGAAGCAGTGGAGTCATAAACCTGTATGAAGACCCAGGTGACACAGTGTCATATGGTTACAGATGCATGTAATGGCCTTAAAGTAGTTAGTGCTGGTACAGGCACTGTCTAGAGCTTTATGCCACGTCTGACTGGACAAGCTCTTATTATCTTGTTGGTGTAATGGATGAATGGGACGAATGAATGCTTGCCTTACAATAAGGGCTGTAATGGTTAAAAAAAATGTGGTTAGCAAAGAACTTGGTGAATATATTGTGTTCTTTGTGTTTATAGATGGGTACAAGTTTATCTGAGTAGCGTCTTTTCTCAAAAGCACTAAAAATCTGAGTTCTGCTTTTAAAGCTTTTAATAACTTCATTTCAGAATGTTAAGAAAAGTTGTTCAAAGGAAATAGATAAAAACTTTGGATCAAACAGAGAGTTGATCCTTGCCAATGATCGACCATCAAGGATCAGCCATCCTTGGCCAAGGAATGTTAATTGTATTATTTTAAAAAACAAACAAACAAAAAACAATTATAAGAGTATGGAGTCTGTGGTAAAAATTTGCTAAATCCCCAAACAAGGTTCCATTTAAAGTTTGCAATTTATTAAACGAATAGAGGCAAGCGAACAGCGCTGGGTGTGCCGGGAGTCTCTGCTCCACCAAAACGCACACCTGTTACATCAGGCGGCTGGTTTTTATGCTCCTAGTCTAATAGATATTCATCACTACTCCTAGAAAAGGCAGGATTATTATAATTAGTTCCCAGAATCCGAACCCTCTCCCAGACGCATGCATATCAGTCTCTGGTGGTCCCTCTGGGGGCTGCTCATGCTGAAGGCTCGTGGTCTTCCTCCCAGGCTTCGGTCGTCCTTCAACTCCCCCTTTCTCCTTATTTGGATCACCAGATCACCAGATCTCTTTGCCAGATATCAGAGGCTTGTGCAGCATCCTATGCAAATGTCAGCAGTTTCCTAAAATCTCCTTGGTCCTCTTATCTCCCAGACCTGAGTCTCAACGTTCACCCTTCAAACCCTCTATTTACACTAATTGCTGGACCCTTCCTTTGCATGATAGAAGAACTATGTACACTAATCACTCTGTTTTTATTAGATATATAGGTTATATTTCATTATGCAGCCCTAGCATTGTTCCATACTGACACGAATCAAATTAACACATTTCACAAGTCTAACTTTAATGTACACAAAACTGAGCTGCCATGCTCTTTCTCTGTCCTTGGCTCCTCTGAAATAACTAAAGGGTAAATGTTGAAAAGGATGATTAAAAATATATCGTATATATTGAACACATACAATTATTAAAACTGAGTTTCATTGTGAGTGTTTGGCTTTCTCTGTTTTCATTAGTTTGTCTCCCTTTTGCATAAGAGCACAAGTATCTTGTTGAGCTACACACTCAGAGAAATATCTTACTGTAAATTAATTGTTTTGAATAGATCTCTTATTCTGTTACTAGGTATGTATCTGTTTTACTTTACTGATGTGACTAGTACTCTATAAAATCAGTGCTGTTACTATTTTTGGTAGAGAAAAAAACTCAGTATAGATGCCTGAAGTCATAGTATCAGTCTCCAGATATTCTCTGAAGCTCTGGTAGAATAGTGCAGCTTAAAACTATAGGAAGAAAACTTCATTGCTCTAGCTCACACTGAAAGCACAACGTTGTATGATGTAATGTTATAATATCTCAACAGTCAAGAGCTAGAAAGATGGCCTACGAACATTAGGAAAAAAAAAAGCATTTGACTAAATTTCTACATTTTTTGAAACTTAAGAATGCCCTGGAATTATATAATTTGGTAATTTTCCATCAGTGTATACACTGGACAATAAAAAATAAATAAAATGAGATGTGAAACTTGTGGTGGGCTGATCCTGGCTGGCAGGTAAGTCCCTGCCCAGTTACTTGCATACTCTCCCACAGAGAGATGGGAGAATTAAATAAGAAAAGGTAAGACAAAAACTTATGGATTGAGATGTAGACAGTCTAATAAATGAAGGTTGAGGGGGGGAAATGTAAAGAAAACATGTGAGGCAAAAGCAGTCACTCACCAGCATGAGCAGATTGCCCAGTCGGTCCCTGAGCAACAGCTATTTGGAAAACTTTACCCCCAGTTTTATTGCTGAGCATGACATCATATGGTATGGAATATCTCTTGGCTCAGCTTGGGTTAGCTGTCCTGCCTGTGTCCCCTCCCAGCCTCTTTCCTACCTCCAGCCTGCTCACTGAGAGCAAGAGTGAGAAACAGAGAAAGTCTTGACACTTCACAAATGTCCAGCACTAACTAAAACATTGGTTTGTTATCAATACTATTTGGTCATCAGTCTAAAACACAGCACCATACAGGTTGCTATGGAGGAAATTAACTCCATCCCAGCTAGACCCCGTACACTTGTAAAAGTTGATGGAGCTGACAACACCATGTCTAATATGTATTTCCATCCTTAATAAGGACTCTATAGCCAATCTGTTAAAAAAAGATTAAATAAATAAGATGTGAGGTCATACTTTTATTTATGTTGAAAACATAACTGTTATCTGTAATGAAGTGTGAGCTTAGAGACTAGACTTAACTCAAGATTACAGAAAACAAGTTATGTTATATTGTAAATATGAATCACAGAATCACAGAATTTCTAGGTTGGAAGAGATCTCCAAGATCACCGAGTCCAACATCTAACATGACCTAACACTAACAAGTCCTTCACTAAACTATATCCCTAAGCTCTACATCTAAACATCTTTTAAAGACCTTCAGGGATGGTGACTCAACCACTTCCCTGGGCAGCCTATTCCAGTGCCTAACAACCCTTTCAGTAAAGAAGTTCTTCCTAACGTCTAACCTAAACCTCCTCTGATGCAACTTTAGCCCATTCCCCCTCGTCCTGTCACCAGGCACGAGGGAGAATAGACCAACCCCCACCTCGCTACAGCCTCCTTTAAGATACCTGTAGAGTGTGATAAGGTTGTCCCTGAGCCTCCTTTTCTCCAGGCTGAACAGTCCCAGCTCCCTCAGCTGCTCCTCGTAAGACTTGTTCTCCAGAGCCTTCACCAGCTTTGTTGCCCTTCTCTGGACTTGCTCGAACACCTCCATGTCCCTTGTAGTGAGGGGCCCAAAACTGAACACATTACTCGAGGTGCGGCCTCACCAGAGCCGAGTACAGGGGGACAATCACTTCCCTGGACCTGCTGGCCACACTGCTTCTTATACAAGCCAGGATGCTGTTGGCCTTTCTTGGCCACCTGAACACACTGCTGGCTCATATTCAGCCGACTATCAACCAAAACTTCCAGGTCATTCTCTGCCAGGCAGCTTTACAACCACTGATCTCCCAGCCTGTAGCTCTGCTTGGGGTTGTTGTGCCCCAGGTGCAGGACCCGGCACTTGGCCTTGTTGAACTTCATACAGTTGGCCTCGGCCCATTGGTCCAGCCTATCCAGATCCTCCTGCAGAGCCTTTCTCGCCTTGAGCAGATCGACACATGCACCTAACTTGGTGTCATCTGCAAACTTACTGAGGGTACACTCGATCCCCTCATCCAGATCATTGATAAATATATTAAAGAGGACCGGCCCCAGTACTGAGCCCTGGGGGACTCCACTAGTGACCGGCCTCCAACTGGATTTGACTCCTTTCACTACAACTCTTTGGGCCTGGCTATCCAGCCAGTTTTTAACCCAACGAAGTGTACACCAGTCCAAGTCATGAGCAGCCAGTTTCCTGAGGAGATTGCTGTGGGGAACGGTGTCAAAAGCCTTACTGAAATCAGGGTAGACCACATCCACAGCCTTTCCCTCATCCACTAAGTGTGTCACCTTGTCAGAGAAGGAGATCAGGTTCATCAAGCAGGACTTACCTTTCATAAACCCATGCTGACTGGGCCTGATCGCCTGCTTGCCTTGCAAGTGCCGCATGATGACGCTCAACATAATTTGCTCCATGAGCTTCCCTGGCACTGAAGTCAAACTAATAGGCCTATAGTTCCCTGGCTCTACCTTCTGGCCCTTCTTGTAGATGGGTGTCATGTTTGCTAGCTGCCAGTCAGCTGGGACCTCCCCTGATAGCCAGGACAGCCGACAAATGATGGAAAGCGGCTTGGCCAGCTCTTCCGCTAGTTCTCTCAGTACCCTCGGGTGGATCCCATCCAGCCCCATCGACTTGTGTACATCCAAATGCTGTAGCGGGTCACCAACCATTTCCTTGTGGATTGTGAGGGCCACATTCTGCTCCTCATCCCCTTCCACCAGATCAGGGTACTGGGTATCCAGAGAACAACTGGTCTTGCCACTAAAGACAGTCAAAGAAGCCATTAAGCACCTCAGCCTTTTCCTCATCTCTTGTAACAGTTTCCCCCCGCATCCAGTATAGGATGGAGATTCTCCTTAGTCCTCCTTTTTGTGTTGATATATTGATAAAAACACTTTTTATCTTTAACGGCTGTAGCCAGATTGAACTCCAGATGAGCTTTGGCCTTTCTAATTTTGTCCCTGCACAGCCTCACAACATCCTTATAAGTCCTCCTGAGCGGCTCTCTTTTCCAAAGATTATAAATCCTCTTTTTTCTCCTAAGCTCAAGCCACAACTCTCTGTTCAGCCAGGCCCGTTTTCTTCTGCACTGGCTATTCTTTGGGCACGTGGGGACACAACGTTCCTGTGCCATTAAGATTTCTTTCTTGAAGAGTGCCCGGCCTTCCTGGTCTCCTTTGCCCTTCAGAACCACCTCCCCATGGACTCTGCCAAACAGTGTCCTGAACAGTTCGAAGTCAGCCCTCCGGAAGTCCAAGACAGCGGTCTTACTGGTCTCCTTCCTGACTTCACCAAGTATCAAGAACTCTACCATTTTGTGCCCAAGACAGCTCCTGACCACCACATCTCCCACCAGTCCTTCTCTGTTAGTGAACAGAAGATCTAGTGGGGCATCTCCCCTGGTAGGCTCACTAACCAGCTGCATCAGGAAGCTATCTTCCATGCTCTCCAGAAACTTCCTAGACTGCTTTCTCTGGGCTGTGTTGTGCTTCCAGGATATGGCTGGGAAGTTGAAGACCCCCAGGAGAACAAGCGCTGATGATTTCACAACTTCTGCCAGCTGCCTGTAAAACTCTTCATCCGTCTCCTCATCCTGGTTTGGGGGTCTATAACAGACCCTCATCAGGATGCCTGCCTTGTTGGCCTTCCCGCTGATCCTAACCCATAGGGACTCAACCTTATCATTCCCAGCCTCAAGTTCCACAACAACAAAACACTCTCTAATATAGAGAGCCACACCACCACCCCTTCTGTGCTGCCTGTTCCTTCTGAAGAGCCTACAGCCAGTCATTGCAGCACTCCAGTCATGAGAGTGGTCCCACCACATTTCCGTGATGGCAACCAAGTCATAGCCTGCCTGCTGCACAATGGCTTCCAGCTCCTCTTGTTTGTTACACATGCTTCATGCATTAGTGTAGATGCACTTCAGTTGGGCCATTGCCTTCTCCCCCAGCCTTGCCATTGTTGCCCCTGGTACACTTCCAACTAGCTTTATTTCAGCCCCGTCCCCCTTCAGGCCTTGCCAAGTCTCCACCAGCCTATCTCCCTCTCACTGTCCTTGATAGCCCTCAACCTCTCCACCTCCTCCTTGAGCTCTGCCACCAGGCGGACCAGGTCGTCCACCTGCTCGCACCTCACGCACACAGTATCTCTGCCTCCCTCAGACAGCAGCAGCAGGCTCTGGCACTCCCTGCACCCAGAGACCTGAACTGCTGCACTTTTGAGTGGGCAGTCAGTCTGGGTGGTTCCAGACTTTCTAGAGAGAGCTCTCTGCCATCGCAGCCTAGCTAGTGGTAGATAGCCGTTAGATGAGTAGTTCTTATGGGCGGGGGTGGAACACTCTGCCCTCCCTGCTCGCCCTGCCTGCACGACCTGCCTCGCAAACTGCCGCGCCACGTCCTGTTTGCCCGTCCTGCTCGCTCACGCTCCCTAGGGGTTGCCCTTGAACGGCCGGGGAGGGGGCGCTGCTGGCTCCGCCTATGCCTCGTCAGGCACCCTCGCAAGGGCTGCCGGGCCCTGGCCTCTCCCTCGGCTGCCTCGAGTGTCCTCGATGCCGGAAAAAAAGCTCTGCCTGTCCCGATCCCCTGCTCCGCTGCAGAACGCGTCTGCCGCGGAGCCGATTGCCTCGGCAAGAGGCATATTGTTCCTATGGGAGAGTACAGCAAATAATACTTGGGCAGCTTTAATTTCTTATCTGCGTGTCTATTCTTACATGATCTTCAGCTGTTGATGCTAACAATTTGTGTTCATACACATCTCAGAGAGGGTTTTTTATGTGAGAAAATGTCAAAAAATGCTTATTTATTGTTTAGGTATTTAAAATGATTCAGTCATCAGTTTGGAAATATAACCAAAACAAATACATACTTTAAATAGATGGGTTATTTCCCAGAGTAGACAGCTCTGGATGATCTATAAATACACTGGATGTG
Organism: Heteronetta atricapilla; assembly: GCA_011075105.1. Classification (NCBI taxonomy): domain Eukaryota; kingdom Metazoa; phylum Chordata; class Aves; order Anseriformes; family Anatidae; genus Heteronetta; species Heteronetta atricapilla. Next base: position 123,236,690 of record CM021732.1, read on the forward strand.
TCTGTTTCTCTACTGGGAAATCAAATAATGTTAAAATACATTTTGAAGAGCTTTGATGATTGATACCTAAAATGTTGTGGGTCAAATTCCTATATAGTTTAAAGCAGCCTGTAATCTATGAAAGGTGTGATCAAACAGTATCAGATACACAGGTAATGACCAGAGAGAGGCACCATCACCACTTCATGCATTTTTAGCACTTCATATTCATATATTCTTAAATGTTATTCTGTCCTAATTGGAGTTGCTACGACAATATTACAATATTGGCAGCGGATCATCTACATTTAAGACATATTTTCCAGTGGCATATCAATGAGCTCTTGTTATTTCAGTTGTGTTCCACAAAATGACTCAACTTGTTCTGTGATTTACTCAAATGTTCCTCATGAACATTTTTGATGGTTCTTGTGTATTTTTAGTTTTGTGAACTGTGGTGGTGATCATGACAACTGTTTCTGCTTCAGATCTACACTTCTCTCACTCTCTGGTGCCGCATGGGAATCTCTGAGCTTCTGCTTTCTTCCAGACACTTTTTGCACACAAGGGAGTTATATTTAATCTTTCAATAAGCATAAAAATAATTTTATTATCAAAAGTGCTGTTTGCCAATTAGCTGGTAAGCAGAAATAAAAATTAAGCCACATAATGATCCAATAGTATTGAATTAGAGAGAATGATTCTCTTGCTATGCACCGTATGAAAGCTTCTTTATTGGGATGGTAACTGAAGCAATAGCACAGGTTGTCCAGAAAGGTTGTAGAGTCTTCATCCCTGGAGATATTCAAAAACTGTTTGGCCATTGTTGTAGGAAATCTGCTCTAAGTGGCTGTGCTTGAGCAGGAGGGTTGGACCAGATGATATTCAAAGGTCCTTTCCAACCCAAACAACAGTTCTGTAATTCTCTGCTCTGTGAAAGAAAATATATTGCCCTGCCTCCCCTTCCCCCCCTCCCCAAACCAGACAATAAACTTAATTGAAATGAAAGTGAGTTTATTCAACATAACTCTTCTTCCGAAGTTTTATAACACAACAATATAGAGTAATTTATATAGCTCTTCAAAACATAACACTGTCCAATGTTTGAATTGTGTTCTATTTCTCCCCTGGAAATATTCTCTGGATAGGTCTCTGGATAGGTATATGTCAGTTACATGGATAAAACACAGCAAAATCTCTGGAACCCTAAGTTGACTGCAAAAAATTATCTTGATAATACCTTATAAGAAACACATTATTGATTATTGATTTCAATCAGTAATCTACAATCATGCTCTAATGATAGTGATACTTTTTTTTTTTTTTTTTTTTTTTCCTGAAGGCAGTGACTCTAAAGACTTAGAGAAATACTTAAGATTTAATCCTAGTGATGTTAACTAAACATTCCAGGATATATTTAATACTTAATATATTTAGGAAAGTACTTGCATGTATGTTGATTGATAGATGAACGATATACATCTACCATTAAGCTCTCTTGTTGACTTCACTGTTGGTGGAAGAAGGGTTGTGTGACTTGGTTCCTACTGACTTCAAGGAATCTTGGTTGCATATTTTGTACAAGGATTGATTTATAACTTTGATATTTCCTTCTTTAGTACAATGTATTTCTGTCTTTTTATTATTTTAAACAAAACATTGAGATCTGGAGGATAAGCTGTGTTGGCATTAAGTGACAGTCCTGTTTTCTCCCATTTTCTGTGTATAAGAACAACAGTAGTACACAGCATAACTGTATTTATGCAAAGCCTAAGGGAAAAATCTTAATTTGACAAATAACACATTTGCCTTTATGTTTATAAATAAAAGGTATAATTACATTTTTAGAGTGGGAAATTGTTTAATGTTGCCATTTTTAGCAGATGTGCAAGTAGCAGGTGAAACAATGATTGTGAAGAAAAAAACACCTGTTTTCTGGAAGCTGAAAGATGGTTATCAGCAAAGTTGAGTCTTCAGGTTAAATAAGCTTGGGAGAAAGGTGATCAAGAAAAAAACATTTCCACTTGTGAAGCAAAAAAGCTCTGGGAGATGAGCCTTTCAACTTGAGCAGTCTTTCACATATTGCTCAACACTTGAAGCTTCTAAGCACTTTCTAGTTTCATTTCTGTGATCTGGACTAATGCTGTTAAGCATACACAGATTACTTAGAGGAGAATAAAAAGACAGAAGTGATTAGTTTTCAAGAAAATGTACAACTGCACATGAAAAACACATTGCAGTGGCAGCATCAGTAATATTTTGAGTACAGGAATGAAAATGCAGCAGATGATGAGAGAGAGTAAGCCTGTTATGAAATGCATGTACACAGAGCCCCTGAGAGCCATGGACAGCTGGACAGAAACTTTGCTTTGGACCTCAAGGCCCTGGGGTGTACCAGGGAGTGGTGTGGCTTGGCTGCAGCCCAGGGGATGTGGAACTGCGGATGCCATCAGGGAGGTGACATGGATGGCAGAGCAAGAGCCTCACCAGCTTGCACCCATCCCACAGGTGAAGGAGAAGGACTAGAGGTCATGGCTGGGTTCCATCTACAAGAAGGGTCGTAAGGAGGATCCGGGGAACTACAGGCCTGACTTCAGTGCCAGGGATGGTTATGGAACAAATAATCTTGAGTGCAATGACACAGCTTGTGCAAGACAGCCAGTGGATCAGGCCCAGCCAGCATGGGTTCATGAAAGGCAAGTCCTGCCTGACCAACCTCATCTCCTTCTATGACTGGGTGACCTGCCTGGTGGATGAGGGAAAGGCTGTTGACGTAGTCAACAGTAGCCTTTGACACAGTCTCTCACAGTATTCTCCTGGAGAAGCTGGCAGTCCATGGCTTTGACAGGTACACTCTTTAACTGCTTAAAAGCTGTTTGGGTTAAAAACTATCTGGGTTAAAAATTGTGTGGGTGGCTGGGCCCAGAGTGATGATGAATGGAGTGAAATTCAGCTGGCGACCAGTCACTAGTGATGTTCCCCAGGGGTCAGTGTTGGGGCCCATCTTCTTCAATAGCTTTATTGATGATTTGGTCAAAGGAATTGAGTGCACCCTCAGTAAGTTTGCAGGCAACACCAAGTTAGGGGAAGTGTTGATCTGCCAGGGTTGAACTGTCTGTAGACTTGGGGACTTTACAGGGAGCTGGAGAAGTTTTGGCTGTTAAAGGGTACACAAGAAACTTCCTTGTGATTTTTTTTTTCCTTGCCAAGAAAACAAAGGAGGAAAAAAACACCTTAATCAGAATACAAAAGAACCTTTCCAGGATATTCTTTTGTGCTGGTATTTCCCTGCAGGTGCTGGAAGAGTATAGGACACATTAGAAGCCTGTCTATTTAAGAGAGTCCAGGATCCTCATATATGAGCTGGATGTTTCTTGTTTTCTTATAGCTAGTCTGCTGACATTGAATACCTACAGAATATATGTTGAGAGAAATCATATAAGTGTTCTATGTTATGTGTTAAATACTTGTTTTATTTACCAATACATTTGCATCCAGGCACTGATTTGAAGTTCTGACTTACTGGTAGGAGAACATGAAAGATGGATTTCTGACTGTATGGATTAGAAGGACACATTCTATATTTAATACTATCACATATATTTTGAGTCACATGTACATATTTGATAGATGGGTCTACTTAAGGATTGCCAAGTGGTGCAGGTCAAATGAATAAGTACTAGAAACAGCAGACCTTCTTGCTTGCTGTCTTTGAAGGAGCTGATGATATTGTAAGCCATATTGTTGCTAGTGATGTGAGAAGTTGTGCCAGCTGGAACCAAGAACCAGTAATGGAGTTTTATGCAATAGGGTTTGTCTTACTAGGGCTATCCTTCTTAAAATCCAGAATTTTCCTTTTTCAGATGTTAAATGGCTATTTGAAAGATGAGAAACCTAAATGTGCTTACTAGTTTTCACCCCAGAAGTGTTTCTTTTCTGCAGTCTCCTTCAGCTCATGTACACAGGGCAGCTCTGAGATACTGAAGACAAAAAAGGAAAGTGGAGAAAGTGCAGATAAAATTGGAGGGGAAGGAGATCAGAAAACTGGAAGTAGGAAACCGAGAAGTAAAAGGAGGAAACATCAAGGAAGAAGATGAGAAGGGTATATGATAACTAGGAAAAGGGTTGAAGCTGGCTGATTCTGTAGGTCTTCAGTTTTGCTGCTGTGAAATGTGCATTGTTCTATGTCTCAAATGTGCTCTTTTATCTACCTGGCCTTTGAAACATGTTAGTGATGGCATTAAACATTAGATAGTTGTATCAGTAGGTCACAATCAGATTGTGTATTGTGTTTCTCAAGTAACTAGCATGATGTTACATTGCTTGTTCTAGGTCTCAGTTCCAAATGAACTGACAGTGTGGTAAGGTTTTGGTCAAAGGGGCGTGTGTGGCAATCTTGCTTTAAAAAGGTACATGTTCAACTACTTTTTGCTTTTGTTTGAGAAGTGTAATGTGAAAGCTACAGAACAATGTGATGACAATCAAAAACATCATTACATATATGAAGTTACATATTTGTGTAGATAAGGATATTAATGTAGTTGCTTCTAGCTCAAACAGTACTACATATCTCCAGCTCAGAAATGACATCATGCACAGTCTACGCATCTAAGCTCTTTATTTTTTCTGTATATCCTCAAGATGAACTATTTTGCATGAAGAGGCAGGATTTATTTTCTCAAGCAAGATGTTCTGTTAAATGGAGTAATAATAGTTCTTCTGATACCAGCTTTTTATTTTGAAAGTTGCATTTTTTCCTAGAGATGTTAATTACATTGGCAGACATAGTATTAACCATGGGACTGGAGGTAAGGAAATCTTGTGTTAGATCTGGATGTGCTGTTTAATGGGAAGGAACACAGTCTTGTTTACTTCCTAACACATCTGTATTCATCTAAGTTCATCCTTGTATGGGAGTACTGCCTGGAGTTGCTACAGTTCCTGCCATGGAGTAGTGGAGAAAGCAGCAGTTCCTTTTTGAATTGCTCTCCCCCTTACTGGCTGTCCTGTGAGGAGCACAACAGGTCATGCTACAAAATGTTGAAGAAGCATTAACTTTCCCCAGAGCTACAGTGAAGTTATGTACTAGTTCACTTCGCATATCTTAGTATAGATACCCAAAGATTCAGATACATTTCCTCCCTTTATTTAGATATGTTAGTTGTAATTCAGAACTAATTCTTTCCATTATGTTATGAGATAATGAATAAGGTTGAGCTGGAAAAACAGAAGGAAGTTGTTCCAATAATATAGTGAAGACATGCTCTTGGTTTTATCAGGGCATGAACATGTTTTGCTAAGCCAGTTGATCAGATTCGGAAGACCTATTTGGTAGAAAAATCCTTACCAACCTCTAGATCTGGAGATTTTTTTGATTATTTTCTTATTGGAAAGCAAAAAAGGTAGAAACTCCACAAAATTCATCATGTACTTCTCTCTCACAGAGCTGAAATCCCAGGCTCAAAGGAAAAATTCTTTCATTAAAATTGTCTTTGCCATCCCACTCATTTACTTGTGTATTGTTGCATTTCTTTCTTTATAGGATAAAGAACTCTTCAGCTTGGCCTATTATCTATTTCTCATTCTTTGAATACAGGGAGACTTCAGGAAGGTGGTGGTGATCTGTAAGTCATCTCACTTCCAGTTTGCAGGCAGACATGGAATCACTGAGGAGTGACCATATCCTTCAAATAGCAATGCTCCAAGTTGCTGGAAGACTTTTTGAGAGGTGAAATCTAGGGTTTCCTCCTCAGGGCTCCACTCCCCTTTGTTCTCTACATCTCTTCCCCATGCTAAAATGAACACAGTGTCTCAACAAAGTGCAAAAGTCAAATATCTGATTTCATTTTTAGCTCTCTATCACCTGATTCAGTGCAGAAAATCTTTGTGGCATGTTTTCTTGTCTAGTTTTATTTCATCATTTTTCCTGTAATATCTCCCCAGTCTCTGGTACATGATTCCTCATAATTAATAGGCAGTTCTTTCTATCTTTAGAATCCTGCACTGCCTTTCATTTTTTTGAATCACAGCTTTCTGGGTGGGCATTGTCTTCAATGCCTTCTCAGGCCAAACCTCATTTTCACTTTCTACATGGTAGAAAGTTGCCTTGAAATTGTTTTAAAACATTTTTTCAGGGGTCTGTTATGTGACCTTTTGCTTTTAAGTGTTGTGATTCTCTTCAAATGCTGAAAAATAAACTCACACAATGAGTGGTAGATGCATCTGCCTGAAGTGGTCATCACCAGAAGACTTCAAAGACTTCAGAATCTATAGCAAATTCTGTGCAGATAATTGTGTAGGATCTCAGGAACTTCAGATAATTTGAAATATTAACAGAATGACAATTTTGAACGAGCTGACTCCAGGCTGGAGAAAATTCAGTAATTATATTATTATTATGACTTCAGAGAATATTTGTGCAGCCATATTGCCTGCAGGCCAGGTATAAACTAGTTAGTGAACTCATCATGAGAGCCTATAGACTGTAATAGACTCTTGCAGCATTATCATTTATTAAAGAAAGTCTATTCATAATGTACTGAATTCCAAATTGGTATGTGTTGCTGATAAAATATCAATTTCTAAGAAACCTTATGGATGTTCCTTGTAATTATCTCCCCCAAGTGCTGTACAAGTATTCTGCATTTTGTTTTGAACTCCTGCATTGTCTGTTGTGTTATCCTTTCTTTAAATTTAACTTTTAAACTTTTTTTTTAAAAAAAAAAATTGTTACTGCTAATGTTTGCTGCCACAGCCAAAATCACGTTTGATAAGCTCCAAGTCTTTGTCCTTTTTAAACACAGTAAGAAGTGATTAACAGCTATTCCCATTCTTTCTCCACTCTTCCTTTGTAGAGCAAGTAGAGAAGAGGATTGTAGAGAAGTTACTTTGTCAGCTGCTCCTGCTTCAAAAATACCTTTCTTCAGGTATTTTATATTGAATACCTTTCTTCAGTTATTTTTGAAGATCCCTTTAAAGACTGAAGCACCCACACTGAATAATACTTTTTTAATTAGTTTGTTTTTCTTCTCCTTTTTGCTTTCCAATGGTATGTGCACCTTGAACTGGCAGAAAATAGTCTTACCAGAAAAGGTGAATACTAAACCTTTAAGTTAACCATGACTTAAGCTAAAATTACCAGTGCCATACAGGAATGGGAGGCAAATAGGAGGATAAACAAGAGGCAAGGGTACCTTCTATCTTTTTCCCCTAATTTGCTTGTTTAAAGGTTTAGTTCTTCTCAGCTTTTTGAATACAAGGTGCATAGTTACACAACTGTTTATTTATTTATTTTCAGCCAATCTCTGATGATCCCTTCTGGGGAAAAACCACTATGTTCTTTATCATTTGTCAATTAGATATTTTTTCTGGGTTCTCCAGCTGTATTTGATGTGCCAAGACACACTAAACAGTACATTCAAGGAGTGTTGGGTCTGCTAGGGTCTACTGCATAGACCATGTAATTATATGGAGTACAGAGCCTTTCTCTAAGTCTCTGCAGCTTCACTCTTACTCACCTTCAGGCACTCCCAGCCTTAAAGGGAGATTTAGTCACTGAATACCATTGTGAGATGAGGTAGTAAGCAAACTTAAAGATGATCACATGGGAATATCTGTAGATTGGATATTTACTTTGGTTAATATCCAATATAAAATACTTCTCCAGGTGTGTGGCAGTGAAAAAACTTTTGCAGGCATGAATTACAACACTGCCACTTGAACCCCAGTTCATTTCACACTTGTGGTTTGTGATGTTCCTCTTTAGCTATCAGTTTCTCTACTAAGAAGTCATTGTCTTATTGAAAAGCTGTTAAAAGGTAATCTATGTTCACATTTTCTTTAGAGAAGGGGTTGAGAGCCTGGGCTTCTAGTAGACTAGAGAAATGGTCTCTAAACATTTTTGATCACATACTCTGAAAGTAAAAAGCCTTTGAGATCTCAAGTCCAGTATACTGTTATGTATAAATTATATACATGTACTACTGTACTAATATTCCATAAGTTATGAAACATAAACTGAAACAGAATTTTTAAAAAAGCGTGATGAAGAGAAAATAGAATTATTTTAACAATGGTGGTTTTTTTTTTTTTTTAATTTTTATTTTTATTAAAAATACTTTTTTTTTTTTTTTTTTCTTCCTGGAACCCAGTGAATTGTCTTGTGCACTGCTTTTAGGAGATCACTGGACTTGATGGTGAATTTAGCAAACAAAATATGAACATACCTATTCTTCTTTCTGCCAGCTGTGCTAAACTGTGACAAACTTCTACACTAAGGGAGAACAAAATCAGCAGGATAAGCCACTGTTGATACACAAGTATTCTGGGAAATGTCACAACAAGGAAACATGCCTAAGCCTGTAACAGTGTCTCTGAGAAGACAATCTGCTAATTCGTTTCAAACCTGGATATAGGATCACAGAACCACCGAATGATTGAGGCTGGAAGGGACCTCTGGAGCTCATGTGGTGCAGTCCCCCTGCTCAAGGAGAGCTACCTAGGGCTGACTGCCCGGGACCACATCCAAATGGCTTTTGAATATCTCTGAGGATGGAGACGCCACAATCTCTCTGGGCAATCTGGTCCAGTGCTTGGTTACCCTTGCAGTAAAAAAAATGTTTCTTTATGTTAAAACAGAACTTCCTGTGTTTCTGTTTGTGCCCATTGCCTCTTGTCGTGTCACTGGGCACCACTGAACATCTTTGCTCCCTCCCTTCAGATATTTATATACTTTAGTGAGATCCCTCCTGAGCCTTCTCTTCTCTAGGCTAAACAATTCCAGTCTAGGCTAAACAGTCTCATATATATTTATCTGTTATAATGGTAACAGATGAAGTTCCTGTATTAACAAATGACACAATAAAAAGTATATTTTCTACCAAAAGGAGTCGAAGCACTTGGTTTTAAAGCTGCATCTTGGAAGTGGGATGGCAGATCTTACAGCTGTGCTACTGTTGTGTATAAAACTCTTCCTAAAGTAGTATCTTATGTGTTGCAATAATTTGAAAAATAATGAAAAAGATAAATATTGAGTGACTTTATTACTCTAACAGAATAAATGCTGCTGTCTGAGAAGGGAAAAAACCTAACAAATATAAATTCAATTGATTTGCATGGATGGGCTCTTTAGTGAAATGGTGAAATTCCTGTTAGTGCTGTCCTTCATTATCACTTCCAGCTTACAACAGCAGCAAATTCATGTTTCTTTTCAGCAGCAGGTAATTTGTGGAAATACCCCCCAGGTGTTTTTGACAGTCTGTGAACACGGAAGTGTGAGTTATGAAGACCTATGAAAACATAACAGCTGCTAAAAAAACCCATAATGTTAATTTGAGGGTTGTGACAGTGTGTGTAAATGGAGCAACTAGCCAGTAGCAACCCAGAGGTGCATGTAGTGGAATGACTTAATGGTATTTACATGAAAAATTAGTGGTAAACTCCAGATCCAGATTCAGTTCTTAGTTTTTTTTTTTTTTTTTTTTTTTTTTTTAATTGTGATTCCATGTTGTTGACAGAATGTGTCTGTGTGCAGTTTAGCCACAAACATTTCTGCAGTTCCTTCCAGCATTCAAGGAGCACCTGTACAGGAAACTTTCTAGATTCCAAACAATGTTATAGTGGCTGAGTGGGAATTCTTACTGTGGAAAAAAATGCCACTTCCACAGGAAATTCCCAATCATCCATTCCCATGGCTGCCTTACCACACTTACAGCTTCACAGTCCTTATGGATGCTAATGAATGGTTGCTGTTCCAAATGTAACTTTTATTCAAATTACTGTTTTTTCAGCAGCCATAAATCAGTATGCTGTCACTGGCAGGCACTTTTTTATCCTGCAGCTAGTGGGCTTTGTCTCTGAGCAGCATTATACTGCTGCTGACCTTTAACACTTCTGTTAGCCATAGAATGATGTTAAACTTAGCTAATAACCTAGAAGAGACCAATATTGAGACACCACTTGGCTCTATTTCAAGTTGCATTGCTTCTTGGCAGAACAAGAGTGTTTTAGAATCAGCATAGTCAGCAAGTCCTGCATTCACTTTCTTAAGGAGACGTTATTCAGTGATGGATGTCATACTGGGCTGAGTATAAGAACAAGAGTGTAGCCAGCAGGTAGAGGGAAGTGATTCTTTCTCTGTGTCTGGCTCTTTAGGGACTTCTGCTGGAGCACTGTGCCCAGTTTTAAGCTCCCTGGTACCAGAGAGACGTTGACATACTGGAATGAGTCCACCAGAGGGAAAGCAGGAAGCTTACAGGGCTGGAGAACATGATGTATGAGGAGGGACTGTGAGAATCAGCTGGGTTTGTTCAACCTTTAAGTTGAAGGCTAGGAGAGCTGGTGCTCCTCTCTAGAGCCCCCTAAGTGGGAGGGTGTAGAAAGGAGTCAGAATCTTCTCAGAGCTGTGCAGTGCAAGATCTAGGTGTTCCGGTTAAACTTAGATAGAAGTAGGCATTATCCTGAATCCTTTAACTTTCCAGTGTATAAAACTGGTTATGTATTTCCAGCTGAAATACTCACTTTTGTAAGCAAATAATTTTTATTGACTAGGAAAGGAACTGGCTTGAAGAAATTTGTCCTTGTTGTACATCCTTGTTCAATCAATCTTGCCTGAAAGAAAAGTTTTACTGCATTTCTACTGGTGAAGTTGAAATGTGGTAGCCTGCTGGTGTCAAATGAGGTAAATATATAGATAGGGTCATATAAGTTATTATGATAGGTAAAAGTGAAAGGGAAAGTTAAAAAGTGAGTAACTCAGAGCAAATCATGTTATATTTAAAGTGTTCTACAAACATTTAATGTTGATGTATAATCCCTTCATAGCTGAAAAATTAAGTATATTTATGAAGGAATCCGTGTTGTTTAGTTCATAGAATTTGTGGTAGTGATTTTCTATTTTTCTGGTTTCTGAACTTCTCCTACCTTCCCAGAGAAGAACAGTATGTTAGGAACATGCTGTAAAATAGCAACATTTCTGCCTCCAAATAGCTACTGCAACTCCCTGGTAATATGCTTGTTCTTTTTGCACTTACATGGCTGAAATAAATAGGCGATAGTTCAAGTAGGGTTAGACTGCTAGTCCATATTTCATTTGAGTCTTTAATGGTCAGTTAAACTAATGGAATTACGGTGATTTATGTCAGCCAACAATCTAACCTTGTGTCTTCCTATTTCGTGGTGAAAGCACATGGCTTCAACTGTAGAGCCTTGACTTGTTCCCTGTTCGGACAGATGGACAGAAAACATCAGAATATACAAATCTTGAAAGTTATAACTTGCCATAAAATGGTAACCTGTCACTCTTGTAAACATACCATTCAGATTTTTTGAAAATTCTGCTTTTACAAAGTGAACTGTTTCATTTCTTTATATAAAAACTTTTTACCAAATGGATTCTGCAGTAATCAGCTGTACTTTAGTCATGTTTTCTGGACATGTCCAGTCTTACTCTTTTTTTTTGGGTAATAACCTGTAATAAAAACAGATTTTTAAAGGATTCACTTTTGGCAGAATCTTCATCTTCTGATAGCAAAAATCCTACCAAAGGAAGAACATATTTAGGTTTCTCTGTGATAGTTTACATTCTTTCATCTCCTTAATAAAGAAAATGGGTCAACCCTAATAAAATAAGAATTAATTTTTCAGTGTAATTTACAATTTATTTTTTCTTGATTGATAGATCCTGCTAGAATTTGGAATGGTTTCAAAATATTCCTTGTTCTACTCTTGTACTCTCTGGAGGGTTGGAAATAAAAAATATCTGCTTTGGGTATCATCAACATTAAGTCTCTGGTGTATAATGGCAGTTTGTTCTGTACTTTCAACTTTAACTAGTGAACTCAGTATCTCAGCTGTTTTTTATTATCTGTGCAAGTTGTTGCATGACAAAAGCAACTATGAGGAAAAAGAAGCTTTGCTGCCATTTACCTTATAGCACATCATAACTTGAGCAGTCTGTATTTACTCTTGCTTTAGCAGAGGCAAGGAGATATGGTGCAAGTATCAGTTACTTAAAGCAAAATGGAAACCTTGGGGCCCATCAAATGCTGTTTGTTTGTGCTGGTGTTACCAATGTGACTTGTATTCTGTTTACATCTATGTATAGCTTGCTTCTCAACATCTGCTTTATGTTAACTCTCCTTGTCCTCCTCACTGCAAACACACATTTGCTAGCATAAAAAACAATTTTTGACAAAGTTGGATTGATTTTTTAAATTATTTTTTATTTTTTTGTCATGGGCTTTCAACTGATTGATGTTTGAGTCTCTGGTGTTATGTATTATTATGACAAAGAGTATTACTTCAATCAGCAAGATACAAAAACTTTAAGACATTTTAAGGGTATTTTAAGCTGAGTGAAAGAGGGCCTTCAATTGGTCCGCAAGGCATACGTACATATACATACTAGTAGTTAAGGCATAAAGGAATCCTGTGAAAGTCAGATACAGATGCATCTATTTATCTCATAGCTTGTACCAGCTGATGAATGTAATGTTGTTTCCATCTCCTACATGTTGCAGAATGCTTGGGCGTATTCATAATGGTGCCACCCCTAGTGCTGGAAACTTATGCATTACTTACTCTTCTCTGGCTAACTATAAACAACGAAACCTATGATTGTATCTGGAGAACTCACTCTATCATCAGCTCCACTCTCACTTTGGTGGGAAGTTTTTAAGCACTACTGTAAACAATAGTTCAAGGCTGTATTTCTGCCATGAGCAGCCCAACAAGGAGGAATTTTAAAATGTCTGTTGTGATGCTTTGCTGTAACTGAAAAATGGCTAACATTTTTCCTCCAGAAAGCTCTTAATTATCTTTCTATTATTAGATTAGTTTTTTTATTTATATCCTAAAGTAAATCACATATAAATTCATTACTTTTCTTCATATCAAGTTTTGCATTACTGTCCATTTTCCTGAAATCCAAGAAGTGATTGAGTTATTTTTCTGTCAATTTCCATATGAAGCCTTGTTCCTCAATCTCTGGTTGTTCTGTATAGCTCCCAGGACACAGAGAAGATCAAAAAGGTGTTTTAATCAATCAGTTATGGTTTATTTCCCATGAAGAATCCAGACTGATAAAAATATGGCTAGCAACATAGAAGATCTTGTATACTCTTCAGTTTATTTATTCTTTCTCATTAAGGTTTGGATTTTTTTTTTTTTTGAGATTACTTGAGTAAACTGTATTCAGTTTATTTCAGCTTGCATGGTTTATAATTAATATTCTTTATACGTGCTTTAGAAGAGGTTGTTAAATGTCTAGTGTGAAGACGCTGTAATCAGATGTCTTCTTGAAACTGCGGTGAAGTTTTTGTCCCCAGCTGTCCATTCTGTCCTTCTGTGTACAGGTACAACATGCAGCGAGGTTTTAGTTTAAACCTGCGGTGAAGTTTTTGTCCCCAGCTGTCCATTCTGTCCTTCCGTGTACAGGTACAACATGCAGCGAGGTTTTAGTTTAAACAGCTTTCATCGAGGTGCACTAGGCTGGAGTTGAACTTAGTGGAGAACATCTTTGATTTGGCATGCTGGCTTCATGTAATGTCAGATTCTTCCTGAACTAATGAGTTCCTTGAGGAGATCTTGCCATGTTAGTTCACAATTCTATGATTCTATTTTTTTTTTTTTTTTAGTACCAATTTAAATTCAAAGGTGAATTTTGCATCACTCCTACCTTGAGGTCCTCGAGACATGCTGCCTTATGCTACATCTTCTTCTCAAGAAAAAGCATCTGTAGTGATCACTTGCCATTATAAGATTTATGCAGTTTCTTGCTGCAGTATTTCTTAAAGGTACAATTGATTCATATAGGGAAAGTCAAATACACCCCTTCAAGTGGATTACCAGCACAAGTTTCCTTAGGAGTTAAGAGTTAAAAATGTATCCTTTTAGGTTTATTTTTGGATAAATCAGATTTGAATTATGCAGCAGTTTGTTATACGCTCAGGAAAACTGAATGTTAAGCTTGTGTTTGTTATGGATGTTTTCTGCGTCCCCTGTGCTGGATGGAATGAAATGGTTGAAAGCCATGCATACAAATATGTACCATTAGTAGTGACTTGTGGAAAATCTGTGTGGTGAAGACCAGTGCATTTGTGCTTGGATTGTAGCAGTTTTGAGTTTAAAAGTCTGGTTTTGGGGGAGGACTAGCTGGTAGTCAGAATACTTGAAGAAATCTTTTGATTATATATATGAGCTCACTGCAAACAAACTTACAGTGCTTGGGTACATTTAAATGCCCTTGTGGTTAAAGTACCTACATTGTCCTTCAAAAATACCATAAAGGAAGATTACAAAACTGATTATTTTGGTCCAGTATGTACAAATAATGACTTATTTTCAAAACCTGTGGCTGCAAAGATGCATTAGTATAAACTCTGTGGTGAATGAGCAGACAGCAGTGTGTCGAACTCAGTTCCTAACAGTTTACAGCTAGTCTCTTAGACATTAACCTTTTCATTGCTTAGTACAGCATTAGAGCCACCTGTAAACAAACATTTTATTCAGATGAACTTTTTAAGTGTTGCTTGTTAAGAGACCCATCCAAGAAATGCAATTTCTTGTGTGTATTTTTAATTCTGGTAAATTCTGCTAGTGTTAGGGGAAAATGGCTAGTTTTAGCTTCGATAACAATTTCTACATTGCATGGACAGTTCAAGCAGGTTATAGTGAGAGAAGTTGCTCCATGATCAAGATTACCAGGAGAAAAATAACCCCTTGTCTTCTACAGGTGGAGTAGAAATGGCTGGCTTGTATTAGACTGCCCCTCTTTTTCTGTTCTTCAGGAAAGCTAAGCTTGGAAAGAAAAGCTTTCAGTGCTGGTGAGCAGCCTGAAAAATAAGCAATCCCATCTATTGATGCAACTTCAGAAAGTTATTTCAGCTTTCTCTGAAGAGAAGACAATTTGAAGTTTCCATCTGGAGTGAAGAATCCTCCTTTACAGCACTGTGCTACAAGATAGGATACCCTGAAGAATGACTGATTTTATTCACCTGGGATCCTGGAACAGTCTTGCACCGATAGTCACAATTCAGTAGCAATACAAAAACAAATACATGTGGCTTTCCCATAAAGAACACAAGTGCCATGGCTGCTTATTGATGTTCAATTATGGCAATCTCTTGGGAACAAGGCTTTTATTATCTGGAAGCTTGTCCCTAGTCATCAGATAGGACTGTGAAGGTGATTAAGGAACTGAAGCATTTCACATATGAGGAGAAGCTGAGAGATCTGGTACTGTTCAGCCTGGAGAAGAGCTTATGGACAATCTTATCGATGTTTAGAAACATTTGATGGGATGGAATGAAGAAGGAGCCAGACTGTTCTCAGTAGTGCAAGCTGACAGGATGAGAGGTAATGCACACAAATTAAAAAACATGAAATTCTATTTGAATGCAAGAGGAGATGCTATAGAGCATTGGTCGCACAGGGTGCCCAGAGTGGAGTCTCCATCTGTGGGGATACAAAAAAAACAGGCTGGACAACTTGCCCTGGTGTCCTGTGCAGCCTGCTGTAGGGGACGCTGCCTGAGCTGGGGGGATTGGACTAGATGGTCTTGAGAGGTCCTGTCCACCCTCAATGATTATGTGATTTTGTGAATAGGCCAAAAGTTGTGTGGTGCCATATTTTTTCAAAAGGACTCTTTAAATAAATTAGAACTTGGGCCTCAAGTACCTTTGGACCAAAATAATTCTTGTTGCATTCTGAAGAGACTGCAGTGTAGCATTGTCCAATGGGAAGAATCTGGCTTTGGCACTTTCTCCAACCCCGTGTCTTTCCCTCAGTCTTTGAATTGTACCTGTATTTAAGACAGGTAGTGCTAGATATTAGTCAGGTTCCCTGATAGATCACATCATATAGTCATTTAAATTTTTATTGTTGTTGTTGCTTAAGTACCTTTTTTTATTCTTTATTCTTTTTTTTTTTTTTTTTTTTTTTTCTTCAGTTTTGGCACAGTAAAAATTGCAATTGGAGCAATTCATCTTTTTCCTGAAACTAGAAGGAAAAGAGTAATTTGTCCTTGTCTTTAGTACTTCAGGCAGGTTGTCAGGAAAATTGGCTAAGCTTGCACGCATGTATGTTTTCCATAGATTGCATCTGGTACTTAAAACTACTTTCCCTGTCATTGCACACCTGTTGTGGGCTTTGCTGTGTTCAGTGGCTTTAAATGAGTCATAAAACTCTCTTCTGTATTGTCAGCAGTGCTTTTGCTGGCCCAAATAGCTGGAGCTGCCTGCCTAAATTGTGAGGATTGTAGGAATGTAAACTGGGACAAGGATCACTTAGGCTTAACTGATCCTGGGAATGCGATGACAAATATTTGAAGGAAAGGAATTCTTACTGATATGGGTGATGGAGAAGGAAAAGAAGCTATGCTGCTGCTCTGGTCTTTGCACGGAATATCCAAAATCAGAAACTGTACTCCCAATGGAAAGAGATGGTGCTTGGTGATAGAAGATTAAATGAGTTTGAGGCATCTGGCTAGGACTGCCTGAGAAAGGGCACCTGCATGTGTTGGGGAGTGAGAAAGTGGTGGGTGGCTTAGTGTTCTCCAGTAGTTTCAGATCTCTCTGATGGCTACCACTTGAGAAAACCAGTACCATCATGGGGCTCAGTAGACACCTTTTTTAGACACTTTTTTTTTTTTTTTTTTTTTTTTTTTTTTTTTGTGCCTTGCCACTATAGCATCAGCCTTTGTGGTGCTAGTGCAAGAAAGCCTGAAGCACTTCATCTTCTCCACATGTCCAGGGCATGTGAGACAGATGTTTGGGACTTCAATTCTGCACCTCAGTGGTGGAGTCGACCTGAGAAAGTGAGAAAGATAATTACCAGACAGGTTATCTGTTCTCCTGTGGAAAAAAACCTTCAATATTTAGAGCATGTTGGCTTTTTTGCCCCATTCTGTTTTGAACCCATTAGTCCAGTTAAACCAGATTTGGCAGGGGAGCAAGCTCCTCAACACCACAAAGATGTGATTTTCATGAAAATCAGTGGCTGGTTTTGGAATGAGAGTCCCACACTTGTGTCCCACCGAATAAAGAGCTGCACTCTGCTGTCAGTAGGCAAGCTTGCAGGCTAGTCTGCATGACCGTGATGGCTGAGTAGGGTACATGTGGCAGTCACAGCAACTAGTGCTTCTTGCCTAGGTATCACGGGAGGGTGCTGTATGTGTTCAGAAAGGTGTACAGAACATAGGGAAGCTGTACACACTGAAAGAAACAGGGTTTTTCATTTCAGCTCTCAGAGGAACATCTTGTGAAAACTGTATTTGCTATTTGCCAACAGAAGCATGAGGCAGACTGCTAGGGGATTTCTCATCATCAGAATACAAATGCCTTTCCCTACTCCGTCCCAGTCAGAACTCTTCCTGCTGCCCCAGCTTGCACTGTGGCAGTAGAAGAGTTTTACATTGTGTGGTTTCTATGTCATTCCTTCCCTTTAGGATGTTACAGGTATAGAAGGATTACTTTGATATCAGTCCTGAGCTTGAGCACCTGGGTTTTCTTTCCAGTCACAGACCAAAGAGCTAGCCAGAGAAACCTTCAGCTTTCATTAGTGCTCTCAAAATTCACACGATAGCGTTCTGACATATTTCAGTGTTCAAGAAAGCATTTTCTCTTGTACGGGCTAGCTATATACTTCTCACTGATTGAAAAGGTTACTGCATTTCTGCTACTCTTTTAACGTGCAAATCTTCCAACGCAGACAGGGAAACCTTATATCCTAGGGATTTTAAAGAAGTGTGTTTCGGTAAAGAAAACCAAAACAAAATGTACCTCAGAGGAACTTTTCTGTACCTGTTGTAGACTATGCTGGTTGTATGGGCTCAGCACACAGACATGCTTACCTCCGTCCTTGTTCAGATGAGTATCACAGCCTGTATTTGTGATACCCAGCTGCACATCGGTGCGTAACATACATCTCACGGGAAGGTGTGCAAGGGGAAGCTGCACTGGCTCTTTTGCTGGTGATCAGCACAAAACAACCCGCCAGCCGATTCCCTGGCCAGCTTGCCGGGACATTTTTATAATTCTTGCTCTGTGTTGTTGGAGATCTCCAATTAGCCTCCAACCGGAGCTCGCAGCTTGTGTGCGAAACAGGCAGCTGCTGGCACGCAATCTTCCCTGAAGTTGTTTCCTTTCCTTTTTCCTGAGATTTAGCGAAGGGGGGGAAGGGGTTGGAGTCACATGGATACAACGCTTTTGATTAATGTCCAAGTCTGTGCTGCGGCGGCGGCTTTCCAACCTCCCAGCTCACAGGGCGAGCTGGGAACCAGTGACCGCTCGCTTCCTCAGGGCCGCGTCCCCTTCCTGACGGGAAAGCGGAGCCCGCTGGGGGGGCCGCTCGCCTCCGGACCTCGGCTGGAGCCGGGTGAGCCGGGGCAGAGGCTGCTCGGCGGCAGGGCACCCCTGCGGCTCTGGGCCCGCTATGTAACCCTGCGGGCTCTTTTGTTGTCCTTGTCCGCAGCGCCGGGCCGTTCACGCCTCAGCGGGGCCGCGGGCAGCGCTCCGCCGCGCCGCGCACCATGACGGAGGAGAGCAGAGGGGAAGGCAAGGGGGAGAGCGGGAAGGACTTGGAGAAGCAGCTTCGCCTCCGCGTCTGCGTCCTCAACGAGCTGCTCAAGACCGAGCGGGACTACGTGGGCACGCTGGAGTTCCTGGTGTCGGTGAGCGGCTCGGCACGGACCCCACCGAGCCGGGATACGAGGCCGGGGAAGGGGCGCCCTGCCCGGGGAGCCCGCCCGGAGGGAGGGTCGTGCTGGAGCACGAGGAGGGACAGCGGCCCCTCGGGCTGTTGGGATGGGCGGCACCCCCTGAAGGGCAGCGGGGTGGGGGTGAGGAGCACTGCGGGGGGCTGGTGTGGGGGGGGCTGCGGCCACCTGCGGAGGTTGGGGCCACCTGGGAGGCTGGGCTCAGCTGGGGGTGCTGGGGTCACCTGGGGAGACCGACCCTAGCCGGGGCTCTGCTGCAGCGGGCGAGCCTCCATCCACACCTGACTGACACTGCGGGTGGGATTACCTGTGCCAGGTAATACCCTAATCCCTAATAAAAAAGGCAGGAGCGTGCGCTCTTTGGGAAAGCCAGAGGAATAGTTATTACTTAGCACAGCTGTGCTTCATTTGCGCGAGGTGTCGGTAGCATCACTCTAGGACCCCGATAAGTGTGTCCAGCTCATCTGCTTGATTTTGCTGAGGATCTTTCACAGTAGCCCCCACGTATTTTTCTCTCCTCCCCTGTGCCATTGAAGAGGGGAAATCCTTCAAACTGCAAACTTCCTGCTTTGCTGCTTTGAGATCTGTGAACTTTCTGCTTATTGTCATGAAAGAGGAAATTCTCAACTTGGCTGTGACAGGGAGAATAAAAGCACAGACACAGGAGTGAAATAAGATCTACAGAGTAGCTTATTTTCTCCATATGTTTATCCTCAGCAGAACCTTGAAAAATGGTAAATGGTCCAATGTGTTTTCTGTTTCTAAAAAATATTTGATGTATACTTGAGAAGGTGGCTGTGCGATTGCCTTTTACTTTGTTTCCATTTAACAATCAAATTTTACTTGCTGTAAAAGAAAATCTTAGGGGAATATGCTTCAGTATTTCATCTTAAGCCCCAAATTTGGTGTATTTCAGATTCTTAGGTCTCTTCAGCAAGTTTTAAGAATGTGTAGTATCTTTAATTATGGACCCCACAGTTTCAGACATAACGGGTATTGATGTTCAAGCAGTAAGTGCTCCTTCTGAAGAGCAGACTCTGTACAGACTTCAAGTTGCATACACGTAATGAATTCAGTAATTAGTCTTGCAGAGTTTGGATTGAGATGATCTAAATAAATCACATGGAGAAAGGGAGGAGCGCTGGAGTTAAATGCCTGGTTCAAGGTCAAATTTTACATATTCATTAATGTTTGTGAACAATGTTCAAGTGATAGCTCAGAGATCTAAACCCTTTGCAGAGAAATGTCATGCTTTTTAACAGTGCCTTGTCCTTGGTTTGAGGAGACAACTTGGGAGCTTTCCCTTGGCCTGTCTGCTAGGACTGCTGTTGAGAGTGGCTGTGGTGGTGGATTTTATGAGTGGGGTGGCTCTGGACTAGAGCCAGTGTGGAGGCCAATCACATTTATTACATGTCATCGTTGTGCTTGTTCCTGTGGCTACTTCTTGATCTGGAAGCTGCATCTTTTCATGGTGAGGTTGTCTTAGGGCACACAGGCTGGCTTCATTTTGGATGAAAGGGAACTGGAAGATTTTCTCTTGAAGCACATCTGTGTGGGGCAACAGTGTGGGGTCCCAGCCCTGACTTTCTCTGTCCAAACCCTACCCTGTTTTGCAGGATTCCTTGTTAAACTAGAGACAGCCCAAGATGCTGAAGTTCCAATGAAAGTTAAGAGTTTGGCTTCCAGGTCTTCTGGACACTGTCAGTCATTTTGGTAGAAACTGGGTTTCCTTTATGAATGGAAAGCTGAAGCCATTTGTAGTCTTTTTAACAGTTTACATGGAGTACATGCAATTTTCACTGAAGTTTATAGGAACAGGGTATTAACTTAGATAAATAAGACAAATTGGGGTTTCAGGATTAGAGCTTAAATCTTCTGTGGAGTTACGGAATGCCGTATTTTATGATATATGGTTCCTTTGGAAGGGTACATTAGCATTTGTGTAGACGAGCTAACGTTTCACCAGTTTGGACTGAACCTTTCATCTTGTGCTCATGCCCCATTGTGGAAGCGGTTATATTAAGAGACAAAAATTCATGTTTCTTCCATCAGTCGTTCTTGTGTAGGACAGGGGCAGTACCTAAGTGGGATTTGTGTGGAAGTACAAAGTTCACTATATCATAACTAGCTCTTTTTCTTGAGTACTTTGTGCATCTTGTGGAGTGAATTGATAGCATCCCCTACCCCTCTGGCTGAGGCAAAACTAAGTTATCGCAATGGGCGGTATGTAACATAAACAGGTGTGTAAGTGAAGTGCAAGCCTGATTTAACTGAGTGGTGGGAGGAGGAGACCCCTGTTGCTAATGTGATCATGTTAGGGAAATGGTGTTTTACCTGATACAGCCTGTGGCTGGCTGGAGAATGAGATTATAAGGAGGATGTGACTTTGCCAGTGTGTATCTACATGGGATACACTGGTTTCCCTGCATGGGAGCCATGCCTATTATGTGTTAGAATTATTTAGGTTCTTCACTTTATGTTGGAATTAAAGAGCATCTCACCAAGGACAAATTTCTCACTGGTTATTTAAAGTGTTTTTGTTGTCCTGCTCCTCTGTGGCTCCTCTTTCTCCAATTATCATCAATGTGATGAGAAGTGGTTTGTGTATTCTGTCAGAGCTCTACAAGGCTATTAAGTACAAAGCAGAAGATTTAATAGGTTCATTATTTGATTAAATAGATGTACCTGAGTAGTCACTCCCATATGAGTTCATTCCCCTCTTCTTCTTGCCTTTATACTGTATAAATTCAGTGTATTGTTTTTAATCTGCTCTCATCACAGATCAGATCTATTTGGAAAGGTCTGGTTGTGTTAATACTACTTTTTCGAATCTCCTGAATCTTCCAGTAATAAACTATGGTAGCACGGTATGCTGAGACATAATAATACAGAACAATAAAAATTTTGTGCCCATCTCAGTGAGGTATGTAAATGTACAGGAGGTGGATAAACTTAAGTCCACCCATAGATGCAGCAATGTCAGAGGGAGTAGGCACAGGAAATTATGAAGCAAGGCTTGAACTTTTCCTTCTAACATTTCATTACAGCACTTGAAGTGTCATTGCAATACTAGAGTTTTTGTTCTTGTTAGCATTTAGTGTTTCTTAAAAGAATTAAATCTGCTGATAGAACTTGCCTAAGGAACTAAAATACTTCTGAAAATCGTATCTACAGATGGAGTTCACTATGAGCTACAAAGTGACCTGAGGTTACTTTCAAAAACTTGGTTCTTTACTGGCTCAATTAGCTGTTGGGACTTTGCTGCTGCTGGGCCATACTTCTCGGGTGATCATGTCATCTTACAAGAAAGAAAGCTGTGTTTTCCAGTGGCATAGAAGATGTATATAGAGGAGAATCTTTTCTTTCACCAAAATGTTCTTGCTGGAAGGAAGTGAAAGCAACAGTTGGTGAATATTTGATTTTTCTCTAAAATAATTATATGTTATCCAACTGTGTAACTGAAGAATTAATATTATGTTGAGTGTTCATGGTAAAGATGATACATATATATACATTTCTTTTGTGATTTATCAGTATATACCTTATTTATTTCATTCTTTCCAGGAAATGAAGAAGTGTATATATTTGATGTGCTCTGTGTAAACATAGTGAAAATTTCCTGTTTTGCTCTAGAAGTAGCATGATTACCTAGTTAGGATAAAACTGAGTGAACTTTTCCAAGATTCTCATTGGTCCTGTATTTTATGCTGAGAAATACACTTGACTTTTTAATGAAAGTTTAATTTTTCTTTTTTAATTAGCTTAATGTTTGCTTGCAAGGCTTCATTTGCTGGATAAATCAGGGTACTCATCTGAACTCTCAATGTACCAGTAGTAAAGAGACCAGTAAAAATGGGGGTAGTTAATAGTAAAGAGTTGTTAGATGTTGGCTGGCTTAATTTGTCACTTTCTGACTTGGTTTAAAGCTTAGTTATGTTTGTGCTTCATGCTGATATTTGGCCAGAAAATGCAAACCAAGCCATGAAGAGCTTTAGGAGGCAGGTACACTGCTGTGATACAGGTTGGATACAATAGTAGGTAAAAAAAAAAAAAAGTATTTAAGGAAAGAAATTTTATTTTGGTATAGAAATTGGACATGTAATAGATCTGCTGCATTTGGTACTTCAGGGGATAGCTGTGGAAGTAGAGTTTATTTTTATTTGACAGAGATTGTTTTTCTGCTGCAGTTTTGTGTTCTGACAAATTTGACGTTGATGGGAATAGAAGCAGATGTTAGCACTCGCCTGAGCCTTCCAAAACCCCACGGCCGAAGCCGGGGCGAATTGTTAGATCCCGAGGCAGCTGGAAGGAAAAGACAGCCAGTTTATTATGTAGAATATAGTATGGTTTATGTCTTCTGTGAATAAACATACATTTCTGCCGGTTAACTCTCAAATCCGAGTTCAGTTCCATTAGATTCTACTGTACCATCTTCTCTTCTCCACTTTAAAAAAAAAAAGGGGGGGGGGGCTAGTTTGCTGTAAATGGGTGCTCTGTTAAGGGAAGCAGAGTCCTTGCTTTTCAATGGGCGTAAAGAAATGTTTATAAGGTTTATTACCCAACCTTCTCAGTGGCTGTGTGACTCCTCGGGTCCTTTATTTCCCTGCCACCCTAACCCTTCCTTTCTTTTGGCTCATTGTGATTGTTGAGCAAACTAATTAGTTGGACAAGTGATTAATTGAGACTCCAGGTAAACTAGTCAAATTCAGTGTTACCACTCCGGATCAGCAATAGATGATTTGTGTCCTAGATTGAAACTCCTCAAATCGTTATGCTGGATAATCCAATTAGGTGTTGGACCTTTCATAGAAGAACTGCTTTTAAATGAACTTTTATGGCTGTAGTCTGATACAAAAACGTGTGTGTCATTGTGTATGAATATATGTTATAGGTTATTTATGTTACATATATCTCAATTACAGTAATGATTAGTGACTTCTTAATGGTTTGCATAATTACATTTGTAAAAGGGATTTAAATGAATGGAAGGGAAGGGTTTCAGCTGGCTGCATTTTTTGATAAGCTCCTGTGATTTCCTTTCTCTTCAGGAAAAGAAAAGCAACATTCTATGGCAACTTCATCATAAAAAGTCAAAAGGAAGTGCAAACACAATTACCATAGAAAGCCAATATCTTTTCCATTCACTTCCAATTTCTGCTGTTTTTAACTTGCTTAAGCATTACAAGAAAAAAAAAAAAAAAGAATATGGTATTCTATTCTTATTTGGCTTGGTTGGCTGTATCAATGGCACCACCTGTGGTCTTTATCAGAGTAAGGGTAACTGCTTCAAAGCTGTTTATTTCTTTGTAAACCCCATCCCCAACATCAAATGCTTGCTTTGTAGTGTGTTTGCAAGAAAAGATTATTTACATCTCCACTAGCTGAGCACAGGAGCTTGCGCAGGCAAAATGGCAAAAGCCAGACATTTTTAATAAAGATTTTCAAGCATGTGTCCTTGTTTGGAAGTGTAGGGAATTATACAGCACTATTGATGGATATTTCATAGTTTTCAATGAATTTTCCCTTACTGCTCTCAGATGTACTTAGACTGTATTTTGAAAAGCTGCTTTTTAAGGAAAAGTATATATTTATTTACTTTTAGTCTGTTCAGTGCAAAATGTAAATACAGGAAAGAGAAATCTTTGTTTCATAGCATTTAATAAACTCATCTCTTTGTAAAACTTATTGTAAGATGTAGCATGCTGAAGAGGACAATATTTACACAAAAAATATTTATATTTACATATATCTGTATTTATAAATATTATTGTATCTGTAGTGTTCCATTTATTCCTTTGCTCCGTGTTGTATCTTAGTCCTGACTCTCCCGGCCCATGTATTCACAAGATTGCAAAGTGAGCTGCTGATTTAGAAGAGACTGGAGGGACCATCCATCGATAGATCCAGACTAAGTTACTGTATGCTGCCTAATCCTGTTGAATGGTACCCTGTTTGGGGTGATTTCAAATATTTATGGAGACATATTTTTCAAACCTCTTCAGTAGCAATTTTTGTCACCATTTTAAAACAGCAAGTGCTTTGAAACTATGCATTCCAGAGTTAGTATTTTCTGGTAGGGTTAGCATGAAGAACAATTTTGTCAAAGCAGAGGAATTCCAAG
The DNA here is from genome assembly GCA_011075105.1 of Heteronetta atricapilla. Classification (NCBI taxonomy): domain Eukaryota; kingdom Metazoa; phylum Chordata; class Aves; order Anseriformes; family Anatidae; genus Heteronetta; species Heteronetta atricapilla. Next base: position 123,261,502 of record CM021732.1, read on the forward strand.
TTAGTAACAGTATTACTGTTAGGATGGAGGAACTGAGAAGTTCTTCACATTGGAAACCAAAAGGAACTGTATTTTGGCCAAAATAAACAAATCCAAACTGGCTATAGTTGACCTAAGATACAGGTGGGAGCAGCTTGCCAGTCTGTGGAAGGCTATTAACCATATATACGTCTGTATGTTAAGTATATGTCCCTGTTTGGAAGGGAATTGGGCTACCCGTGAATGAGGTATAGAGCTGAACAAGGTGATAATTTAAATTAATAATTAGAATAATTTAGATTCTACCTTTGGATTTAAGGATATTAAATGAGTCTGCGGACATATGTACTCATGGAAATTCTTTTTCAGGATTTTTGTTTAGCTATTTTTCTGGCTTTACTTTAATTCTAAAGTACATTAATATTTGTCCAGCTTTCTCTTTTGGACTGAGCAGGATTGTCACTGTCTTTGCTGAATAGATGGCTTGCATTGGTGTGAGACCCAAGAGAGTGCTCAGTGACAGGCTGCTCAGGAGGAATATAAAGCCTTGCAGGAATGGAGACAGCAAAGTATGAGCTCAGCTGGTACTGAAATTAGAAGTGTGAAGGGCAGCAGAAAGGACTTCAATGTACGTTGGTAGGAAAAGGAAGGCTAAGAAAATGTGTGACAGCTGCTCACTGGGGAGAGAACTTTGTGAAAAGTGGACACAGAGAAGGTGAGGTGCTCTCTGAGGTCCTCCTCCTGGAGTTTTCATTGATAAGGGTTTCCTGTATTCCTCTTGAAGCCCACTTGCAGATTTTGTGGGAATGTGCCGTTGCTTTCAGTAGAAGAAGGCATGGTTACAAAGTACTTAAGGGAAATGGTTATACAGGAGACCAGACGGGATGCATCTGGGGGAGCTGGCTGGTGTTATTGTGGGGCCTTTCTTTCGTCTTTGGATCTGACCTTCAGTAATGTCCTGTTTGGTGTGAAGGGAAGGCACACTTCCAGCAGTCAGAGGGACCTCAACAGGTTAGAGTAATGCAGTGGTAGGAGCTTCATGAAGTTCAGTAAAAGCAAACGTACAGCTCCTACACCTGGAGTTGAATAACTCTATGAATCAGTATAGTCTGTGGGTTAGGAAGCAGCTTTAAAGAAGGGGCTCATGGAGTGCTTGTACAGAAGAACTTGAGCATGAGTACATCCTTGCAGTGCAGAAAGCAGTCAGCATCCTGGGTTGTTGCAGCAAGGTTGTTGCCATCAGGTCAAGTGAAGTGATTCTTTCTCCTGTATTCTGCAGTTGTGAGAACTTGGTGAGTCCAGTTGTGGTCGCCCTAGCACCAGAAAGAAATGTGTCTACTGGAGCAAGTGCTGTGGAAGGCCAGCAAAGTGGTGAGGGGCCTGAGGTGTACTAACTGCAAAGGGAGGCTGAGAGAATAAGGTTTCTTCTACCTTAGGAAGAGAAGTTGCAGAGAATTTTTATTGCTGTCTGCAGCTCCCTGATGGGAGGATGTGGAGAAGACAGAGCCAAACTCCTCTCAGGGGTGCACAGTGGACAAAGGAGAGGCAATGGAAAATGTGAAATTCCAACCCAATCTGTGGAGAAAAATATATTTTAATGTGAGGATAGTAAAACACAGGAACAGGTTGCCCATAGCCTGCGGAATATCTATATTTTCTTCAAAGCTCAGCTGGGCAAGACTGAGCAACCTGTCCTAGCTGACACTGCTTTGATAAGTGGTTAGGCTACATGACCTCTGGAAATCCCTTCCAACTTGCATGAATCCTTACTTTTGGATTTTATTGGTGTGACAGGGAAAAACATAGACTGTCCTAAGTTTCAACTCTTCAGGGAGGGAAATTTTTTTTCTGATTGGCACCTCTACTTTGTTTCCTCTGTCATCTGAAATTGCAGTGCAAGTGGCTGGGCTACGCTGTTCAGCAAATATTCAAAATCAAAGAGAAAACTCAGATAATTTTCCCACTGTGTTACATATGTTCAGGGGATAGATAACCTGGTCCTTTTGTAATATTTTCTGTTTGGAGATCTCTCAGTGCATTACTGTCATTAATAAATCAAATCTGAGTAGTTCTACAAATGGGAAACTTAGAGACAGAACCTGATTTTGGGTCCCAGAGGAAGTTTGTGGCAGAGCCAGAAATATAATCTGATGTCTTGATTCCCATTTCAGTACTCTGACTTCAAAACAGTCTTTTCCCTTTATATATAATTGATGGTAGAAGAATGGATGTCTGCTTAAAATGTCTGAGAAACTGCAAGGATAACTCCACAAAGTTAGCTTTACTTTGTGCAAGCTTTACTGCTCCTGAAATTCTCTCATAGACTATTCACAGCTCAAGTTATCCTCTTGTAGGGGCAGAACTGAGATATTAGGGGTTGATGCTTATTTTCTCAATAAATAATTCTAGATCCTATGAGACCTCCTGATTCTCCCTTGTGCTTTTGGCAGCCCGGCTGCCAAGTCATCTGGCATGCATCATGAGCTTTCTGTGGTTTTCAAGTCTGAAGAACATGAGTGTAGTGTGGCAGAATGGGTAGAAGAAGCGGTAGTGGACAGAAGAGTAATAAGATACAGTAATGTGGCTTGCTTTATTTCCATGCCTGTGATACAGGCTCCTTGACAAACTGATAGTATCCTATATCTTGCTGGATGCAGCAGAGCAAATAATCCACCCCTTGACCCTCCAAGGGAAGTTTTATATGCATGCTCACTTTAAAACGAAATTTGGTTGTAGCTGCTGCATTTTGCACCTGAAGTTCAAATTCATTTTATGTATTGATGCATTTGCAATAAAGTTTTGACTGTTATAACAGCTAGAGAAAGTGACCAGTATCAATTGACAAGTGAATTTACATTAAATACAGCTTTTATATATATTACCCTATGAAACATACTGGTAGTTTTTCAGGCTGTCAAAACAGCATTCTTCCTAGAGAGAGGGATGGATGTGCTCCTAAAAGTTGACTCAACAGTCCCAGTCCCTTATGCCTAAATGAAACAGGATATGAGGTGCATATGATGGAGGAGCATTGGTGGAGTGAGAGTGCTCTTAGACAAGTGTTGGAAAATAACTTGTTGCCCCCCCAGGTAGCCAAGTAATTAATGTGTTCTAGGTGATCTCAACAGGAATGTGGTAATGTACTGGGCAGCTGAGTTGCTAGGAGTGCATTTGGTGTCTTCTGTATATTTAAATATGGTATATTAAGAGCTCCATCAGGGATATAAATCAATATGAATAGTGTGGATTGGGCAAGAGCCATCGGTTGGCAGGCTGAATAGGAGAGGAGAAATCGGCTGCAAACGTGGAGAACATCTAGGGCAGGAAGAATTACACATTGGGTTTATGCAGTTAATCCATGCCGTAACTGGTTAGGTGTGAGCTGGACCACTGGAAGCTTTTCTGCACTTGGGCCTTCAGCCTTTTGATAGATACTAAGGATACTTTATTTGCATCACAAAAAGCAGTCAAGAAGATATAACTGGGTGGCAGCTATTCAGAGCCTAAAGGTTGGCCAGGTCTAACTGGCTGATGGGCAACGACTATTGTCATACACTCCACAGTCTGTGAAACAGCTCTGAAGGTGACGCTTGGATTATACACGTGGCTGTGACCTCCAAGTCCCCAGCTGAAATGGCTGAGGCATAATTTCAAGAACTGTAAGTCAAAAAGTTTAAACTTTCAGAGTTCTCTCAGTTAGGCTAGCATTGTGTTTACAGTTGTTATCCTTGTTGGAAATGTAAATATGTCCAGTTCTTTGAGAAGCTTAATTCTTCGCTGTACTAACTTCATGAAGTTGTGCTTTCAGAAAGCCTTCAGTGACCTGTATCTTGGGGCTTGTTCAGGAATTTTGCTGGTAAGCAGTAAAGAGTGAGTTTGGAAGCCAAGTGTCTGTTTTAGAGTATCTTGTAATGGGCCCAAACTGGTGAAGTGGATGAGATGGCTGTATTTGTGTCCCCACTACTCTCACCCCAAATCATGGCAGTTTAAAACATGATGAATGTGTACCCAAAACAAAGCTGGTTTTATACCATTAAAAGCTAAAAAATCCAGATTGGGAAAAAACATGATGAAAGTGGTGCAACCCCTGAAATAATTCATTAGTTTGTATGTTCTTCAGAAAAAAAGGTAGCACAGGAATCAGAAACTTCTATTTTATTGAAATAAGCTGGAAAGTACTAGATACAAAATGGGAGAATGGAAAGTACGATGTCTCTTCTTTGTCCTGTAATACACCTTCAGGATGTTCTCAGGTTCTTCTATAAACTTAATTGGCCGTGTTTTTGCTTCTTAATCCCTACTATGACGTTTTGGAAAGACTTGGGCACTAAAAGCCCAAAGCTGTAAAGTTGAAATGATATACTGTATAACCAAGTGATTGATCTCTGGGATGCTATAAATTTGTGTAACAAGACTGGAAAATCACTTCATTTTATTGCTTAGTATGTGCTAAGTTACCTTATCCAAGGAATTTAAGCATATGGTGTATCCAGATGCCTACAAGAAATAATATGTGATATGATGCTTTGAGATGTCCTTGGGATCTATAGCATGAGTGTGGTGAAGGAACTTTGTTTTAAAAGTCACAGAGGCATTTGAGACTTAGAGAAAACAACTGAAGCTCTGCAGTGTACAAGCGGTGTTTTCATTACCAAGATGCCAAAACCTTACATGGTAGAGGGTAGGGAAATAGTGGCATCTACCTGTAGAGGTCTTTGTCATTTTAATAGTGATTTGTAAAGTGGTCCTTGCCGATTAGTGCCTGTTTATTCTTCTGCTGTCTGTGGGAGAGATATATTTGCAGAAGCCATATAAAACGGGAAGACGGTAAATACGTCCTGTTTCATAAAATGCTTTTGTAAAAATGGCCAACCTAAACTTGTAATGATAGCTACTTCCACTTGAGAGCCTGTCGTTTTTTGTTCTTGAAAGCTTATGCACTACCACTTTAAAAGAACTTGCAGTGTAAGATAAAAACCTAAAATGAGAGGTGTTAGAAGGAATCCGTGAATTAATGTGGTACATTTCATAGTAGGTCTATCACAGTAACACTTCTTTGTAATGGTGGTTGATAGTATTATTTAAGGAGGGTGTATTCTTCCCATCTTCAGGCATCAGAGGCTGGGGGCTGTCGGTACTGCAGATTGTGGATGGAAGGCCTGGATGCAAGTGACATAATCTCTGAGCGTGGCTACTTTTTTGTTGGTTTGTTTGTACAGTCCAGTTTTTTGACGCCAATAACTTCTGACTATGATTCCCACAAAATAATTCCTTTTGCTCATTTTAATTGTCTTGCCTGAAAAATTCACTAAGTTCTTCTGTCAGCATTTATCTTGTTGAAAATCCAAGTGTGATAAATCCTCCCATACTTTTGATCATCTGTCAAAATCCTTTGGGATGAATTTCTTTGGTGTCAGTATCATTGATCTTCACCCTGGTTTTGTTCTTAATCTTTTGTGCAACAGTTTTGAAAGGGTAAGAATAAAATAGCCAAATGTGTGTAATAGATGATCAAGGTACTGAATTATCATTTGTCATGTACTGAAACATATCAAAGAATTCTAATTATCCTTTTTTTTTTTTTTTTTTTTTTTTTTTTTCTTTCAAAGTGTAGTTCTTAGGCCCTGCCTTCCTCTCATCAAAAGTAGTGTTTTCAGAGATTGGGGATGATGCTTGAGGTATAGAAAAACACCTTTGAAACAAGTCAAGTATGTGATGAGATTTCCTCATCATGTAGTATTTGTGTCAGTAGAACAGATGTGACTGGCTTTTGCAGTGTTAAAATAGGTGCCACTCATGGTTCCATGAATTGCCTGTGTTGCTGGATGGTTAAAGTGAGTGTGGCTAGCAGTAATGCAGCTGTTTGAACATCTTCATATACTGTTGTCAGCCTGGAGTATGAAAATATTATCTCTGCGTTTGGTTCTAGTGTGTTTATTTTCATTTATTTTATGTTGAAATATGGAGTTTCAATAATTATCAAGAGATAATTGAGCATTTTGTATTTAAAGAGGGGTGAAGTGTGAGCTGTCTTTAGATAATCTCAAATTGACAAGTGAAAGGTGTTTTCAAGATGGTGTGACTGATTCACACAGTTTGAAAGTTACAATTCGTATATTCACAATGCTGCAAATAGTTCCCAGAAGTATCCATAGAAGGGCTGCATCTGCTGTTTTCTCTAAGTAGAATGATTCTTTTTCTAATAAGGTGTTGATTTTGTAGTTCAGTTCTACAATACAACAGGTAACTACCACTAAACATAACACTAGTGAATGGAAATTACAGAACAAACTGGATGTGATTGCCACATTTAAATGCACTGTAATACACCTAGAAATGTTCTTTATGTGGGCAGAAGTAAGACAGCTGAAGTCCTGATACGGATAACTTTATTTTTCGTTTACTTTAAGGTTATTCTTCATTCATTTATCTCTTTGACACTGCGTGAGATCCTGTTTATTAAGAATAATGCCTGGAAGTTGGCAGTTATATTCTGTACGAGTGTGTTAATTTCTTCCCATATGCTGTGAGGTTGCCCTCACAGGAAATAAAGGAACTTTTTCCCATGTTTAGTTATTCCAAACTGTTACAATAGTCAGACCGGACAGAAACAAAGGGAAGGAAAGTTTCCTGTTTTGTGGCTGTGCAGATATTGAAGAGTTCTTCAGTCCTGAGGAAGGTAAAGCTTTCTTCTTTCTGAGGATGAATGCAAAAAGAACTGCTTTTTGTTAATGTATGAAGTTGCTGTGGTCTCTGTCAAAAAACAGTGGTACACTTTCTTAAATGTTTAACAGGCAATTTACTGCCCAATTTACCCACCCTGTTTATGTTTCAGCATTTATTTGCAATTAGAAATTTCAGAATGGAAAGCTTGAAGTTCCCTTTGTATAAATGCTCAAGTAGATTGTGCTGTGGTTAAAATGCTTTTGCATAGTTGATGAAATAGTTATATTAAATAATCTTCATGCTTGTGTGACTACTATGAGCATGATTGACATCCTCAGAAGGGAAGCAGATGAGAATATGAATATAGGAGGCTTGGAATCTTTTCAGAATAGTAAAAAGAATTTGAACTGAAAAAAAAAAAAAGCCTTGCTATTGTGTTCTTGGTGTGCTATGCCAGGACAAAAATCGGAAAGCTAGTGAATCCGTGACACAGCAAGTACAACAAAGAAAATTTCATGTGAAAGTGAGGGTGAAGCACTGACACTGCTGTGTTTTTCCATAGGTAGTGAAAGACAAATGATCTGATTACCAAAGAGCAGTGCAAAAGCCCTTGAAGTCAAGATTCAGCCTGATGAGTTTATAAGAGATTGCTTATCCTTAAGTTTCCTATATGAATATTATGAAACACTACTGTAAGTTTGTATAAATAACCTTCAACTATGATTAAAGGTTTTTCTTTCTAGTTGGAATACATGAAAGAAAAGTTTGACAGGAGCTGTAATACCAGTACAATTAATCATTTTGTTCAATAGACCAAGTGAAGAAGCCTTTCTAAGTTAAAAACATTTTAAAGTACAATTCTATTTCATAGTAGTTTATAACCTGCTACAATATCAATTTTTATGTCAACAAGTTGACTAGTTAGTACTCAATCTTTGCAAATTCTTAACTTTGTAATGCGGTTGTCAAATTAGGATATGTACAGTCCAGTGAAATATAGGCTGTCCAAATTCATTTATAGGACACTTCTTCACTGAGATGTGTTTTTGGTAGTAGAGTCCCTTCAGACACTTTATTGGGTCTGAGTCAAAATTTTCAGGTGTATCATTAAAAAGGAATCATCTTTTATCTTCTGAAACTTCTCCAGTTCTCTGTCAAACCAATTTTACATACAAATGCCACTTTACAACAGCTATCAACAGTGGTGTTACATAAAATACTCAGTTTTCCTGCCCCTGACATTTAAGCTGATTTTATGTAGGTTACTGTACAGGATGCGTGAGCGAACGTTGTTTCTCCTTGCAACTGCTGTATCATGAAAAATGAGGTTAATTTGTGCATCTTGTGAAAAATGTGTGCTGGAAATATACTGGATTAATTAGTTTTCATCTGTATTACAGCAACCTTGAGTGCTGAAAACAAGGAATTTTTGCACTTGTAACTTTTACTTGTAACTTTTAATAAAAAGATGAATATCTAGACTTGGACAAAATGGTATTACAATATAAAAAAATAAAATGACAGCCACTGCTAACACTATGCATTTTCATGTTATGCATCTTCGTACTGAAAACAAATTGCCATACCTACTTGTCAAGTATAATTTGATTTTTGACTGCAAGAATTGCTGGGTATAAAACAGGATTTTGGGAAAATGTTATTTTGTATCTAGACCATTCTTTGTATACAGTATTGCACATTTGCCTTAATGTCCATTAAAGGCCATAAATGGATATCCCATTCTGCTTCCTCTTCCTTTGCAGCCAGCAAATAGCTCTGGGCTAATACAGTGCATCAGCCCCTGACTAACCCTTTTAATTCTAAAACTTTTAATTACTAATGGAATGAAACATTCACTGGACTCCATGGACTTCCAAAAGGAATTTACCAGTACATCGCAGCACTGGCTATTGACCCTTTTTCTGGCTATTGACCCTTTTTCTGGCTATTGACCCTTTTTCTGGTTATTGACCCTTTATTCTTCCATCTATTCAAATTTTGTTATTTTTCTCTTGCAGAAGATGGTCTTGTTCTTAACAGATGGCTGGACTTTAGAGATAGGTGCATCAAGTTTTATTTACCTATTTTTCAATATTGTTTTTGATAGACTTAACCGAGAGGTGCACTGCTCAGTGGCAGTAGGGCAGCGGTATGGATGAGGAGCAGGTATTTACATATCAAGTATTTCTATTGCAATATGAAGTCTCTTAGAATGATTTTTTTTTTTCTGGTTAATGAAAAATATAAATGCATGGCAAACTTGCCACCAAATTTTAAACTTAATTCACTTCTAGGGTTTTGAGAGAAAATGAAGTATGAGAAGTTATATGAAGTTGCAGAGACAATCTTAGAATATTTTGGTCTCTATAAAGTCCCAGCTAGTACAATAAAAACCAAGACTTTAGGAAACTACTGTCTTCCTGAATTTTCACAGAGATGTCTAACATGACCAAACTTCAGGTATTAAATTCTAAGCATGGAGTTTCTCAAGTGGAGATTTTTATCTGGGGCTAAGGCCATCCCACTGTGGAAATCGTTCAGATTTTCTCTGCCTAGGAAAAAATAGAAATGTGAAAGAATGGAAAAATTGGAAGCAGGAAGCAAACGTTCATGCAGGTGACGGGACAGTGCCAGAAATCCATCTCCGCATGTAACGGGTTCTTTTTTTTTTTTTTTTTTTTTTTTTTAATGGGTCTGCACATCTGGCTCAGGAGCAGCTTTGTTGGTGCTGTTGCTTCCACATCTTGAGTACAACCTTTCAGTTGTACTTAGCATGTCTGGTACAACCTTTCAGTTGTACTTAGCATGTCTGAGTCTTCCTATGTATCTTGTGCTGCTCTCCTGAAGATCAGTGTATTTCAGGTTCTTACCAAAACATTTTGATCCTGGCTTCCCCTTACAGTATTGCTGATTTAAAATGATAATGATCTCAAATAAGAGCATATTTTTATTTACAGAGCATAAGAGTGAAAAAATAGAGTGCATATAGAATCAACAATCTTGCTTTTTTGGTATTAGAGAAATATCTGGATAGGCACACCTGTTTGTATTGCACAGGAAAACAAATATAATTTAAATAACCCCCTTTTTATCCCAAAATATTGTGTGGGTTGGAAAGCTATGATGATTCATGATCAGAACTCACATATGAATATAGTTTATCACTTTTTAAGTGTTACAGAAACATATGACTAAGTCAAGTTTTAAGTCTTTCATTTTATCCCTTGAAGTTGTATATTATTTTATAATGCTGCTGGTTTGCATTCCTCTGACCTGCTATAACTGACTTCTGTGCCTGTCAGAGTTTGCGTGGGCTGCATCCAGGTACAGAGAAGAAGTTAGTAGCCCATGTGAATCTGCTATTTTCTAGGTGATGATTAATATCATAGTAAAAATGGATAATTAACATAAAGTATTGCATAGCCTGGGGCTATGCCTAGGCTAAGACAAAGACCCAAGGAACCAGCTTGCTGGTTAATTTTCAGATTCTCTTCAGGTCCCCAGTGCTTCTGGGGGAAAAGGAAAGTGGTTCATCTGACAGCACTCGTGCTACTCCTGGCTACTCACATGAGGACAGGACTTTTGCAGAACATTTCATCTGAAGCTTTGTGTGTAATTACACTAGATCATTTTCTTTCCTTTTTTTTTTTAATGCTATTTTAATAACTACCATTCAGCACTTTGTCATTTTGCCTCAGGGAGATGGATACTGCTGCTCTTGCCCCACAGAGGCTCGGATTTTTTTTAATTAAAAAGTCTGTACCCAGTTTTTCCCTTAATGAGAAATAATGGCCTCAGAGACCAGCACTCTGATTCTGCAAGGCTGAAAGTAAGTTTAGATTGCTCCTAATTCTCTGTAAGCAGACTTCTACACAATAAACTTATGAATTTGTACACTTGTACTTAGGAATGTCCCATTGACTGGAAATCACAGGAAAATAGTTACCTTGGATTTTGGGCTGGAGAAGGGTAACAGGTTGCTACCTAGGTGGCTAATGGGGGAAGACAAATTGCCTCAAAGACAAATTGAGAGCACCTTGAGGTGCATCTGGAGCACTTCAGAGGCTTTCTGTCTCTTTTTTTCATTCAGTTACCATACTGAGTTAAATACCCTTCCTATTGTTGACCAATAGATTTTCCCTTTGTACGATCCATTTTTCTTTATTGGTGGTACTTCAGCAGCCAAGATTTCCATCAGATTTGTGTATAGTTTTTTCATACTTCTATTTCCCTTGAAAATTGTTCTTATGCTTAAGTATTCATTTATTCATATACATTTTTTTCTTTTATTCTTTTCTCTGTGTCTCTAGTATGGATAAAAGATGACAGTTTTTATCACCTCTCTTTGGTAACCACAAAAGTGAATTCATTAAGTGAATAAAATACTTAAGTTCCCAGAAGAATATTTAATGTCTGTGTTTCCAAAGGCTTTCACAGGAGCTACTGTATGTACTTCTGGCTCAAACAAGGACTAAGAAGTTAACATTATTCTGGAACTCTAGTGTTATAATGGAAGTGCTTTGTCTTAGATTAAATAAATATTTATTTTGAAAGTCCAAATTTACAGTAGCCAAAAAGACTGTTAATGTGTATAGTAAATGTGTATTCTGATAATAGTGCTGGATAATATAATGAGGAAGTGTTCTCAAAATGCCACAGGTAGAAATTCTGAGATTTGCATCTTATTCCTGCTACATTCAGGCTTTGATCATTTGCAATGAGGAGAACTCAAACCATGCTGTTCCTGTCAGTGGTGCTACTTCTTCCTGTGGGTAGGAATTCTGATGACTGGCATCTGACATTGCTGCTCTATGAGCCACAGGAAGAACCAGAGAAAGAGGCTGGTGAATGCTCTGGCAGCTGCCAGCACTGCTGGTAATGAGTTGCAAAAGAAGAGACCTGAATGTCTGGGTTTTTATTTTCTTAGCTTGACCATTATGATTATGGGTACATTTAAGTTTGAAGGTGCACATATGGACTATGAAGGTTTTCAACAATTTCCTGAATTTGTTTAGGGAAATAGCAGGAAGAGTGAATTTAGCTGTCTCCTGCTGATGTGTCTGAAATATTGAATCTGTAGCTACTTCTAAGGTAGACTGGCTTGCCATAGTGCAAGAAAATATAAATGCGAAAAGCTGATCTGCCATCCTGTTGAGCAGGATAACTAGTTTGAGGGAATCTAACTGTTGATGCAGCTAGGGAAAAGAGCAGCAGGCTTTGGGAACCTGACTGAGATGCTGTCGGCAACAGAAAAAGGAGAGAGCTGGTTAATTTGAAGGTAATATAGAGAAAACAGTGGGGAAATAGAAAACAGTGCTTCAGGGGTTCATAGTTCAAATACAAACTGATGCCGTATGCATGCTAGCCAAAGGTAGCTAGGTAGTGCTTCAGAAATTTTCAGTTTAAATGAACAACTCCCATTTGAGACCTCATGACATAGTATTTAAAGTTTTTAAAGTGAAAAGAGGTATTTAAAGATTTATACTTTATTAATTTATACTAGAGAGAAAACACGATGATGATGACGTTGTACAGCACACTGAGTGGTAACTTCATTCTGCATGTTTTTAAGCACTTGGCACAAATGAGTTTATCTTCGTAGTTTCATGGCCAACTCAGTAAAGCACACAACATTTGCTTTTAATCAACGGATTAGATGCAAGAATCGAGTTCAGTATGTGTCTGGTCAGGAAACTGGCACCTTCATATTTCATAAACCTTTATTAAACTTGAGGAGAGGGAGGCCAAGTGGCTGGGTTATTATCCTAACGTCGGAGACGTTTTCCTGCTGAGTGCAAATGCAGTCAGTTCGACCAAGTGAAAAGCCTGGAAGTGCTTGGTGGAGGCTTGCTGGATGCCTGCGCTGTCGCTGCCCATGGTCTCTGTTTGCACTCGGTGTTCTTGGCACCCTGCACGCCGCTGCTCTGATTCCACTGTTTGTCTGCCATCTCTGTACAGCCGTGGAGCCTATTCCAGCCCACAGCCACCAGCCTCAGTGGGATTGTCCCAGCAGTTGCATCTCTGATAGCCTGGACCTCTCTGGTACCAAACCTGAAAGCAGGGTGGAGAAAGACTTTGTCCTGTACTTTCAGTGCCTCTTTTCCTACTCCACAGAATGTGGGGTAGAGGAAAGGGATGCATCGCGCTGGCTCAGAAGGGTGATTTAACTGCTCAGATGAAGCATTGTCAGGAGGAATAAACAGCATAAAGCAGATGGGTGATTTAGAGCAGGCTGGCTGGAGTGCGTGTTGGTAAATGCAGAGTCAGGGAAAAGAGTGAGAGCAGAAATCATCAGAACTAGGAGACCAGGATGGGTGATGGGTGTGGAAGCAGCAAGCAAGGGCAGGGGGATAGGTGGAAAATGCCAATAAACTGCAAGCAGAAATCAGTATGTAAGAACGCTCGAGTGCACTCTGCTTAAAAAACTCAGACTGAAATTCTGGGTTCGTATGTTTTTTTCTCCTTGGCTATTTGGAAATAGTTGTGAAACACCAGGCAAGTGCAATTTCTTGCTCTGGTAAACTCTGAGGACTACTTAATCTACTATTATTACGAGCTAGTAGAGATTTCTGCTCTGAATGTGAAGACTAATGAGTTATGCAGAGGAGAGTATTGGTTTACATGGCAGAATGTATGTTTTCCAGTTTAAAAAATATTTTAGAGCAGTTACTAGAAGTTGGCATACTTCTCTACTCATGTACAGTGAGTTGGGCCGAGGCAGCAGGGCAAGATGAGTCTCTGTTGCAATGCCAGTTGCTTGTTTTTGCTGAAGTTCTGCTAACCTTGTTGCTCTTCCTCTTAGTTATTGTTGTTCCCATCTTAGGAACAAGATTTTTTCTTCCCAGGATCTACTTGGTATTGTAGATAAAGACATAGCCTGTGTAACAGTGTTGTGACATTGGAGGAAATAAGGCCAGTCCTACTCTCTCCTGTCAGCTGGCTGCGATGCTGATCCTCAGTCTGCCTCCTGCCACGACCAGCCCAGTTTTTGCAGCAAGAAGGGAACAGCTGTTTTATTGAGGATCTGTTGTGTGGCGAGGAATGGGAGAGATCACAGTAAAAGTCCATTGCTTTTACAGTGCATCCTCTGATGTGAAACCTTCCTCTAAACAGAGCTTTGAGTCCAGCTTTTGACAAAGCACCTCACCCTTGCTCTCCCACTTTTCCCATTGTTAGCTACGAGACGAAGAGATACCTGGCTGGAAGGAGAGACATGACTAGGGAAGCTACCTCTGGACTGGTCCTGTGCTTGGGAGAGGTTTCTTGCATGCTGTGGAGAGCAGTAACCTTCCTTGTACCAGAAGCCAGAACATTTATTGACATTTTGGATTTATCTGTTGTGGTCTTCATATGCTACTGTTAAGTTAGTGTGCAGTTACTTGGTTCTGCTAGAGTAAACTTTCTTAGGAAACTGGGATGCTTTTTTGAGTAGTTGAGCAAAGTAGTTTTTTATTGAAAATGACAAAAGCACAGGGATTTAGTGTTATTAAATGAAAGGATAACTGTGTAAATTCTTTGGGTAGATACATAAAAAGAACTGTTCTCCTGGAACAGGAAAACTTGGATGTTATACCAACTAGTTTCTGAAAACTGAAGTGATAAACTTGAATTGCAGGCTAGGAAGTTTAGTAAATCCATGTTCTAAATGAGAGAAAATAATGAATATGGTATTCTGTGCAACATGGAGATACTTAAGAGTTGTACTGCTTTAAGTATGTCAATTCAAAATTGTTTTCAGGAATCCCTTACTGAATTTGTTCTAAGTAGGAGTATTTTAGCATAGCTGAAAACTACAGGAGAACTAAGCAAATACATATCTGAAACAGACGTTGTGTTTGCTCTTTGAAATTTTTAATAGCCTCTTTTGGAGCCTGGCTTGGCTCTTAAGTTAATTAAATGAATTACATGACATCTGCTGGTTCTTTTTCCAGGTCCAGCAGTATCTTATTTCTAAAATTTAGCCAGTTATGAACTCAGTTGTTTAAGTAGGGTCTACATCTACCGCTAATTTTGAAACAAATGTAAATGCCATTAGCCTAAGTATATTTTGTATTATGTTGTATTGTCTGAATGCTCAGATGGCTGTAGTGTTTTATTCAGAAACGTGTGGTAGTTACAGGTGAAGAGAAAAATAATTACTTTGCTGATAGGATAATTGTACAGTAATAAAAGTTTCATGTTGTTTGGTTGTTTTTTCTCCTCAATCAGTATGTCCTGGTACAAAGTGAAGGAAAACCTGTATGGGCAGCAGGGTATGCAGTCTCTGGGGTCAGAAGTAACTTAGGAAAAGTATGCAGCGAGGTCAAAGATCGGTTTAGGGGCCTATTTATCAAGTGAATGAGCCACAGGGGCTGCCTCACCATTGGTTCACAAGTTGATTTAGAAAACAGGAGTGAAAGCAGCAGGATGGAAAGCACAGCTGAGATCTCTCAAGCAAGCGCATTGATCACCCTGAATGCCTTTCTGGGTCATGTTCGTTTCACGAGCAGTTGATTCCCCAGTCTCTGTCGCAAAGGAAATGGTGATGGCCCCGGCCGGGGAGTGGAGGAGACATGGGGGAGGAGGGCATGTGGCTCATGCCGCTTCATTCACAAGCGCAAGGATGGCACCGGGCCCAGACTCTTCATAGAAGTCCTGCACAGCAGCTTTCACTCGAAATTCATGCCGCTGATGAGATGCAAAAGTTTCTTTTCATTCATAGCAGCCAATTCGTTCCAGTGAGCAGCGAAACATAACATAAAGTATAGAAAACACGTCGAGCGGTTGCCAATTTCTAGGCAGATTAAAACCTTTTTTTTTTTTTTTTTCTTTTTTCTTTTCTTTTTTTTTCCTGTAGCTGAAGTATGCTTACCATGTAGATTTCCCTAATCATGCCTTGTTTTCAAAGTTAGACACAATAGCATAGTGAGCTCTAGTAAGCAGTTGGTATGCTTTGAAACTTTGCTGCCTAGCTAATTAATGGGATTTCGGTTTGGAGGATGGGCGGCGATGCTTGTGTTGTTGTCCTTATTTTCGTAGAGACAAAAACTCCGTGGAGAATTAAGAATAAAGCCATAATGATTGGTGTGATTGTGATCAGCTTGTGTTGTTTTTAACCTTGAAAACCATCCATACCTGTTTTCACGTGTAACGTTTTTGTGTGTCTCTAATTAGAATTGTATAATTCTTAATTTGTGGTGGTTTTTTTTTTTTTTTGCTTTTCCAAGTTATGTTAATGGTTGAAAACTGCTAATTGGAACACTAAACTGTTTCCTGTAAGGACAATGAATGCTGTGGGGAATTGAAAAATATCGCAAGAAGCAGTACTACTTACTGCAGTACTACTTACTAGCTACTAAGGCTCTGAAGATGAAAGTAGTCTGCATGACTTAGAAAATGAATCTGCTTACTAGATCTTGAAATATGTGGAGCAAATCATCTTCTCTGGTAATTTAACACTTGGGATAGGGTTGAATAGGTCTTCAGCGCGATAAATGGAAGCAGAATTTTTCCCTATCGTTACTCAAATGCCTGAGTAACAAGCATTCTTTAGAGACTCTGTCTTTTTAGAGTTAAGTGGCTTGTTTAGCATGGTCAGTGTGATGTATACAGTCAGGTTTTGGGTTAGTTTAGGTCTTAGCTGTTTTGTAAAATGAAATTACACAATTTAGA
The DNA here is from genome assembly GCA_011075105.1 of Heteronetta atricapilla. NCBI lineage: Eukaryota > Metazoa > Chordata > Aves > Anseriformes > Anatidae > Heteronetta > Heteronetta atricapilla. The sequence continues at coordinate 123,277,798 of CM021732.1, forward strand.
GTAGATGCATTTTTGTGTATGGAATGAGCCTAGACCACAGCTTCAAGAGTATTTCTGTCCTGGCTGGTAGGCAAAGATCCTAAAACTTCTTCCAAACAGCACGGTCAGAAACATTCAAGTAATGCTACAGCTATGAGTTCGGTGCATGAGAAAAAGTTAAGTATTTCAAGGAATTAAGGATGATGATGAATCAGAATAAAAGATCTTAGTGATCTACATTCATAGGATGAGCTGAGTACTGTGGTGCCCGATCGTTACTAGGTCTGAGCAGAACAAAAGGGCGTTTGTTTGTTATTGCCATCTGAGGACATGCTTCTCCCCCTCTATTGCACGAAGCTGTCTGCAGTTTCTTATGATGGTTAAAAATGGAAGTCTTCAGAAATGAAATGTTTGTGGAGCTGTTTTGTTTGGTATTTAAATGAAGGCCACTGTGCTGAAGCACAATTGAGTGGTATTTAAATTATTTTCACTCTATAGAAAAGACATTCGGGAAAAAAGGACCCCAAAATGTGTATGAAAACAAAACAGTGTCTGCAACAGTGCCCTGGATGATGATGATTAGACTAGATTAGACAGATAATATTTCTGCCTTATTTTTCCAGTAGTAAGAAGTGTTCTTATTGTTGGTGGGACCCAATTAAAAATAATTACGCTCTGTCATTTTCCTTTCTGAGACATAATTTGGGCTGCAGTGATTCTCCAGTCCCTCCACTGAAATTTAGGATATGAATTGGACAGGAGTTTTTGTTTTTCAGATGTGATGCATTAAAGATGACTCCAACACATTAATATACTTGAAATGCAGTTCATTATACCTCACATTCCATCAATCTTGAATTGAAGGTCAGAGATTTCAGCAATCACATACATTGTCTTGTGAAGCACAGTGTGTCAGGAAAACTACTTGAATTCTTTATCCCTCTAAAATCAAACAGGCAGTTGCAGAATGTCACCATTATTTGTACTTTCAAAAAGTCCTGCCTCATAAAACCAAAGTTGAGGATTTTTTTTTCTATTCCCTTCTTATGCATGGAAAATATATATTTTTCATTTATGTACACACGTACAATGCAAAATAAAATGTACATATACAAATGTGAAGTAAAAGAAAACAGATTCTGATGCTACATTATTTTATGATGCTCCAAAAAGAAAAAAAAAATATCTTTCTTAGAGCAGTGCACAGAGTAACTGGCCTCTTACCTGTACATTAGGAACAAAATTGACTATTCTCAGTATTTGTAAATATTTTCAATCTCTGAAATATCCATTCAGTGGAGCATCCAAGAAGTTGAGGGACAAAATATGTTGTTTACTCTTGATAATGATATTGCATTTCTTATTTTATAAAAGGAATACTGTAATTCACAAAATTCACCTTTAGTGCTTCTGCATGAAGCCCAGAGTTTTTCAAGGGTGGTCAAGAGCCTGAAGACAGTGTCCCATGGAAATTTAGTCTGCATTAGAGATAAGATCCAATTAGGTGTCTGACATTCCAGCAGGAAGACTTTCAAGCATTTGTGGGCTATCTAAACAAAATTGTTAACAGATGACTCAAGTACAGAGGTCCCATGATCTTTGAGTAGGTGTAATTAGGAGTTCAGTCTGCTCCTGATCTTCATGCTCTTTACATGCATCAACCTCAGTGGTCTGAGATACAGCCTTCATTGTAATGCTCTTTCCAGGTAAACCAAAACGCCAAAAGTTCCAACTATTTCTCCGTCATCCTACCCTACATCCCCATAAATGCATGTGGAAATGGATACTACAGAATACTGTAATACTTCAACATTGAACATTTGTTTTGCTTCTGCAATGATTTCTAAAAAAAGCATCACACAAGAAGTCATACTTCAAATGTTGCACTTAAGTTATACTGAAATGTAATTCACTTGTGGAAGTCTGTACTAAGATAGAGTCAGGATACCCAGATGAGCTTACATTTAGCATTTATTGTCCAGAACAAGGATAGGATGATCACAGCTGAAGTATTCAGTTCTTTCTCCTGTAAGTTGTTTTGAAACAAAAAATTTGGATACTTGCAATAATATTGACATCATAGTTTTTTAGCACTACATGTGCTTTCCTTGGGTTTATGTTGTTTCATCAATCTTTTTTTGTTAGGTGACACTTAAATCAGAGAGGTAAAAAATGGGAAAAGTTTTGAATCTTCAATTTCTAGCTATTTAAAGCAATGCATGCAGGAAAAAGTATTTCCAAAATAAAATATTGGAATCAATCCAGCTAATTGAGAAAAACCTTGGAGAGACGGGTTTGTATTTTTATTTCAGGGATCAGTTCATGCTATAGCAAACGAAGGGAGTCCAAATTTATGGTTGAACTTAATCATCTTTGGAATTTGTTCCGTAGGCAGAATATTAACATTCATAAGTATTTATTTCCTGTCCTAATCTTTCTGTAACTTCTCTTACAGCTTTTTTTTTTTTTTTTTTTTTTTTTTTTTTTTTTTTTTCTTGACTGAAAGTGCTTTTATCTACATGGCTCAGTGGATAAATTCCATCACATAGCTCCTTCAGTGATTCGTTTACTGTTCCGGGCTGGTGCAGCGTGCTTCCAGCTCTGCAATGTCTTGATTTATATGTGCTTACTAATAGTCTGATGTTCATAAACAATTAACTGTACATGCTGCAAATGTTGGTGATATTAGGAAGCAAGACGTTCACTGAGTAGACATTGATAAAAATGCTATTTTAAAATATGCTATGATAAATTCCTTCAGGTTTGAGGTGGTAATGATTTATGATGTTTTATTTCTTTAGCTTGCAAGGCAGTATGATAGAGTTTACTAAGAAGTAATGAAAATTACTGTAATTAGTAGCAAGCAGCAGTAACGTGCCTTCAGCTCCTGTTCTGATTATAGCAATCACCCAGCTTGCTACCAAAAGATCTGGCAGGCAGAGATCATAGTCTCTTCACAAAGAGGTCTTGCCAGCATTGGCCTCCTGTGTCAGCCAGTGGGCTCTACTGTAAAGGAGTACATGTGAGATCATGGCATATAGCAAAAGATTTCATTAGTATTGGAAGAAACTGGGACTATTAGTACTTGATAATGCTGGATGTGCTGCTCTGGGGAAAACCCAAAGCAGCTGCTGTTAGCTTCAGACTTTAAAGATCATCTCTGGTAAGCTAACTACCACTTTAGCCAGGTTCTGGCTGGTTCTGGTCATCCCCATTGACTAGTTTACAAGGGTCAGACGTCTTACTTCTGTGAGGCAGATAGGCAGAATTCTCAAACATTGACCTTTTATAATGCAGATGATGATGCAGCCATCATTTGACATTGCTCTGGGAAGTTCAGCTTTGCACAGGTAAGAAGGCCATTGTAAGCAAGTCCTTACCTTTGAATCACAGAATCACAGAATTTCTAGGTTGGAAGAGACCTCAAGATCATCGACTCCAACCTCTGACCTAACACTAACAGTCCTCCACTAAACCATATTGCTAAGCTCTACATCTAAACGTCTTTTAAAGACCTCCAGGGATGGTGACTCCACCACTTCCCTGGGCAGCCCGTTCCAATGTCTAACAACCCTTTCGGTAAAGAATTTCTTCCTAACATTCAACCTAAAACTCCCCTGGTGCAACTTAAGCCCGTTCCCCCTTGTCCTGTCACCAGGCATGTGGGAGAATAGACCAACCCCCACCTCGCTACAGCCTCCTTTAGGTACCTGTAGAGTGCAATAAGGTTGCCCCTGAGCCTCCTTTTCTCCAGGCTGAACAGTCCCAGCTCCCTCAGCTGCTCCTCGTAGGACTTGTTCTCCAGACCCCTCACCTTCATCACCCTTCTCTTTGAAGGAATCCAGTTTCCTGCATTATTGATGTTTTGGAAGTGAAGCAGGAAAAAGAAACATGAAAATCCACCGTAGAGTTCCCCTGATCTGTACATAAAGGGTGGGACTGATATGATGCCTGACTTCCAAGGCCATACATCAAGTAAATTGTACATGGGAGAAAAATTATTATTCTGGTTGCTTTCCTTTAGATTTACAGAATGTTTCTCTCTCCTATATCCATGTGTTATACATAATCCACAGTGGTCTGTTGTCTGTATGACTGTGTCAGTATAAATTTGTGAAGGGCACACCATTCTGTGCACAGCTACCACAATTCGATGAAAGCAAGTAACTGCTAGTGTGGGTAAACTTGATGACTATGACACCTCATATTTTTTTTTTTTTTTTTATTGCAACTTCTTAGTAGTTATTGGTGGGAAAAAAGAAATCTATCCAAGACAATGACAGGAGAATTGTCATGAGTCAAAAACTCATTTCTAAAACAAAAAAAATAAATATAAGAATTGATTTTAAAACTTTTGAGAAATACCTACCCAAAATCTGGGATATTAATTTTCTATCTCTTACACAGTTTAAAGAACAAAGTAAGCAATTGGTAAGAAGTGGACTGACAAGTTTTGCATTTCAGACTTAATGTGGATTTTGTAATAACCACATACATAGAGAAAAGATACAACCAACTTAATTCTGATGCAAGAATTCAGGGATTTCCAAAATTGACTTCTTCCAACTTTTAATGTGTGTACACCTAAAGAAGTTTTAAAAGAAGGCTTCAAAGCTGTATGCTTCTGAAAAGCTTGGGCACTGGTAGAAGTTCAACGTGTGCATCTGTTGTGGAATGCATTTGCTAAAAATACCCATCAAGGGTAGTAGGAGCACTCTCAAGTTTTTAGCCCGATGTAAATTCCTACATTGTGCACATTATGATTAGTGTCTTCCATTTATGCACCAAGGGATGTGACTAGCATCTGTCATATGGTCTTTGCTCTTTCATCTTTCCTGCAGGGGAAAAAGCATGTGCAGCTGAGCATTTTGTTGCAGGAGGGTGGCTACGATTTTCTTGTTTAAATATTCTCAGTGCTATGTTTTCATTAAAGGAAGACGAAATCACAGGAATGTGTTCCGCACTTGAAGCGGAAGGTGACCGAGACAGCGATGGGCCCTATTTCCTGTAGGAACATCAGGAAATGCTTCTTGTACAACCATTGCCTATGCTCTGACATACCTTTTTTTTATATATACCTTTTTTTTTTTTTAATGACCTAATCAGATGACTTACTCGCAGGGAGCTGACTGGTGCTTAGGGAGCAGAAGTGGCCATCTTAACCCTGACACCGCAGTGTGACAGTCTGTTGTACAGCCGGGTCCCAGTCTGTATTTTCTCGAAGCTATGTTAAACTTGTGTGGGAAGGTGAATAGGCGTGATGTTTCTAGTTTATTTTGCTGAAGAGTCGTGCCCGTGTTCTGCCCCACTTGAGTTATTAGGCTCTGAAGACTTCCTGTTGGGGTCCACTTACGGTTACATACGTCTGTTACGGGAATGCAGGCCTTAATAAGTATTCCAGTTAAACATACGTGGACTTACTGAATTATGTGACTTTATTGCCCTCAACTTCAATTATCCTGTATTGAAATTAAGACTTTATAATTGTATCTTTTCAGAACTCACTTTTCTTTACAAAAATGCCAACTAGTTATATGGAAGTTGTGCTTTGTTGCGCATGTGAGATAGCATCCCTTTTCTAGTTTATGCAGCTATGATGTGCAGAAGTTGTTATTTAATGCAGCAAGTGTTTTTTGTGGAGTGCTTCCGTACCCTTGGATGAATGTACCTTGGTACAGAGGCAAAATTATTGTTCTCCAACTATTGAGAAGCTTCCACCCCCCTGGAAAAGGGGGAGTGGGAGGAGTGGGAGGAAGGGAAAAAAAAGAAAAGAAAAAAAAAAAGCCAGTAGTAACCACTGGGTAAGTACAATGTGTGAATCTATATTGTAGCACTTACTGTACACTTCCTGGGGGCCATTCAGAATGGAAACCACAGAGCTCTTTTCTGTTTGATGGACACCTTAGAACAGCTCCCTGAGCCCCCCTCTGGGCACTGCAGTGTAGCAGAGCCCAGGAAAAGCATCTTGCAGCAAGCAGAACGTCAAGCTTAGCTCTCTGGGTTGTCGGCATGTTTCTGAAAGTGCCTTTGTAACTGCTATGTGATTTAAGGATCTTTTTTTTTTCCCCCCCCCCCCCCCCAGGAAATTCTCTTTTCCTTTTAAGATGTAACTTGGATATTTTGTAAGACTTAGTCCACAAGATTTAAGATTTAGACTTGAGATTTTTGTAAGACTTAGTCCACAGCTCTACAGAACAGCAAAAATAATTGACTAATGCATTGAAGGAGATAGGGGCACTGCAGCCCTGATGTTGCACCAGTGGCATTGTGGCATTGATGGTGCTGTAGTTTAGCAGGGAGAGATTGTCCTTGACTTTGTCTCAGCCAGGGGTTAGCTACGAGCCTCTTACCTTTGAGGTCTCTGACCTAATGCCTCTTTCAGAGGGGTGTTCCTCCAACATGCAAAAGAAGGTTGGAGTTCCTGCTTGCATCAGCACATCCTTACTGTCCTGGCTGCTTTCTCCTGCCCTTTTTTTTCTTTTTTCTTGTTTTTCCTTTTTTTTTTTTTTTTTCTCCTCTCTGAAGGAAGTTGAGTGAAATGCTCTTTAGGGCTTTGTTTTCACAGATCTTAGAAGAAAGTGATGGATGTTGTAAGTTCCTACAACCTGACTGTGTTGTGCTGGAGGAAAAAAGAGGCAAGAAGCAGCCAGTTGTTGCAAGTTAAATTAATACATTTCATCAAGAATTACTCTTTTCCAAATTGCCACATTAAATTCTGTGGAAAAACAGTTACTATTGCCTCCCATTTATCTAACCAGCACATTACAAGCTTTGGAGACTTGAATCTGGTATGTTCAGCCTACAATAGTATAAATTAAAAAAACTAAAACATTGCTGCTGGATTTTGCCCCGCCTAGGCTTTGACTGAAGGTTCATGTTTAAAGAATAAGTTTCAGCAAGAGTGTCAATTATTCCAAAAAATTCACGATAGTACACCCAATTACCAAAATAGCTGATTCCTGAAGTTCTAACCCTGCATATACCTAAGTAAATGTGCAGAATCGTATGAAAAGACTTTAAAACATGCTATAAAATTTCTGTGGCCATATAAAACAAATAAGAAAGCATTACCATTCTGTCCATACTTTATGGCGTGCTGCAAGTAACAATATCCTGACAAAATCCAGCACTGACTTCATTTTTTGCTTAGAATAGCCTAGTTTAATATCATACATTTTTATGGAAAATATGTGCCTGAGTTCTTTTTTATTTTTTTTTATTTTTATTTTTTTTTAGGTAGCATTTGTGCATTATACAGAGTTAAAGGAATTCTGAGAAAGTGTTTAATTCTGAAACCAGTAATTCTTAACCCAGATAGCTGCTTTTCTGACATACCCCAGGTCACTTTTAAATTGCTAGAAAGACTGTTGTTATTTTGTATATAGAATGTGTTGATTTTATTTACCATGGCGGTGGATCTGATAGCAGCTGATGTATTTGACCTTGTGAGTGTGATGACTCTTAGTAAAGCACTGTGAAGTGTCTTGTACTCATAACCTGAGGCATAATGAAAAGTCATCTTTTAGCAAAATCTGATTCTAGTTATTCATAAAGTGGTCGATAAATGAAACCTGTCAACTCGAGATAAACATTGAAAATAGGTGACAGAATGTTAATCTTTTCACAGTCATTTTTTTCACTGAGATCAGTGACTTGACACGTAGTACTTGTTGAAAAGCAAGAGATGGTTCATGGAGGAGATGCAAAAGTTGCTTCTCCTTCCTATCAAAGTTGTTGCAGTTTTTCCCTCAAACCAATCAGAGGCAAACAGCAAACCTGGAGGATTTTTCCCATGAGTAAAAATTAATCCATTGGCATTCATGGAGATTGCAAAGCACATATATAGTATATGCATAAAAGCTGGGAGGATTGCATCTGCTTGGCTTGGCTCCAGTGCCCATGAAACTCCAGAACAAGACACAAAATACATTGGCGCAGATTCTTACAGTATTGGGAATCGTGAGGTTGAGTGACCTGAAGAAACAGCTGGTGGTTTTCTTCTGGTGCTGGTGGGAGCTTTCAGAGGAACACTACTCCCACTGGAGTAGTATGATGGGCTAAGCTCCTTCAGACTCGGTTACTTTAAATCATATGAATTCTACTACCTAATCTAAAAAAGTTTTAAATAATCCAGTTTTAAATAATTTAAACAATATCTGGATGTCACCCATCCCTTTGGAAAGGGAGACAGGCCTTGTGGTGCTTCCAGGAGGAGCTCTGTGTCTGTGAACTCCCTGCAGCTCACTGCATCTGGAAATTTCCACCCTGATGTATGACAGCTCTGTGCACTAAACCTTGCCAGATCGTCCTTAATACTGAAAGGAGGCATCTCTCCAAGTGTTTGCTGTTACAATCAATGCTGTTCCTCTGCATTTCTCTATTATATGTGACCAGTATTCCTGTCCACTCAGGGTTTGGTAGGAGAGCTTGAGGATAATTGCCAGGTTACCAAACTCCCTTGGAATTTGGTTTCTGTTCCGTCTTCTTGGACCTGTATGCCAAGTTTCTTTAGACAGGGTAAAATGTGACGTGCACTTACTTTGTAGATGGTGGCAGAGAATACAGAAGAAACAAGGAAATGCTCCCTAAAATGAAATAACTTTTTCTGTCATGCTCGTTTGTGAGTTTGTGTTGTTTAGCTGATTTATCTTATTAATAAGGGAGCTCTGGTTTTTGTGATTACTGTGGTATATTGAAAATTGTTGCTTTTGAGTTCATCATTGAGAGAAGGCTTACAGAATCACTGATAAGGATTTAGTTTTTCTGTTTAGCTCTTGTGTGGTAGAGTTAGTGCCATTATACCAGACATCGCTCAGAATTTGTAGAAAACCATGTAACAGTACCAGTTGTGTAGTGACCAGCATCCCATGTTGGTCATCAAAGAGTTATCTTGGGGCAGAATAAGTTGAAATGATAGTGGCAATATGAGGGCTGAGTCTGTATTCAGCATTTGTGATTTTCTTGTGCAGATGATTTGTTGATGGTAATTCCGGTGAAGGGCTGTATTAATACAAAGGAAATTCCATTAAAATAGTGTTAAAATAAAACAAAAATACAATAAGACATCCATCAAATAGAGGTCTAATTGTGAACTTTAAATCTTTTTATTTGCTAGACCTGCAGTGGTTTTCTCTTTAAATGACAAAGGAACAGATGAGCATCCTGTTATCTACATATTTGCACCGTATTTAATCAGTAAATATCCATTATTTTTAGGATGCTTTTCACACAGGTGCTTTATAGTTACCTTTCTCTAGCTAAAAGTGCTCTTTTCCTCAGATTTGAGGGAAGATCTGAAGCTGTTTCTGCCCTACAGCACTTTGCAGCATCATTGGTGTGAGAAAGTTTATGGGCTGGGTAAGTTTTGGTGTACAGGCAGCGAAACACCAGGGCTTGCCCTGCTGGGAGGACAGGAGTAGAAGGAACAGGAACGTGATATCAAAACACAACAACCAGCTTATAGTCAGCAAACAGGATGATAAACTTCCTGGAAGCTTGTAGTTTACTGCTCAAGTTGATGTAACGATAAGATGGTTTGTGCATTTTTGATCTCTATTTTTTAACAAGAACAACAAATGCAACAGTAAATACCACTGAATGACCATTTACTCACTGGAATTTATTTCATGACTAGTATAATTGTTTGTTCAGAGGTATATTTTTCTAGTTAGTTTAAGTCTCTAGCAAGCTTGAGAAGTCTAGACTAGCACGTAGTGCCATAATTCAGTTAAAAATATTTTAAGGATGTGGGTTGCTGTTGCTATGTAATTGGCAATACTATTTTAGGATAGAAGGTGAAGGTCAAATCTCTTGGGAGTCATGTTTTTTTCTTTTGTCTATGGAGATAGCATCCATTCTGTAAATCATTGCACTGCAGTCTTCACAGCAGAAGAGCCCAGAAAAATATTTTAAGATGAAACTCCAACACTTGCAAAAAAAAAACCAACAACGATGACAAAAAACACAACACAAAAACACCATGGAAAGTTTCTAACTGTGGATTTGGCATCTTTTCCTCTGTACTTATCCCACTTTCTTTCAAATGCCACTGGAAAAAATCAAAGTCTAGCAATTAGTAACTTTTTAACGGGCCGTTTGATGAAAGGAAGATTAAGCCTGAAAACCAAGCAATCTACTTTTATTTTTGCTTCCTTCTGGTGGGGTTTCAGCTTGTTAGGGTAGTGCCTGCTTTATTTGTGTGTGAAGTATTAATTCCTCCTCTGTGCTTGTGCTTCCTAATTCAAAGTGAACCTGTCTTTCCAGAAGTTTTGTTTCTTTTTGCCTTCCCTTTTGGTAAAATGGGAACGCTGCATGCCTGGATTCATGGAGAACATCCGGCCCTGGCCCCCCTGCCTCACTTGTCTGCCAGCCGCCTGTCCTTCCTCCAGGCAGGGCCTAAGGGAAGATGGAAGATGAAGAGCTCCCAAAGAGGGTCATGTATAGACCTGAAGGTGTTCAGATTTGCTCTTGGTGTCAGCTCTCCTCCCAAAGCTGTGTCCTAGCCGTGGTACTGCTCCTGAAGCTACTTTGCTTGTACTTTCAAAGCTGTCTCTGACAGTACATTCATGCAGTGCCATGCCACGGATAGATCAGTTGTGTCTGAGATAGCCTTACGCTGCTCCTTCACAGGGGAAAATTGGTAGAGCAGCACCTTGCATGAGTCAAGCAATGTCCCCGTGGTCGCAGTGGCTTTTATTGCTCAGCAGACAGGCCTGCACATGGCTCGCTGGCTGGATTTTCAATGCCTTCAGACCCAGGGACACCTAACTACAGTGGTCTGGTTACGGATGTGAGGGAAACTTAAAGTGGCATCATTTCCTTCCCCGCAGAGGAAGGAATGCAGGATTCAAAAGTATTGAAGATGCTGGAAAACAATACTTCATATTTATTTACGGTTTCTTGATTTCCTCATCCCACTAGCACCATTGTTCCTTTGTGGTGTTCCTAGAAGTCTGATGTCTGAGGTTTTGAATATTTTAGACTTACTTCTTTATTTAGAGAATAAGCATTAAAAGCACCTTCCTCCCAAACTGATGAATGAAAGAAAAAAAAAATCCCCATGTAGCTTTCCATATCCTTGGGTAACCTTATGTGGAAAGACTCTGGGAGGCTCCAGTTTGTTTGTGTAATCGATGTGGGTGTCTTGGTAAGCTGCAGCGTGTCCCGGTATGAACAGTATGCAGCGCTGTCAAGCTCCGGCTGAGCGTTACCAGATGGCACTTGCCACCAGCATGCTCTGCCTTAACACTGCAGGTAGCTGGGTGAGGAGGGTGGTTTGCATGATGCTGCGAAGCTGATGCCTTTTTCAAGCAAAGTATCACTCTTACTGTCCCCGTGGACTGACTGGGAGTGGCAGTTTTTCTTCTACTACTTTTTGCAGACTTAAAGCTAAAAAAATCCCCAAATCTTCCCTGCTTCAAGCGGAAGATGGTTCTAAGTCTTTGGATTATAGCCTAAAAAAATGAGGCTTTATTTCAGGAAAAGGTAATAACAAGCTCTCTTGTCCTAAGATCCCAGCATTCAAACAAACAATTGCATTAAAACAACTAAAATTATACAGCAATCAGCTTTCTGTCTTCTGTTCCTTTATGAAAAATTAATGAAAGGGAAAAAAAAAAGTCATGCATTTTTTGTGCTCCTGAAGAACACATGCTTCACAGACGGTTCGATGAAATTGTGCAATTACACTGGGAACTCGTCAAAACTGAAGACAGGCTGGAGACCTACATAAGACCTACAAAAGAGTCTGCACTTGAATAGGGAAAGGGGAAAAGAAAGAAACAGAGAAGGAAATCCGTGAGTGGGGAGGGGGGTATTTCTTCCCAGCATGCGTGTAGAAGCCAGGTCCATATGTTGTGAAATTATTAGTTTATTTGGCTCTAGAACAATCCAGTTAATGTGGACAGATTCAAATGGGATGGCTTTATTCCTGCAGCTCTGTTTGAGATGATCCTTTTATGGATTCTTTTGTTGTTGTTGTTGTTGTAAAATTGTGTCTTTGGTGATCATTGTAACCTTTAAGAAATGAAACCTTTTTAATGGATGTAAACTGAGATTAGCATGTAAATATCTTGTGGTACATGTTAATGTTCAGCAGATGTTTAGATAGTAGCATAAAGAAAATAAGCCAGAGCTAAGCATTTCTTATCATATTATTCTTTCAGATAGTTATCAAGTCAATAAAGTAATAAAGGATGAAATATTTTCTGCATTTGCACAGTTGAAGCAATTCATGAATCAAATATAAGCCAGAAAAGTATTAATGATTGCATTTCCATGGAAATTACCTTATAACTATGCAAACAAATGGAAATTGACAAGGCCAGTTCATTACAGGCAATAAGGGCATGTAACGATCATGTGTTTGTATGAAGCTGTGTGTAAAATGAAAGTAATTTACATTTTGGTATGGTTGTATTCTTGTTGGAATGGAGTTAAGACAACTAACATTAACATCTAATCTTCAGAAGCCAGTAGTTTCCTCATTTAGTGATTTTATTCTTTAAGTCCTGATATGAAGTCAAAAAATTGTCTTTGAAGACAGGTTGCAAGACTCCCATAGGTAGAATTGTGCTTTTTTCCTTGGATGATGCAAGAATTGGTTTCGTTAAACACTTGAAAACATTTGTTCAGAAATGTGGGTTTAAAGTCACGAATCGTGTAAGTATATGTGTACCACTGCTGTGTTTATTAAATACCTTTTTTTTTTTTTTTCAGTAACAGGAATTAAAATACTTCAAGTTTTTTAAGGTGAATTGAAAGCCCATTTCTTGCCACCAGGATATATTTGATGGAGTACCAATACTGGCTTGAATTTTATCTTTTAACTCTGCAGTCATATCCAGTGGATCAGAGTCCTGTTCTTTCACTGAATGTCATTGATCCTGGTGGGACCCCGATTCAGAAGTGCTGGGGATCTGTCCCTGCAAATCTGAGAGCTGGATCTGTGCCAGTATACAAATTTTTGTTGAAAAAACTCAGTTTACTGCTGCAGCCAGTTTACATATTTCAGAGTAGGCCAGTTGTTTGGTTTACTTTGTTCAGTCCGTGTCTACTCATGACCAAGAAAAAGAGGGTGAAATTGAGGCAAAATATTCAAAGAGTAGTAGAGTTTGCCAGCTTCTTACAGAAAAAAGTATTGTGTTTCAGCCTTTTAAACTATTTTTTCTCAGACCTTCATGCCTTAAGCAATTACCATAAGGAAATAATTGCTTTGGTCAGCCTTGCTGGAAATAATTGCTCTGGTCAGCCTTGTTTACCAACTATTGTGAGTTCAGTGTTTGCTGCCCTTGGAAGAGTTCGTGTATCAGTAGGCAAGAAGATTCCACTGCCGATGAGAAATCATTTGGTTTCATTTCCAGCATCTCACAAAAATGGTAAAGGTGCAAGTGCTGCATAAGCAGCAGAAGCAGTTAATGTAGCTTGCCTTTTGTAGATGAGGCATTTCCTCATTTGGGATGGAGGGACGTTCATATGACAGTACTCCATTTTATTTAAAAATTTAAAGTGTTAAAACTAGGAGAGACAGCAGGAGCTTTGAGTTTAAACAAATAGTAAAGATTTGAAGTTTTTTTTTAATGTGTACAATAGGACTGTATTTGTCTAATGATGGCATTTTCTACTGCGTGATAGTACAGCAAAAATAAGTATAATTCTCTCTCTCTATTTTTTTAATGTGTTAGTAGGCGTGAGTTGCTGTGTTCATTCAAGTACCCACCACTGTCACATTAGTATCTTCAAAAGTAGCCTGTCAGTAAATTTACTGCAGGATACATTGCAGCAGAAACTGCTTTCTGACCTATTTACAAAGAGATCCTGCTGTCTGAATTCTCTTGTGAAAAAGTTTTCCATTGAAATTTGAAGAAGTTCTCTGTTTTACAAAAGGAAGGAAAAAATGGTTTAAAAGTGCAAAACCCTTTAATTTTACCAGGGTGGGTGTACAGGGTTTCTGCTTTCTTTATCTTCATGAATTTAAATATGCCCTTGAATATTTCCATCACAAATTAACTGCTTTACCTGTCTGGTAGAAGGAAGATTGCTGCTAAGATAATCTGCTCTCAGAATCATTCTGATCCAAAGTGTGGAGTATATCATCTCAGATTTCAAATGGAGGATTACGTTCACAGAGGTGCTTCAGCCACTTTGCTCATAGGGGCTATTATTGAAGCCTGCTTTAATGATTATTCTGGCTGCTTTAGCTTTTCTGATATATCACTTTTGTAATTCAAGTTATAGTTACTGCTGTGTATCTATAGTACAGTTAATGCTATGCATCTAAAGTCAGCGGAGAGTTTGCAGGTTAGTATTTTCTTGGAGTTCCAATACACTTGTTTATTCTACATGTAGTTGTAAGGCTTTTTTTCATGATTTGCAGAAGATTAAACACATGAATGAAGTCAAGATACTTGAACATCTCTAGTGAAGTAATTTCAAATGAATCTGGAAATACTAATGTTAACGTTCTTAAATAGCAACATTATTAGACTCATATATTGTCATTAGTGAGCATAGGTGTATTTGGGATGACTAAATGTGAAATGACCTTAATTTTTTGTTGAATTTCGTGGGAGCTTACTCTCCATGATGCTTTTTTGTATTGTTTTGTTTTGCCTAGATTTGTTGACAAGAGTAAAGCCTTGCTTTCGTTCTGGGATTATTTGCTCTGCTTTCAAGGCCTTTATGTGACTTACAGTTTGTATTATGCACTACTGCGTATGTTGCTAAGCTAAAGGCTGAAATCTGTTCAGAAGCCAAAAGCATCTTAATTCTCTGTGCAATTGGTAATTTAAGTGAATTCTGTTTTCTTATCGTTTCTTTCTTTCTGTTTTCTTCTTGCCTTAAAGACAAAAGTGGTTTCACAATGCATTTAATTACCAGCCTCATTATAGGTCATACAGTCTTTGATTATGCCAGTTCTGAGTTTGATATGTTTTTAGGAGAGGCCAGAGTATATACCATTATTGGGGAGTTTTTTGAAAAAAGGACTATTGCCTTGCTAAGACTTGGAAGTACTACAAATGATGGTTGCATGAAATAAGGCATTGTTGCATACGATCCTGATAATTTTGTACCATTTGACCATGCTGGCACATATATGTAAATGACAAATGATAGCAATTAGGGGTCTGTATCCCACGTATAAGATGGGTTTCATTATGCAGGGAAGTGTTTTGATTTCCTCTGGTTAGAAAAGAAGTTTAAATTGGATGTACCTCCTCGTTCTCCTGTAGTTAGGAAGGTGCTTTTTATAAATACTGTACTGAAGATTCCCTGTAGGCTTTATGAAGAATTGAAATTGTTGTAGGAAACTGCTGTTTCACACTCTTCCTTGCATTGCATTTTTCTTGACCTAAGCCTGCAAATAGGGACTTGAAGCCAGATTTGACAATGAATATTGTTTGAGAAGACCGCTTTATTTATACAATGTTGGCAATAAAAGTTGTAGAATTTCTGCATACTCTAATTCCTAATTAGCATCTAACCACATTAAACAAATTCACAATTAAGGACTCAGCAATCCAGTATTAGAAAAAGTGTGTTATGTGTTGAAAGATGAGCATGTAATGGGTTTGGTGGGCTTCCATTATGATTGCCTGTCATTAGTTTCAAGTTTTCTCAGCTTCTAAGTTAAAACGCTGCTTTTTAATTTAGCTGCTTGTCTTAATTATTAAGGACTTAATAGTTGCTTTTTGTTGGTGCTGAATCTGTTCTTCTCCCTCATTCAGAGGCATTCAGAACTAAGCTTTAAATTTTAATTCTGAAAGCTATTTCTGGTTTCTTTGTCATAATTTTTGATAAAGATTATGGTTGTCAATTCTGGAGGTTATTTTTGAGTCAGAAAAGACTCAAACTTGTTTTCAAACATCTTTATGAACTTTGGAAAGATAAAGAAGGGAGAAGATTAGCAAAAAATGGCTTTTATGTCTTGTAGTATTTCATGATTTCTAACAATTTTACCTCAGATAGAATCAGAAAATCTTAAAGACTCTTCCAAACGGATCATTTGTGACAAATTGATTTCTCATCTTGACCATTTTACACTTTCTGCAAGTAGTGAGTTGTTTTAAGCTAAAAGAAATATAATTCAATGTCTAGAATTTAGAAATTGTCTCCAAAATATTTTTGGAATTGTTGACATCTTCCTAACTGGTGTTCACCTACCAAAAAAAAAAAAGTTTAAAAGAATCATCATTTGGGGAGTAGAAGTTAAGTTAACCATTTATTTTTTTAGTTGATTATAATAAACAGACACGACTGCATAAAAGGAGTAGAAAACAGATCTGTGAAGTATAAAGGCTTAAAATTTACAGATTCTTTTCTAATTATGACTGCAATTTAATAGGAACATACTGTTACTTTGAGACCTACAATTCTCTGGGGTTTCCTAGTTTTTTGTTTTGATTTGCTGGAAATGAACACAGCTGAATTCACAGAGATTTACCAATAAGAACTGAGTGTTCTGTAAATTCAGGAAACTACTAACTTTTATGAGAGGTAAACTTAGTTTGTAGACGTCATTTCTTTTCCATTCCCACTTGAGTATCACAAGATCAATTGTATGATTATCAGTATGTTAGCCCCTTTGTAAAATCCACCAACAGGACAATATAATGTACATCAAAGGGAATTCTTTTTGCATCAGGAAATCTGCAAAATACAGTAAAGATTAATCATATACTTCTTAAACATGCTGGAAACTTTATCTTTTTTTTTTTCCCCTTCTCTTATTTAATAATGTCTCTTCACTGTTTGACAAAGGTCCATTTGAATAACAGAGCCAAACTGTGAAGTCTCTATCCATATGGACCCAGTGAAGTCTTTATCCATATGGACCCCTCTTGTTTATTTATCTGTTGCAATACCAGCAGTCTGCCCTCCCATAAACTCAGTGATGCTAAGAGTGGAATCTAACCTATTTGCATTTTTACTGGGATAAAGGCCCAGTAACCAAATACCCACATTGCATACATTTGCCAAAAATACTAGACTCTGCCTTATGCTCAGCTTGCAGATTGGGCATTCATCCTGTCTGCCAGTGTATAGCCTTTCTCTAAAGTTCTGGTTAAACTGTGCTTTAATCAAGAAAAAAATCAGATGATCTTCTAGCAGCTTTTTACATGTGGCTTCAGTTCATAGCAGCATGTGTGAGCCAGCCTGATGTCCAGCCTCTGATCTGGCAATTCCCGTAGGCATGTTCTGAACTGCAAACATGTGAGTAACTCCATCACTATACATCAGACAAACTTGTACTGAACAGCGTGACTATAGCTAGTTCTCAGAAGACCATTTTCCAAAGATGAAGTTATTAGATGTCAGATGGGATTCTTGACATCTGGGAAGAAAAGGGAGCAGATATCTTCTGATTTTGTCCAGGAAAATGCTGCACTAAATCTTGTTGAGATTCAGTACAAGGAAGAGGGTGGAGATATCTGATGTCCGGGTTGGCTGAGGAGAACTGGACTTGGACTGTAAATCTCGTGCATTCATCTGCTCTAGAGCTGAAGGGAAGGAGGGGATCAAAACTAAAGGCACGGTCATAGCTTAGAGAGGTGATTTTAAAGGTGAGGGAGATCAGTTGAGGGGGCATTTCCTTGTCAAGGGAGGAAACTGAGTTAGGAGTCTCAGTGGGTGTGAAAGGATGAAGAAGATTGGCAGCAAAAAGAAGCTGAAAAAATGTCAGTGACAAGGGAAATGCAGAAAAAGTGATCGAGATACAGGACAAGGTGAGGAAAGCTTTTCTTGCTCTTGGAAGAAATTTTCTGATGTGACAGAGAGCAACTTTAGCAGAAAGTCAAAAATTATATGTGAAAGAGAAAGATTACCCCAAAATGTGGGAGCATATTCATCATGTATGACCTAGTTAGGAAGATCTGTATTTCTTCAGTGCAATCACATTTGTGTGTGCGTATGTGCATATTTCTAAGAATTCATGTTTACTTAAGGAAACAAGCCAGGGTTGCTCCTTCAGGCAGATTGATGCCCCTTTGGGTTGTATGAGTGGAGAAGGGAATAGTTTGGTCAGCTGTGGAAAGGAAATTAGCACTAGAGTGGGAAGTACTGCAGATGTGGTCCATCTATTCCTCTGTCTTTATAGGATCTGAAGCCAGCTTTGAAAGTAGCTGTAGGTACAGGAGGGAGAAACAGTTTATCTGACCTTGGCTGATGTTCCCTGCGCTGCTTGTGATTCATCCAGTCCTGCCCGCAAGTTGGGAGAAACAGGTGGTGCCTCAGCTGGTGAATTACTGGAGAGAGAAGAAGAGTCTTTTGTTTGGCGTCCGCAGCCAGCCTGATGAGCTGTTGCCACTGTTTCTGGCACAGGTTAACGGGGAGGGGAGGGGAAATGCACATGGCGCTTGCCACAGCTGCTATTGCTGCTGGAGTCTTCCCTACTGATTCTTTTTTTGCTTGTTTTTAATTAATTAATTAATTAACTTATTTATTTTTGTGGCAAAATCAAGCAAAAGTGCTTCAACAAAACCAGTGTGGTGCTCTTCTGGGGCCAGGAATCTGACACGCATTAATTAACTCGAAGTGATGGGGAAAATACCACCTTGGTGTTTGTGAACGGAGTGAGGCATGATACGAAAATGCATTTGGCTGGTCAGCTATAATCATGCGCATTTCTTTTCCCAAGTATGGGTGTCAACGTTCTGCCTAGGATCACTCTGAATATTGTGAAAAGAGCAAAATATTGCCCACCAACCAGCATGCTTATAGGTTCGTTAAGAACGTAAAAAGAAGACACAAGTATTTCAGCCTTGTTTTCTGGAATTTATGATGGGAAGCCAATTATCACAGACATGGGTAAATTGTAATATATGAACAGTTTCCTTGTTGTGGCTTTCTTTTAGGGTTTCTTCTTTGACAGTATGAAAAATAAAGTTTTATTCAGCTTCAGTGTACAAAACATCTTGCTAGCTTTATTCAGCAGGCTTCAGTGCGGTAGATGGGGTGCTTCAGTTGGGTTGCTTTTCATAAAGTAAAAATATGCAGGAAATGGCCTTACTGAAAATATTTGTATATTTTTGCTGTCTGCCTTGTTTTATTCTTATGACAATATAAATTTAAGAATTATAACAATATTAAAAACAGTTTGAGGGAAAAGTGACTTTTTCTTTAATTCTTCCTCCAGGTGGAAAATAATATTTCTTCCTAGCCTGACAAAAGAAGAATGATTGCTCTTAGAAAAATAGTTTTATATTTTGTGATCCAGGTGCTCTGACATAATTTCAGGACTTAGTTTCTTATCTGTCAGGAAGGCAAAACCTCTTCATGCCCTGGGAATCTTATGCAAGCAGACTTCTTTGTCTTCCCTGATTCCATTCCAGATGTCAGGGAAGTCATTTGTGCTGTTGGCAGCTTCTTGTGCAAGCCGCAGCGGTGGTGCTTTTCATTTCTTTCAACAACACACAGAGCAGCTATGGAGGAAAACAAAACAAAACAACGAAAAACAACCACCCTAGTTTTATTTTGATAGGACTAGAAGTGAAATCCCCATAACAGGAACTCATTGTGCCGTCTGTATGCGACACACTTCTTCACAGAATGGCAGCAGATCAACAGGCAGGCAAACACATCAGTGGTTGCTTGGTACAATGAAGAAATTATTTTCTAGTTTTTTGAGTTTGGGTTTTCAGTCTTTATGTGCTCTAATGTGTTATTCTCTCTGCTTGGTGTTGGGCTGAGACCTACACTAATGTTGACGAGTGTTGAAGTAAGCTCAGCAAGCTGTGCAGCATGCTCCAGGAAACAAAGATGAGTCATGATTTACTGACGTGTGCGTGATAAATGAAACTGCATTGTTTGAGAAGATTTTTTTTTGTAAGCATAGGGATCAAGTATTCCAGTTGCTACAGTTGTTGGGTCAGTCCAGGAGCTGTTTAGCTGTGTCCTTGCGATTTGTAATGCTTTGCTCCTTCATGTAATGTGGTGCTCAGTAATGAGTCTGGACATTGAGTAGCAGCTCCTGAGTGATGGCAGAACTTTAATGCTATCTCACAGAAGTTTCCAACTTTTTTCCTTATCTGTTTGATTCCTTTTGATTCCTTTGTGAGTCATAAATTGGGTAAAATCTCCATTTTACTCTGCTTTATTTATTTATTTTTTTTACCTGTGCTGTTTCACTGCTTGCTAATGCATTATATAGAGTATCTTCAAAAGCGTCTATAATTTTATTTCTTCTCTGTTAGCTCAACAGCTGTCAACTCCTAGTAGTTTCTGGGCATCACTGTATATTTTTCTTTTCATGTCTGTTATTTCTGTGCTGGGTTCCTCCTTTAAGCTGTGTCTGCAAATGCCCTGCTTTTTATTTGTTTACTGATCTCGAAGAACTGTTCCTGGCTGTCCTCACTTAATGTTCAAATAATGCTGAAGTCCTTTGAATAATCATCTCTCTCTCAGACCCACTGTGTGTTCATGCAAGTTCAGAGGCACTTACTTTTCCATGGTCACGGTGGACTGACTAACTTCCACTGACACAGTGGGCTTAAGGTTATTTTATACTGTAACAAAAGCAATTAATTCTCCATCCTCCTGCCTGATGAGAGCTGTCTGTGCTCCCTAGCAGAGTCCCAAAACAGAGGTGCTGAGTGTCAGTGGTGTCTGCATTACAGGCAGGGGGTTGGTAAGGGTATTTGGCATCCAGGAAACATGGAGCAAAGCCAGAGGTTCCAACAAGGCTTTGCATTACAGTTGATGATCGATGGATGGATGGATGGGTGGATGGAGGTCTCCTTACTTGCACTGCCCTGAATTCTCTCTTACCACTCTTCTGGGAAAGGTGCAATAATTCACACGGCTTTGAGATCTGTGTGGTTTCCTAGTAGTTTCATGTAAGTGCTTGGAGAGATTCAGTGCTTTGTGAGACATAGTGTTAAAACTTTTTCAAGAAGCAAATACGCATTGATGGGAACAAGAGCTGGCAAATCTTTAGGAAAAACTAGCGTCGTGGCTATGCTACCCCTGCCATGTGAGGACAGCAACATAACATGTCAGCTTGTGCCAAGTTGCTGGAAGGGGCTAGAGTCCCCCTAGCCCTGCCTGCCCTAGTGACCCATGGCTGGGTTCCTCGAGAGCTTGGATTTTCCTGGATGCAGTTTCTGATAACCTCTGCAGATGAGAGGTCTGGGACAGTTCTGCTTGGACGAGTGAGGAATCTGTTTATTGCAGTTGATGTATACTCTTGTTGACCTCATGACTCTCAGCTAGTATCTTGAATCACTCAAGAATAACTAATGCCCCAGCTCCCAGCTCGTTTTGTGTTTCACCTTCCTCAGCCAGCTGAATGCTCACCTTCCTTCAGGGTTATGGGAAATGAAGATCTTCTGGGATAACATAAATGCTGATGATCAGTATGTTTGGTCTATGGGGAAATAATGCAAGCAGAGAGAGATTACAGATAGTAAAAGTAGACATGATTTTTAGAGGTAGTTCTTGTGATTTTTGTTTCCTTTCAACGTGGAAGTATATTTAAAACCATGCGCTGGTTTAGTCAGAGCTTTCAAAAATGAATTTCAAGTCATAGAGCTTAATAGGCTTTCACTATATGTGGGATTGTTAATGCACTGTACAGGCAATACACGCAACAAATTTACCGTAACCCCTGTGGATATGCATAGCAAGGAAGGATATAAAGGGCTGTTGTCCACCAACAGTTAACAAATGAATTAATGACCTTTTAAAATATCAATAAAACATTAGGAAGAAAGCACAAGTAGTCAGGAAAAAGAAGGATTTAATAAAGCTGAAGGTCTACATCACTGTAGAAAGTGATATGAAACATGCAATATACTGGCAATAATCCAAACTTATTTCTGTTTATGTCTTGGATAACTAGATTTGTTTCATCAGTAATAAAAATGTTCCCAGTTACATAGTCCTCTTCAGCAGAGAAAGGATCCCTGCTTGGGAATGAAAATATTTAAGTCCCAGCAGAGAGGAAAAAAAGGCATGCTGTGATGGCTATCCTTCCACACAGGGGTTATTTATTGCCTCTTTTATGGAATTTGCACCACGCCAGAATTTAGATGAGTTCGTGTACAGTGTACAATGCACAGTGACTTGGAGCTAAACAGTTGTGAAAGACATGACATTTGTGCTCTCGAGGTGCCAGTTTTTAATGACTGAAGAATATGTGTGCCTGTGTGAAGGATTATCAGTGTAAGATTTTAGTCTGCAGTATGCAGATATTTTCAGAATGTGTCCAAGTCTTTGCAATGGAATGAATTCATAAAAATTATTGATAGCTTTTGGACCTGGAATATGATTTCTTTCTTTTGGGATTGACTTACTGTACATCTTTTCTCGTTTCCAGTTCTTGAATGTGAAATGTAACAGAACTTACTCTTTTTTTAAATTTCATTAGTGATATTACTTACTTCTTATTTGATCCCCAAGGGTGATTTCCTTGAGGAGGGGAGAGTGAACACTGTCATTAAGCAAAACCAGGTGCAGCTGACTGTGTTGTTTAAACCAATTTACTTCACAACAGATTTGATTATTAATACATCAGAAATCTTACTTGTGGTTACTATGGTAAAAGCTGCACTTCATAATTGTGTCTCCAGACTAATTTTAATTTCGAAATTAGGGGCTCATTTTGGCTTTTCTTGTAGTAAATTTGTAAAGTGCTAGGACTAGATTTTGAGAGTGACTCATTTTGCTCTTGCTTGATTGTAATATCAGTGCAGGGTGGAAGCTGTATTCAAGAGAACATTCAGTTTCTCAGCTTCATCAAGATTTCTATGTTTAACTCTTTCTGTACTCTATGTAGATAGGCTTTCTTTATCATGATAGGAAAACAGAGCTCCTAAATGCGTAATAAATACAATACTTATTTTAGTTGCAGAATAATATTCTAATGTGACTCTGTGTCCAAAGCGTAAGAAACAAGTTGTTTTGGGAAACAAGTTATAAGCATAAAACACCAAAAGTTATTCAAGTATTCCTGAAATAACTGTTCCCCTATTTGTCTTGTCTCATGCAGGCTTTCCTTCACCGAATGATCCAATGTGCTACAGCCAAAGTGGATAAAAATGTCACAGAAGAGACAGTTAAGGTTAGTCTCCTAATTGCATGTGTGTTTTATTTTGTATCTGTTGTTTTATTTATCTGTGTTTTATTCTTTTGCAGATGTTGTTTTCAAATATTGAAGATATTCTTGCAGTTCACAAAAACTTCCTGTCCCTCGTGGAGGAGTGCTTGCAGCCAGAACCGAGTGCGCAGCATGAAATTGGAACTTGCTTTCTTCATTACGTATGCTATCTTCTCTTACAGCCTTATTTCACTTTCACTTTTTTTTTCCTTTTCTGATTATCTTTATTAATTACTGTCATGATGATGAGGGTACATAGGTTTCACATGAACCTATCTTTAGGACCCTTGCGGCCAAGGAGTCAAAAGTATATTCTTAAAACTAAGCATGGCCTTAAATGTTTTGCCTGCCAGAAACTTGAACATTTCCTACGACTGCTTTTGAACAGTGAAAGGAATGACAAAGGTCTTGCACTTGCAGGGGCCTGCTGGGTGAAAAACCACCTGAGAGCTGAGTGGTGCTGGCATATGGGGCCATGGGAGAGGAAGGGGCCCGGTACTGGCGCACCGGTGTCTGATGGTGGCCTGCAGGAGTGCTGCCGAGTCTTACAGCACCGTAACTTGTTGTGAGCTGGGAAGCCCCTGGCACCTGTGGGTGCCAAGGGCTGTCTCTTTCACCAGAGCTCTGCCTGGCATAAATTTCCAAGGGGTGATGGGTTCTAGAAGTGAACTTTGGCCTGGGCTGCCACGAAGCCCTGTGGTGTGGGTGAGGCCTGCTGCTGCCAGTATGTGAGATGCAGGTACCAGGAATTGGGGGATATGAAAAATGGAAGGTACTAATAGGCTTTACTTATCTTCCACTTTGATTCAAAGAAAAAATGTGAATAATTAGCAAATAATTGCTTACATTGGATAAAATATCTCCATAATTCTTAGCTGTCCAGTACCTTTGCAAGTATGTTTTGTAAGTCCTTCAGTAACAACTTTCTACAAATACTACTTTTCCCTAGGGAGCAAAACAAGGTTGTCAATGTTTCAAAGCTCTGCAAAATCAGTGCAAGTTAGTTTGTTTTCACTGGTAGGCCTAACAAGAAGTCTAGGTTTCCTTGTCACTTTGCTTAGAGTGTCATTTGTTTGCTGAGTCTTTGTTTATTCATTGTGGAAGAAGAAAATTATTGATGGTTAATGGAAACATTTTACAGAAATAGTTACACTTGCTCTTCACTCTGCAGAAGCATGGAGGACATTTGCAAACAGATGTTAGCCAGTAAAATAGGTAATGATGTCAGCAAATAAGATACTAACTGTGAATATTCTTCCCTTTCTGTTTTTTTTTCATCCCATGTTTTGGTAAACTCCAACCTCTGAAATTTTTCAAGAAATTCTCAATTGATGCTTCCAGGCTGTTCAACTTCATAATTTTAATTAAAAACAGAAATAGAAAGTAGAAGAAAGGCTGCAGCTCAAATAATAAATGTAGGAGGAATAGCTGGCCTTCCAAAACGAAGACTACATTAGCTGTTCAGCTTTCAAAAGTGTGCTTTCCATGTTTTTTTTTTTTTTCTTTAATTAAAAAAATCCAAATGGCAATTGAAGAACAATCTATTTCTTTGTTTCTGCAGAAAGAGAAATTTCGTATCTATGATGAATACTGCAGTAATCACGAGAAGGCACAGAAAGTTCTGCTTGACCTTAACAAAATAAGAACAGTACGGACATTTCTTCTGGTAAATAAACTTTGAATTGGTGTTCTAACTTGGTATTTTTTGACTGGGCAGTGAATGGTTAGCAGTGTTGTCTCCACCATGTAACAACTATGAGCACACCTGCTTGTAGTGGGCAGTGGGAGTTTCAGCTGGGGGTGATGTTTTCAGAGCAGGGGTTATATACACTGAATTTTCACTGCTGCCCTTGGATCCATGCATTAACACAACATTAGGCATTATGCCTAGATTTTTTCTGGCCAAGATAAAGGGTGTAAATCCAGCTGTGTCCGTAGGAAGAGAAAAGAATAGAATAAGATAGGAGTGGTAGGGAAAGAAATTAGAGAAAGGTAGCTGAAAGTTTAGGCAGAGATTCTGAAGACGTGGTACACATTCTGGTACTGTAGTGAAGGCTGTGCCAAACAGAAAAATGTTTTGTTATGGACTGGACTATGCTACTGCTCAGGAGTAGCCATCCTGAGCTTAGACACTGGCTTAATCAGAGGTCAAAGGAAGCAGCTACACAATTAGTCTTTTGTGTTACAAGACAATTAAGGAGGGGTTTTAAAATATTGAGTATGACAGTCCTCACTGTCTTTCTGCAGTAAAAACAGTTTCCATGTAAATACTGAGTTTCCTAATAGCTGACATGATTTGTTAAAAGAAGATTTCAGTATGGAATAGTTTTCGTGTTTTCCTTCATGACATCCTGTGATAACAAGGTCAGCTTTGAAGTGCATGGCCTTCTCTATTGGAACTTACACACCTGAGAAGGTACCCTCAGATATGATAGTGAAGTCCAGAATGATCAGATCTGATTATTGCATTTTGGGACTAAGAATGAACTTAAGCAAATGTCACTATCAGCAAAACATCACAAATATGGTTTAAAACATCACAAGCTTTATTTATTAATTTATTATTTTTTAGTGTGCAGTAGGCTTTCACTACTGCTGTTGACTGAGTTCTTGGTGAAATTGTCCTGCTGCAGCTTACTACATTTTGGAAGGATACTCCTTATTTGCATTAACTTGCAGCCAAGTTAATGAAGAGTGTGGGAATTTCCTCATTGTAGGGTTGTACTGGGTGACATGAAGCTCCACCTTTTTTTTTTTTTACTGTCTCTTGTTCAGCAGTGTTCCATTCATAGCGAAAAACAGCTTCGAAGTTGTTCTTTCCTCAGCAGTTGACACAATATCCCTCAGTTTGCCCCAGACTTGCGGATGGGCACACATGGATCTTATTTTGGGAGCTCTGGGAGCAGTATGGCTGGACTTAAGAGGAAGGAATGAATGCTGACTAGAGACAAAAAGCAAAATATTCTGGAGAAGCAAAAGAGCTTTTTTTGTGATAAAGGAAGCCAATTATGCAGCTGTGGCAGTTCATGATACGTTGGTGTCATGTATTCCCAGGAGCAGGTATAGGGCTTCCATATCAACTTTATGTTCCTCATAGATTTGGGATGTGTCTGTAGAGTAAGTGGCAGCAGTCTAACCCAGAGAACAGGAGGTTCTCTAGGTTGACTGTTCAATTTGAAAGCAAAATTGAAGCCTTCTAGCCAGACAGAACAGTCAAGGTCATTAGAGATGTGGTTATCTATTAATAGCTGGGAGTTGAAAGCAGACTTTTGAGCCTTTAAGTATAAAGACAAATACTACATAAACCTAAAGCCCACATTGCCATTCTCTTGTTCAAGTTAGTCAGTCATTTTTTAGTAAAGCTTTTGATTGGCAGGTGAAATGAGATCTTTTAAGATAAAGGATACTTTAGGATAGGACAGAAAGTGACTGACTGGGAAGACAGAGCAGACGTTTAAAGGGGAGAATACAGACCCCCACAGCAGCACTGTGTATCGGGCACATGCATTGTGCGTTACTCACTGAGCAGAGTGGCCAGACACTTCTGTAGCCTCTGTTCCATCAACAACGTGTCTGCATCCAGATTTGTGGCTGTTGTGGTTTAACCCGGCCGGCAGCTGAACACCACACAGCCGTTCGCTCACCCTCCCCCCTCCCTCTCTGGGATGGGGGAGAGAAACGGGAAAGTGAAGCCTGTGGGTTGAGATAAAGACAGTTTATTTAAGAGAGAAAATAATAATAATAATAATAATAATAATAGGTACAAACAAGTGATGCACAATGCAATTGCTCACCACCCGCTGACCGATGCCCAGCCCAACCCCGAGCAGCCGGCCCCCCACCCTGGCTAGCCACCCCTATATATTGTTCAGCATGACGTCAGATGGTATGGAATACCCCTTTGGCCAGTTTGGGTCAGCTGTCCTGGGTCTGTCCCCTCCCAGCTCTTGCTGCCCCCCCAGCCTGCCCGCTGGCAGGACAGAGCGAGGAGCTGAAAAGTCCTTGGCTTAGTGTAAGCACTGCTCTGCAGCAATTAAAACACCAGCATGTTATCAGCACTCTTCTCATCCTAATCCAAAACATAGCACTCTACCAGCTACTAGGAGGAAAAATAACTCTGTCCTAACTGAAACCAGGACAGTGGCCCGTGTCAAGATACCATCTGGCTGTGTTAAAATACTTTTGTTTATTGTTCTTGATTTAGATATCTTGATCTATGAAGCCTTAGTTTACCTCATGTCATTGCATCACAATTCCTTCTCATCTCTTGATAAAATAATTTCCATCATTACCGTAGGTCTTTATGTACTTACACTTTAATTCCAGCAATTCCAAATATTTGCTGTGATGTCCCTTGCATACTTGGTTATTTCAAATAGCCCTTATTCTTTTATTTCTCGCTGTCAGCTTTTTCATGGATGCTTCCACCCAGTATTTAATGTATTACTTGCTTTGACGGTTGGAAGTCCTGTCTAAACTCACATATTCTTTAGTCCATGACTAAGTATATTTTATTCATTGCACATCATGTTTAAATATAGAAGCATGTAAACAGAAGACCTTTATTGTATTCAAATGACCTTGTTGAAACCAAGGTCAAACCATTTTTAATACCACTTTCTATCTCAAACAACATATGTAATCATCACTCTGAGTTCTTTGATGCTGTTGTTATTGAAGTGTGAAAGTGTATTGTTAGTATTTTATTTATTACCTTTTATTGTCAGCGTTTAAATAAAAGGCAACTGTTAGTTGGATTGGATGAAGAAGGGGTACCTGCATCATAATGCCTGCATCATATCGTTGCAGTTTTCTTGTCATGGATGATAGTCAACATACCTGTCTGTGCATGTGTTCCAAGTCTGTTCTTGCGAGAGTCTTGCAAACCTCCGTCATCACATAGTTAACACAGATGCATATAATCCATACATAGGTTAGCCATTTTTGCTGTGTGTATATGCCCTTATCTTTATTTCTGATAATTTTCAAGGGCAACTGCTTATGTCATAGAAACTTGGTATCTAATGGAGATTAAACCAGTAACAGACTCCTATCTTGAACTCTTGCATAACTCATGATTTGAGAAAGTGTAATTTTCTCATTTTTTATTTTTTATTAATAATTTGTTGAACTTTTGCACTCTAGAATTGCATGCTCCTTGGAGGACGTAAGAACACAGATGTGCCATTGGAGGGGTATCTAGTAACGCCAATACAAAGAATATGCAAGTATCCTCTTCTTTTGAAGGTATTTAAGAGTTTTTTATCCAGGATTTCATAATCTCTATATACAACTGGTTAATAAGAATATTTCAGAACAGCTGGAGCAATCTCCCTATGTAGTGAATAATCTCTATTAGATACTGGACCCAGACTTGCTCTCATTAAAGCTAGCGGCAACTCTTCTGACATCAGTATTAGAAGGACTAAGGTGTCTGGCTCAATTAAGATTATTAGCTCCCTTCTGCATCTAGTGGTGAGGTTGCCTTCTGATTGTTGAATGGAAGTGAGCCATTTAAGTGAGTTTAATGAGACTATGTTTGACCATGTCCTTGCTTAAAATGCTTGGGATAGCAGTGCTTGTTGCCAACATGCTTTGCTGAATCTAATCTGCCATCAGCAAAGTGTAAATGAAAAATATTTATGAAGATGTTTTTAAAGAAACACTTCAGAGTAACAGTAAGATGCTGTATGCGGTTTAATGCATGTTTGCATGTTTTTGCTTATCTTACTGTTATGGCATAAATAATAATGAAATATGTTAAATGTGCTAATGAGCATTACATATTCAAATCTCCAAGTTACTGAAATTTTCTAATGTTAGGAAATAAAATAATACAATAATCAGGAAAGTAAATATTTAAAATACATTTATGCATATCAAATTTGAGTTTAATCTTGTTTATTGTTTCAAACAGAGACAAAAGCAAGAGCAGATTCTGCTTTAGAAGCTACTTGAAATATGATTGTTAGACTGTATTTTTTGCAATGCATGCATAAGTTTAGACCTGAAACACTGCCAGTTATGAGGCATAAGCATTTCATTGCACTGACATAAAAACATAAAAGTAAACATTTTAAAATAAAGATTTTTTTAAAAAAACAATTTAAAGGATGCACTTGCAATGAAGTTTGAGTCATCCCAGATACCTGTGGTTTTACAGTTCACTTGGCCAATTAATTTTGTTTTTTTTAATATCCTATTCTTTGAATGGAGTATCTACAGACAAGCAGAGGAAATTAACTAATGAATTACATTAGGGACAAATTGAAATGAAGGTACTTATGTACAAAAAAATCAATACAGGGTGTAGTGGCAGTAGGGTTAAGGCTTCTTGCTAAGCCTCCAGGAAGAACGTACCCAAGCCTGCATCAGGATATGCACTGAAGGCTGCACTTAGTCAGTCCAGCTGTAAATGTGGAGTTGGTAGTTTGAGATGGGAAATCTCCAATGAATACTGGCAACTCTGCTTTTGGTTTTTGGTATCGCTGCCGTTACCAATAACCATCAAAAATCAGTGAGTCACCCAAGCTATTGTTCACTTCTGTGGTGTATTGCAGTAGATTAAACAACAGACTGAGCTAAAGAAACTTTTTTTTTTTAAATTTTTTTTTTTTTTTGGTTCTAAGTTGCAGGAAAGGCAGGTGTTGATTTTGATGTCAGTAAACTAACATTTTTAATCAGAGTTGTTGTCTTTACTGTTGAACAATTCCACCCCATGGATTATTAAAAACAATAAAGATGAATATGAAGAAACATTGTTGGGGAAAAGAAAAGTAGCAGAAATGCCAGCTTTTTCCGACATAGTGATAATTTTTATTAATAGCAATTTATATCTCTGACTTTTAGTGTCCTACCAGAACACAACACTGGAGGGTTTATTTACTTTTCCACATAGTAAAAGAGGTCTGTCCATGTTTTGATTTTGTATTCTAGTCAATTTAAGCCTCTTGTAATGTTCATTTAGAGATCAAAGACAAGTTGTTTTTTCTTTTAATGTCTAAACAGGAGTTACTGAAACGGACTCCAAGGAAGCACAATGACTATGCAGCACTAATGGAAGCCCTCCAGGCCATGAAAGCTGTCTGTTCCAACATAAATGAGGCCAAGAGACAAATGGAAAAATTAGAGTTTCTGGAAGAATGGCAGTCTCATGTTGAAGGATGGGAGGTAATGTCACAAGATGTGTTGCTTTTTATGAAGGAGGGAGTAACAATTTTCAACAAGCCTGTATTGCACTGTTTTTGTGATCCTGAGGTACTGTGAAATCCCCTCTTCTGTGAAATCACAGCTTTTATTTAGTATCTGTTCTCTAAATTAAGTGTTGCTCCATGACTGAGCACTGCTGTATAGTAGGCTTCCAGGAAAGATAGCAAATGTTCAGTGTTTTATGTGAAGTCTTGGTCGTTTACATCAACATATATGCGTGCACGTGTATACATAATATAAATCCCAATCTTAACTGCTGCTCTGATTCTACTGCTGTCAATACCTGCTTAAGAACATTTGTCTGGTAGAAAAATGGTTTGATTGTTGATCATTCTGTAAGAATCCCTATTTTTTGTCAGCTTGTACGTAGACACTGTCAGCTTGTAGCTAGTCTCCATAGCTGAGCTAAGGTAACATAAATGTGTTAAGAAGACTCTATGTAAGAGGTCCAGTTTTGTTTATTTTTAAATGGCTAGCAAATATTGTGGCTTTAATATTTTATTTTTGCAAAGAGACAGTAAGTCTGCTCCTGAGTTAGACATCTTAATAGTAAAAAGAAGAGCCAGCCTTTCCATTAAATAGTAACATGATCAAGTAGTTGTGGTGCCAAAATCTTCCTTTTGCATTATATTGAGTACTACGATTATTTTATACAGAAATATAGATACAGGTACAGGTATTTCTTCAAGTTGTTTTGGGTGTTTTGTATCCAAATCTGCACAGACTGAGGTAAACACAAGTGAAGTGCTAGTAAAATAAATGCAGTGTTAACATTTTTTTGGTCCTTTTTGAATATTATACGTAGGGTCTTTTTAGACTAATTTCAACATGGAAGTAGTACTTTGCTTTTCTGAAAACTGTGCTCAGACGTTCTACTCCTTTTTCCAGGAGAGCTGCTTAAGAAATAGGGGAAGGGATTTTATCTTAGTAGTACCAAACACCAAGGGTGAGTTTTATCTTCCCTGAATTTGAGTCCTTTTCAAACAATAGAGAAAAACAGGCTATTTGGTGGTAAGATCTACCTGACATACTTCTGAGCTGTACTTAGGCTGAGATGAGTTTCATCCTGGATGTCCCTTCTTCTCTCCACTGATAATGAGAGAACCTCATTGATTGGTATCTACATTTAGTCCAGTGAGTAACTCCATCTCCTAATGCCTCTGTATCTCTGTCCAGTCTGATAATCAACCTTCAGTTAATCACCCACACTGGCTACTTGCCAATCTTTAACAACTTGACTGCTGTCTTCAAGACTGGTGACCAGTCTGAAGGCTGGCAAACTTTATAGTGAGAGGATCACATGCTCCTCACTGTAAAGTGAGGACTAATGCAATCTCCAAAGCTCTCCCCTCCAGTCCTGTGGTAATTCTGATGTGTATAGGCAACAACTCTTTGCTTTGCTGAAGGTTTGCTGGCTGGAAAAGATAGAAAGAAAAAATTATTGTTATTTTTTCGGCATGCTAGTCATATAGACTGAGATCTGATTTTTTTGGCTATGTAGCGGGAAATGGCTTCATACAGTGCAGAGGAAAGAAAGGGTTAGCAACACTGGTGGGACCCTGAATCAGAGGAGACTTTGAGATGGACCTGCCTGAACTTTAACTGACAGAGTTCCACAGGAAGTATAACAACAGAAAATAGAATATAGTCAAGAACAGTCAGCTGTTAATTAAGCATTCATAGTAATAGAGACAGCAGACAGGAAAAATATTTTATACATAGCTCTGTTCCCTCCCTGCTGTTGCTAAGACTGTGGGTTTATGATGCTAAACTGTTTTCTCAGTGGCAGTAAACTTTGTACAGGACCTGCTGGTCCCCCCTCAGAAACTTCCTCTTCTGTTTCCCTGTTCTCTATCCTTGTGCTCTAGGTTCCCAATTTTACATTGTACACCTGCTTACACTTGCAGCTTCTTGAACTTACTCTGCCTGAGGTTGCCCTCTGCTTGTCCAGCAGAGGATTCAGTCTCTCCCTCCCTTCCAGAAGGGTTCAATGAAAAGCCACTATCTGAAAGGAGAATCAAAATTACTGTGAACAAAGAACTCCCTAAATACTGTCCATGATGCTTTCCTATCTGCTCCCTGTGTAATCTGATGATCTGAGGAACAAACCTTTCATTTATTGTTAATTGAGTAGTATGGGGAGATCTGATTCATTCTAAATATGGATTAAACAACTAATTTTACTTTAATCATTTTTTTTCGTGCTTCTTCAGTCCACTGTAGGATTTGAAATACATCTTACCCATCTTATGAAATCTTACAGTATTTTTCCTTTTCCTGTATGACAACATTTTCAAGAACTGCTCTTCCATTTCTGTAATTGGAGTAGGTATAATAAATTATACCTCTAAAGAGCAGAGAAATCTGCTTATGCCAGAACTTAGAATGTGGTAGTCTTGTTCCAGGACTGTTGATATTGACATTCCACGAAAATTCACTGTGCCTCAAGATAAGGAATCTTAGCAAGTACAAAACCTATAATTGCTGGTCTGTATTCAGGCAAACCTTTCTGCCTTTAGTTATAATCCTCAGTCTCAAAACAAGCCGTTAAAGACAAATAATAAATGACATAGAGTGTGTAGTCATGTCAGGATATTGTTTGCAGAATTTTTAAAAAGAAAGAACTTGGATAAAATAAAGCTTTAAATGTTATCATTGTGAAGTCTACTTGACTTCAAAAAAGAAGCAAGTATCTTCCAAAAGAAGCAAGTATCTTAACAGCTGCTTGTTTAGACTACGTAAAAATAAGTTTCTTTTATGCAATTACATTGAACTTGCGGTCGTCAGCTATATCTTGGAAAGATTAGGGCATGTAAACATTGAAATGCATGTTGTTGCTTGTGCAACACCTTCATAGAGGAAGCAATAGCAAGTTAAATCCCTATGTTACTAATATTTTAAGGCAAGGGAAACTTGGTTAATTAATCCTTATTGGCTATCATGGATTTTATTCCTTCTGTTATTTTCAGATTTAAATCACTGCTGCAGTGATTAAATTTTTCTACTCGCTTTCAGTGCCTTGAGTTTTATACATATGTCAAATACATCTTAATGAACACACTCTAGTATAAAGTTACAGTATGATTAACTCAGTGTGTTATTAGTCATGTAACTTGGTTAAGAACTGACTGTTCTCAAAGTTCTAACCCTGAAAAGGGAACCCACTTTCCTGCATTAAGCTTCTTCTAACTCCTTAAGAAGACATCCACTAGTAATATGTATGCTGTTGAAGATATATTAACGGGCAAAGGAAGCAATATGGACAGAAGCATGAAAGACTTATTCTCTCTCTGCTCTGAATGTGTTCTGTGAACCATAACACAGTAATTTCCTTCCAACATTGATTTTTTTTCCCTAGATTTTATTTTAGGATTTCACTTGTGCTTGAACTCTGAAATAGTGCCATTGTCTTAAAATAGTCTGTTTTCAGTAGAGTTATGTGGTGTTTATTGTAGCTGAGCTGATCAGGTTTGATGTTATCATATGGCAACCACAGGGTACCCAATCTGGCAAAATTGCCCTGTTCTTGATATACGCATCTTTGAAATGGTAAGAATTCCAGAGCATTTGTGAGAGCTAACAATATTTTGAATGAATCCCAACAACAACTACAAAAAATCTCTGAATGCGATGCATGAGAGTGGATTTAATTAAATAAACATCTGGTTTTCTGCATAGCCTAAAAATAAAGAGACAAACTTGTTGGAGATTTCCTTCCAGAAGGAAATGCTTAGCACATTGCTTGGCCCCAACTAGAAGGAGGAAAGGGGGAAAAAGAAAAGACTATTTTTAGAATCTGATCAAAGCATGACTTGAATTCCTATACATAAGTGTCATAAAATGAAGCTTGCATTTGTTATGATAAAAATACAGATTCATGGAAAAATGGAACATCTTCTTCAAGAAAGAAAATTTTGAGTATAATGACTTTCTTATTTAATTTCCTAAGTGGTTAAATTTATTGGCCTGATTTCAGAACTTGTGTAGGTGGCTGTCTCAGCTGGAGAATGGCGCAGCAGCTGAAGGAGCCTGTCAGTAAAATTTGCGTGGGTGTTTGAGTGAGAGAAGAAAAAATAAAATTATTGCATTTGTTGTAAGCTGAAAACAGAACAACGCAGTTTGAGTCACAGGCCAACTTAATAACTGTAGCATCGAGAATTCCATCTCTTTCTATTCCACCATATCATCAAATGGTATTTTAATAGATATGTCTGTTTTAAACTCCTGAATTTTCCCGTTTATGTCTCATGCACACATTAAGGTACTGAAAAGTAAGTTAATATCTGAAATTTCTGACTTTTATCACCATTAGAGTGATGGCCACTGAATCAGTACACTCAGATCTCCATGATTGACTGAAATTTGTGCAAAATATGTGGAAAAGTAGTTTTTCTAACAACTGAAACGAACAAATAACTGCTTTTGACTGCATGGTAATAAAGGACTTTTTTACTGTCTAGGATGAGTATTTAATTACTTAAGGATGAAGGGGATATTGTTTTCTCCCTCCAATGCATTTTAAATGTATTTATTTTGTGATAAGGACTGCTCTAAAGTTAGACATTTTGAGTCTTCAGTGACTCAGTAGGAAAGATGGAGGACAAACAAGTCTAGATTCATGGTAGAAGTCTGCTTTTCAGGTCTTTTTTTTTTTTTTTTTTTTTTTTTCCAACTGAATCCATATGTTTTGTTGGAACATTTTTAGAAAAGGTTTGTTTCTACAATAATAGAATTATTGGTTATTGTTAATTTTTAAATTAACATATTACAAAAATTCTGGTTTCACTGAAAATATCCCATCAACTGTAATTGCAGGTACTTTAGTTGTATAGAAACATGAGCTGTAGCCTGGTAGCACTGACATTTACATTTAGGTTAAGCAACTATATGTTCTTCACCTTCAAGCAGTGAGTATAAACGTATGTGTTCATGAAAAGTTTAAAAAGTAAATTATGTTTCAGATTCAAATCGCTTACATTTGAGATTTCCTTGGTAGTTTGAGTTTAAGCATTTAATGAAAACTCATTTGTCTCAGAAGGTTTTGCTAATATTTGTTCTAAAATATTGCTTGTAGGTATTGTAGTTCATTTTTAGCTGTGGAGTCAGTAGCCTCTAATGCTTTTGGGAGAAGAGTAGTATCCTCTCATTTGTTATTGCAGCCTTGAACCTTCCCCATGAGAAAGTCCTCATGCTGCTGGATTAGTGAGCTAATGCTCTGTAGCTTGGGTGTTCCTGCTGTAAACCCACGTTCAAAGTGTGGATACATCCTCCATGAAGAAGTTCTTACAGTTTGCATTTCTTCTTTGAATTGTATGGGATATGGTGGTCCCTCGTCCTGTCTGCTTTATCCTTCTTTGGGCTGTTTTTTGTCTCCTGGGGATGCAGTGGAGAGGGGTGCTTACCCCATGTTCAGGCACAGCAGTACTTCCATATAATACACCCTTCCTCCTTTGACCCTTTCAGCTCCATGCCCATCCAAACTGTAGGAGCAGGCTGACCCTCACAGTGTTAAATACATAAGGCATAGTGGGGGGAGAAGAAGAAAAGATTTTTTGGCGCTAGCAGTGTTATGTAGGACAGCCAGATGTGACTTCTGATCCTGTTATCTTACTCCCTTGGACTTCAGTAAATACAACAGCAATAACAAAATTCATTGGCCTGCAGCCATACCACCACGGGTTGTGATCTTGTCAGAAGGTATAGGATAACTGAAGTTAACATTGTTGAGCGTTTGGAAGGGAGGTCTCCGAGGGAAAAAAAATATCTCTGGAATGATTTTTTCATCATCTAGCAGTTTGCTTTAGAAAAGGAGGAAAATGAAGAGGAAAACAATAGCAAAGGGTAGTAATGTGACTCAGATAATACTTACTGTCATGTGGCAGTGTTGCACTTAAATAACGACTTAGGTAAATCTTAGGAATTTAAGTAATCTGAATTACATACATTTAACATATGTATACATATGTATATATGTATATTCATGGTATTTTAAGGCATGATTGTAGCATACTAGCAGAACTCGAGAGGACTGTTGGGAAAAGGTTATATTTTTCTACAATGAAAATGATTTTTTTTTCAATAAAAAGAGATGAAATGATTTCATGAAATACTTTCTATGAAAAACTACACCCTTTTGTTGAAAACTGAAACTGCTGAAACAGTTTTGAAGCCTTAAGCTGAAATATTTGGTGTCCGTAGAAAAATGATAATTTTCCAGCAAAGCTGGTTTTTTTTTTCTGTAAAAACAAGGAAACAAATAAAACCTTTTAAAAATCCAGACTTTTAAAAATAAATGCCAACAAATTTTCAAAGCAGCATAACATTGATTACTCTTTTTAATGTACAAAAGCTATGAAATGTAATGGAAAGAAACAACTTGTTTTTCTGTAGTTGTCAGCAAGAATTAAGTTCAGTTCTAATTTATGCTTAATTTATATTACGGAGTGTGCTAAGGTGTTTCAGTGTTTGGTTTCAAATAATACTGTAAATTAATATGCCAGCTTCTGGTGTTTATTCTGTCTTAGGAAGGGAAGTATGGTCTAGTGGCTATAGGTGACATTCATTTTTGCCTCATTTGATCCTAAATGAAAACAGGAATGGTTAGTTAGCACTGATACTGAAGTTGTTTGATTTAGAGACCCAAATTAAGTTCCAGTGTTATAGTTGTGCAATCTCTCTTATCATCTCTGTAAACAGCCTGCTTTCCCCTTAGAGCAGAGTCTGAGCTATTGCTCAATATTCAGGACTGTGACGTACAAAGGATGCATGGTAGGATGAAGAGCTGAGAGCGGAACCCATGATTGCTTCTTGGCTCTTAATTGAATACATTTTTCTTTGGGCTGCTGTGATTAGATCAAGAAGAGGAAGTAACTACAGCTCTTGCAAGTGAAAGTCCTTCAGAACATGTGTAGATGAAAGGAAAGCCCTGGCTTTTGCAGGTTTTACAGGTTGAATGTTGACTGGCTGAAATTAGGAAGCTCCTTAAGCCAGGGGTATATGCATAATTATCAATAGGATTGCATGGCCTGATGCATATAGAACAAGTACAGAAGGTCTGTCCTACAGGAGCATGGACTTATATGGCATGCAACATGGATAAAAGCTGGGTGCTGCACTTGGGTCATAACAACCTCTGCAGTGATACAGGCTTGGGGAAGCATGGCTGGAAAGTTGCCTGGCAGAAAAGGACCAGGAACATGAACCAGCAGCGTGCTCAGGTGGCTGAGAAGGCCAATGATGGCATCCTGGCTTGTTCTAGAAGTAATGTGGCCAGCGGGACCAGGGAGGTGATTGTCCTCTGGTGTTCAAATACTGTGTTCAGCTTTGAGCCCCTCACTACAAGAAAGATACTAAGTTGCTGCAATGTGTTCAAAGAACAAAGCCGGTGAAGGGACTAGAAAATAAGACATATGAGGGGTGGCTGAGGGAACTGGGGCTGTTCATCCTGAAGAAAAGGATGAGGATGGACCTCATAGCTTTCTACAACTACCTGAAAGGACGTTGCAGTGAGGTAGGTGTCAATCTCTTTTGTCAGATGACAAGTGATAGGATGTGAGGAAATGGCCTTAGGTTGCACTGGGGGAGGTTTAAGTTGTGTATCACGAAGAATTTCTTTACGGAAAGGGTGAAGAAATGCTTTGAACAGTCATTGGAACAGGCTGCCCAGGGAAGTGGTTGAGTTACCATTCCTGGGGGTATTTAGGAGATGTCTAGATGTGGTGCTTAGGGACATGGCTTAGTTATGGACTTTATAGTGTAAGGTTGACAGTTGGACTTGATGATCTTAATCAAGTCTTAATGGTTCTTTTCCAACCTAATTGATTCAATGATTCTATGATTTTCAGAAATAGCAAAGTGCACCTTGATTTCAAGGCAGGCTTCTTTGAGAGGTTCATTCGTCTTTATAAGGCATTGAAATGCTAGGAATTTGTCATAGGAATATTTTTGGGAAAATGTTATTCTTTATTAAAGTTGCTTCTTTTTGATTAAGCTTGTTGAAAATGCCTACCTTGTTTTCATAATTAAACAAAACAAAACAAAAAACCCACAATCTGCCTCAAGCAATAATGAGGCATGGGAAATTTAATTCCAAACATATGAAGATTAACAAAATTTTGATGTCTTCAGAGTATGTTAAGAAGTATGCTATTCTTACTTGTAGATGCTGCTATTAACTTTTCCTGAATTTTAAACCTTACTCTTTTTTTTTTTTTTTTTTTTTTTTTTTGCTTGGATTCTGTCTAGCTCATTTTAGTATGGATGTATACATATGCTTAATGACATTCAATTTTAGGGTTACCTCAGCTTCCAAATTAATCTTGGCATAGATTAGGTGTTTCAAAGTCTCATTTGCAGACTTTTCTTACTAAATATTAAAGTCACAAAGGGTAAGACTTGTTTTATAAAGTTGACCTAATTTATCATGAGAGATCTAGTGCACAGAAGTGACATAATTTGGAAACTTTAATGAGGAATCTTAAACATCCAATAAAGCAACAAACCCTTCTCCTAGTTAATTATGATACTAGGTGAATACAAATCTGGTATTAAATATTATTAAGTAAACATTAGAAATTATTATTTAGTTAAATGTAAGAAATAACCATAAGTTTTAGTCTTGGTGTTTTTGAAGAATTGTGAGTTTGCGTAAGAAATTTTTTCCTTTCTTGCTGCAGAATCCTTCAGTTAACACAAAATAAAAATGGTTGATCTTTTTCCCATTAATTTTAGGGGTCCAACATCACTGACACATGCACAGAAATGCTGCGAAGTGGACTACTTCTGAAAATCTCAGCAGGAAATATTCAAGAGCGGATATTTTTTCTGTTTGATAACCTTTTGGTCTACTGCAAAAAAAAGCATAGGTAAATGGTCTTTTTCTTAAACATTTTCTTAACAATATTTGAACAATACCAAAGTGTTTACTCTAATTAATTGCAATATAAACTTAAGTATTTTCAGAGGAAACCCATCATCCAGTAAGTATTGCATTTAATTCAAACATTGGAAAAAATTGTAGGAATGCGGAAACCAAATGCTGAAATAGAGGGAGAAGGAATCTGTTTCATCAGACTTCCACAACAGGTACCATGCGGTGGTCTTACTCTCTTCTAGGAAGGTAAACAGACTGAATTTTTAGTTAAACACATTAGGATTGTAGCTTATGGTATTAAATCAGTCTCTAAAATTTCAAGTGTTTCAAGCCTTTGTATTTCTAATCAGGGAAAATAGCCAGAAAGCTGCTTCTTACTGCATTGCAGGGAGTAATTCTGTAGGTCAGCAACAACCTTCTGCAGTTAATGTTTCATTTAGTGCTCTTATGCTTCTGAGGAATAAGGATTCTGTGTACATGTGCCTTTTTAAACTGCTTGAGTTTCTTTCTTTGATCCAGAAACTGCTTTCAATAGCCACTGAATACACATATTGCTAGATAGATCCTTAGTAGATTCCTGGAAACATGATAGACCTTGGAAATACTCTCTAATACCCCTGCAAAAACAAAATACATTTTCTGTAATTTTTAAACATCCTTTTGCTGCACAGTTGTATAAACATGGATCACTAAGCTTTGGTTTCATGGATACAAAGGTCTCTAGGATTATTGGATTTAATTCACTTTGGAGAGAAAAAATATACTTGCTGCTATTTTTTTAACATATTTTTCAGTTTTTGAATAAGAAGCTTATAATATAATAGAGTTACTCATTAGACAGTAATGATTGAGAGGCAGGTCATTTTCTGAAGATTAGTATCTCTCTGGAGTGAGTAAAGGTCAGAACTCAGATGATCATTAATTCTCAGGAACTGACTTTTGTTTGAAATACAGTATTAATTATCATTATGGGCTGAAATGGACAGAAAATCATCTCTGGTTTATCTTACTTGAGAAAATCTGCACAGGACTGGGAGTCTCAAAAGACCTTGACTACCTCCAAAAATATCAGAAATTCTTAAGTATAATTCTTGGTTAACTTTTATGTGCGGAAGGAAAAATATGTTTATAGTTCTTCCATGCATAAGTGCCAC
Organism: Heteronetta atricapilla; assembly: GCA_011075105.1. Classification (NCBI taxonomy): domain Eukaryota; kingdom Metazoa; phylum Chordata; class Aves; order Anseriformes; family Anatidae; genus Heteronetta; species Heteronetta atricapilla. The sequence goes on from CM021732.1 coordinate 123,318,104, forward strand.
GTATGAGGCTAACATACATGTGTATGGGGCAAGATTTACATCCAAAAGTGTTATTTCATTTTTTCAGTCATGCTAACCTTGTATTGAATTTCTTGATAAATATAAGGTGGCTAAACCAGTTAGGAGGACACATTCTCCCTGTGCATTATTTTGTCTTTAATGACAGTGTGTGGCATGTAAGTATCAAAGTGTTGCAACAGGACATTTAGAGTGAGGCTTTGCTGATAAACTATTGTCATCTACCAGTTTGAAGCTTAGTCTTGCCAGAGTTGGCATCTTTGCTTTAGCATCAGCAGTGTCCCATTTGGGAATGGGACAATATGATTAGACATGTATAAATGAGTTGTGACCTTTTACAGTTTCCTTTAGATGCTACATGTAGCAATACAGAAATGTAACACAAAGTTGTGGGTGACTTGCTCATCTTCTCTTTCTCTTATCAGGCGATTGAAGAACAGCAAAGCATCTACTGACGGCCATCGTTACCTTTTTCGGGGCAGAATAAACACAGAAGTGATGGAAGTGGAGAATGTAGATGATGGAACAGGTGAGTGTATTTCTGCTGCTAATTGACAAAAATAGTCTTTCAAGGTGATGAAATCAAATGAAGCTTCATGATTTCTTTGAGAATGGAGGCTTCTAGTCCTTAGAAATTATAAGATGCTGCTTTAAAAGTGCAGTCTGCTCTTATCAAAACTGCTTCTGTGACACTTCACTGCTCTCATACTTTACTAGCTGGACAGTCATAGATGACAGTTTTACACTAACATAAACAGAGTAATAAAATAAGGTGACATTTATTGCTCAGCTGAAATTGTATATTTAACTTCACTTTACAGCATTACAGCACTGCTAGATAGGTTATCCCTAGGAATGTGATGTATTTGTACAAGCAGATGGGAAAGTTACCTCTGTTGGAATGAAACCTCAAACACTACAAATGCTGAAATTGTAATAAAAGTATTTAAGAAAAAGGAAGTTTTTCAAAATACCTGTAGGGATATCCATATGATTGCTTGAAATTTTCTTGACAAACATGAGAGAAATGAAAACCCAAAATACTTCTATAAATGTTACTTTTTATTTTATAAGCTTGAGTTTTCTGAAACTTTTTTTCCCCTGATTTCCCCATAATTAATAAATAAAGCCTGAAATATTTGGGGCTGTTTAATGTAAAACAAAATGAAAAATAGTAAACTTGCAATGGTATTGCAAATATATGTCTTAAGGAAATTTCAGCAAGCTATCCATTACTTGTCCTGATTTTAAAATAGCATTAGATTTTCCACGTGTGGATCCCAAGCATTTTCCCTACTGTGGATCCCATACATTTATGAATATAACTTCTATTTAAAAATGAACTGAAATAACAAGTACTGTACAGCTTAAATAAGCTGTTTCTGTTCTTCACAGAAGTTAAATATTTCTTAAAAGTGAGGATTATTTTTTTTTGTAATTTTGTGTTTGTTTGTTTTCAAAATAGTTCGCTTACTCTACTGTACAGAGAACAGATAGAATACTGTTCTTACTGAGATACTTATTTATTGGAAAGCCATTATGTCTGTCTTCCATCTCTTCTTTGTAAGTCTTTCAACCTTTTGTCATGTGCCATGTTTTCTATGTTTTTATTATTTTTTGTGTCTTTTGGTGATTTTTTTCCCCAGTTTGTTTGCCTCTTTTGTCTTAAGTGGTGTCCAGAGCTGAAACTTCACTGGTGCCAAGTAGAACAGAATAATTACAGAATAATTGGTGCTGCACACAGATTGTCTATTAGTAATCCCACGATGGCTTGGCTTGGCTTACTTTTTTTTTTTTTTTTTTTTTTTTTTTTTTTTTTTAAATACTTTGTGATCTAGCATACCACCACATCCTTTTGTGCAGTACTGCTATCTATCCCATTATAGACTATACTGTATTAGTATATATGGGCAGTTACTAATAATTACTTTTTTACCTCTATTAAATTTTATTTTACTGAAGACCAACTCTTTCTACAACTTCTTAAGAATTCAGAATTTATACTTTGTTCCCTAGAGTTCTTGCAACTCTCCTTGCTTTGGTTCCATAAACAAACCATTTGGCTTCTCGATAAAGCTACTGGAAAATGGCATATATAAGGTATAGCAATTTGGGTCACATTTGATAAGTTTTCTTTGTTTTATAGAACAAATTTCACAGTAACTCTTTGACATCTGCTTGGGCTATGTCCTTCACCAGGCTAGTAGAGATTTCTGTAAATGCATCATATTGAATTTCATCAGGCCTCATTGACTTGAATATAATTTAGTCTGCTATTTCCATTTTCTAGTTTGTATTCCCATCTAGTTGTTAGTCTTATTTGTGAGAAATATGAAACCTCAGTTAGCATTTTGCTTATGCAAAAAAGACAATTGAATATTTTGGCCTTTTATATCACATATTACTTACTACCATCCATTTATTTTCCTTCATCTTCCTTGTATGCACATTAGAAATACAATATAGTTTTCATGTTTCCATTATCTTGTGATTATCTTGTTTGCTGATTTTGTTGCTATATGCATATGGTCTTCTCTTAAACTTGGCAATAAGTATGTATTTCCACTTTTTGTATGTATTTGAATAAGTATAGCGTAGTATATAAGTATGTATTTTTCACTTTTTTTCCATTCATGTTTGATTGCCAGATATCTTTTCTGTAAAAAGAGATTTTCTTTGCAGTTTTCTATGGCTTTGAAAGTTCTTTTTCATATGAAACCAATCAGCTGTCTCTTTACTTAAAATCTTGATGTTACTGGGGCACAGAAGCTTATAGCGACCATCTTCCTGATAAACATTCCAAGAACTTTGTAGCATTTTCTTTTATTGTTTACAGTTCCACATATTGGCATGCTTTAAGTATTGTCTTTAGCAAATACTGCTTCCATCCTCCAAGTTTCACCTGTATTTCTCAAGTCTGCCGTAACTTTCTTCATTTGGTTGTTCTAGCTTTCCATTCCTTGATCTTGTTTACATTGTCCATTTTTATTCCTGCCCATTCATCTTCATTCTCAACGAATCTTCAAGTAAAATTTAGCTGAACACAAATTATCTCCTCCTTCACTCTACTCCAGTAGTCTAATTTCCTCCAGCAAAATGATATTTAGCAACCCTTCCCATTTCCTATAGCCTTGCAAACAATACTGAAGGCCATCTTGCTTCCTTCCCACTTCCTCTCCTGCTCCATATCAAATCTTGTCACTTTAATCTTTGCAACATTTCTAAAATCCACACTTTTCACACTTATAAGACATGAATTCAATTTATTATTATTATTATTATTATTATTATTTTTCTATTATCCTCACCTCTTCTTTTTCTCCATCCCCAGGTTTCCTGCCTTCTCCTTTTCTGTTTGTCCACTATTCTAAAATAGTATTTTATTGTAATTATTGCTGCTGCTTCTCTGCTTTCTGTGGTTCTTTTTGAAATATGGAAATATTTGAGTCATTTCACTGGTATGTGGCAGCCTTCTTTGCTTTTCTGGTATACCCCCATTTTTTTTTTTTTTTTTTTTAGCCTGTTTTCCTTCCTTTTAGCCAGGAGTTCACTCTTCATACTTATATGCTGATACTTCTTTCACTCGTATCACAATGCTCTTTTTTAACCTTATTTTGTCTTGGTTTCTGTACTGTTCTCATTTGGGGCACCCAGATGTCGTTTCTCATCCCCTGTAATCATTCACATTTGAACTGTAACTCAGTAATACTCTGCTGCATTCTTTTTGCCTTATTTCATTCCCAAGTGTAGCAATCTGTTCTGAGCCTCATTCATGTTAGCTTTGCATGTGCTTTTTTGGTATTTTCCTCTCCTTAATTATCTATCATTTTCCATAATTCTTAATTTAGAGTGCAGGCTCTTAGGGGCATAGTGCTTATATTTTCATAGCTATGCATGACCCTTTCTCATGTATTATTCATGGAGCTTTTGTAAGCATTAAAGTTGTTTACTGTAACTTTTAGGATCATCTGCTCTTTGGGTGTAAGGAACCTTAGAGCTTCAGGAGTCTTGGTGACTGAGTATGTTTGCTGTCAGCATTGACAGATCTAGGAATGTAATCTTTGCAGTTAGTAAGTAAATGGGTAGAGATAGAAAAACAGATTCCCAGTTTGGTTTATTGTCATGCTAATGACATGCTTGCAAAAATTAACAAAGCTCTTTCTAAAAATAAATATTTCTGTGATAGAATTAAGCTTTGGCTGAGCAGTAAAATTGGTGGAAGCCTTTTTATTTTTATTTTTTAAATTTTTTTCAACATCATGAAGCACTCTGCTTTCCAATTGTATTGATTAAAGTGAATTGCATATTAATTACCAGGGCAGACTTTTTGTGTTCTTAAGCCGACATGGCTATATTTTGCAATTATTGGAAAGGTGTATATATTCTGATGGTATTGTTTCTTATTCAGTTTTTAAAGTTCAATTTTGAGAGAAAAATATATTTCCGAAGGCATTAACCAGCCACTAAATGAGTGTTATTTAGTTGATGAAGACAAGCACATGAGACCTAGGAAATACCAGGTTTATTGTATTTTATACTACTTTAATCCTGTCCCCTGTTGTCTTGAAATGAAGCATGAAACAGAAAAAACACAATATAATAGTAACAACCACAGACTGCATGAAAAAACGTAAGGAAGAGGAAGGGAACTGAGATTATGCAGCAGCTATGTGCTTGATGTTCATGAGCATCAGTGCTCCTAAGAACCCAAAGTCTCTGAAACTTAGAAGTCCGTCAATATGGATTTTTTTTCTTTTTGCCTTTTTTTTTTTTTTAAGGGAAGAAAAAAATTCTGTTGCATATGGCTGTAACAAATTGCTTGGTATGCATCCCTCAAAGCTTTGAGTCTTGAATTTTGAACAACATAGTGCAGTTCAAATTGCAAGCTTTAATGCATTACAGGATATCATTAGAAGATGATGTCATCTTTCATCACCTCTTCTTGGGAAATTAGAAGTTTGATGATTTGTTAAGCATGCTTGTTTAGGCTTTACATGTAACATATTGAAGTCTCATGCTCTTTCTGCTCAAACCATCATGTCAGCTTTGCAAATCCTTCCCTTAGCCTGATTGGCAGATGTGATCACCTTTCTGTGAAGAGCGTGTGTGTTTCCTGTGCAGCTGGCCCCTCAGAACATGCACACCTCCTGGCTGGCCGGCCAGCCAACATGTGTGCACCTCTTGATCAGATTTTGTCCAATAGCCAGTCCCAAAATGGTATGAGTTCATATGGGATGGTAGCAGAATGCTGAAATGCTTAGCAGAAGATGACTTTGCCAGCAGTATAGGGGAGGATAAAATTTGCTGGCAGCTACCAGTTTTCATCCACCTTAACTCATTGCCATCTGTATAACATTCGACAGTCTTAGCACCCAGCTAGGTGATCGGGCTTTTCAGAGAATTCAGAGAGTTTGTAACGGCACGAGATAAACGTGTTATCACACTGTCAGTGCTCAGGGTCCTGCAGAACTTCGGCAGCCAAGCGAGCTGCATGTTTGAAATGTCATCTGTACACTGGGATATTTAAGTGTCTGGATGAACCAATTTTGGGAAAAACAAAGCACCAAAATTCTGTCCAGAGTGAAGTACCTGTGTCTAAAGCCGTGTGTGAGTCCAAGCTGTACTTTTTGATGTACATCTTTTGCCACAGCTTTAACTGCCACGGTTCTCTGCATTAGAGAACATAATATTTCCCTGCCAAAAAAGGGTGTTGTGATGACAGATGCAGGGAAACAAAGACCACAGGATTTTTTATTTTTATTTTTTTTTTAATACATATTAACCTGCAACTTAAAAATGAGTAAACAAAAAGGCACAGCTAGTGCTTTATTGCCAGGTTAAGTTCATGCATAAATAACACAGAGGGACCTTAATTTTCCTTCCTCCAGCAGCCCTTCTGCCTCTGATCTCCAGAAGGTTGCAGTCTATCAGCTGATAGATTCTGTCTGAGGCTTCTTTCTTTTCAGTGACTTTTTTGTTTTTTTTTGGTTTTCTGAGGGTGCGTGAAGGATATGATGGGTAGTTTACACTTGCTTGGAACTATTCTTGTTCTTGTGAGTATGAGAAAATTTTGTTGGTTTAGAAATCAGCCATCAGTCTCATGATTTTCTAGTACTTCCTGACATTTCCCAGCTCACTGTAAAAAACTTGGCTGCTTTCCATCTAATTAAAATGCAGAGTTATTGAAAGGATACTAGCATGTCTGCTGAGATTTATGATAAATTGTGGCAGGCATTTTAGCAAGGGTTTCAGTTTCAGAAAATCCTATCTCATTATACAAAACAGGGCTGAATTATGAAGCTGTATTTACAAAGTAAAGAGGTCTGCAGCTATTACAGTAGTTCAAGGCTGGCCCCAGGACTTTCTTGCCTCATAATGAAAGCTTTTGGTGAGAGAATGCTGACCTTTTGATTTTTGTAATAATTTGTACAATAGTTGCTAGTTCTAGTTTTAATCTTTTATGCAAAAAAATGTATTTGCTTCATAGGCCATTTATGCCTCACAAATTTTCCCCCAGGAGTTGCATCTAATCCTATTGAAGGATATTCACGCAGAGGTGTCAGTTTCAGAGAGGAAGTCTGCTTAGCTAATTTCTGAATAAGATTTATAGACTAGCATGTTAAATGTCATGTAAGTCAAGAAGGAGTAAAAAGCAGTAAATTGTCTGCTTTTTATAGCATAGCAGTTTACATGCTAAGAGGCAGAAGTTCAAGATTTTTTGTTTAAAGAAGTTGAAGAACATCAGCAGTAATTGTTACCTCTTTCCCACTATATACACGCTGAAATTAGGGTTGTTAGGAACGTATTTCAAAAATTACACATTTGGTTATGCATATTTTTGAAGTCATAGTGTTTTTTTAATATTTCAGCTTGTGTAATCAGTAAGTGTATATATATTTCTTTGTTCATTCTTTGTTCAGATAGCAAGTAAAAATACATCAAATATCAGCGAAAATATATCAAATATTTATGACTTGCTTACTCTTCAAACCAAAATTGCATTTCCCCAACTGTATATTTAGTCTGTTTATAAACTTAGTAGTAAATCATTCAATCAGCAGAGCAGCTCTGAATAATTTTAGGTACAAAACCACAATGCTGGTTTTTATGGAATTATTTATTTAGCACAAACAAAAGTACTCTAAATACAGTGATCTGCTCTTTTAAGAGGACTTGGCTTGTTTTAATACTGAATTTATACCTTCTTCCATAGAATCACTTAGGTTGGAAAAGACCTCTAAGATCATCAAGTTCAACCGTTACCCTAGCACTGCTGAGTGTACCACTAAACCATGTCACTAAGCAGCACATCTACACATCTTTTGAATACCTTCAGGGTTGATGGCTCCCATATGCCAGGCAATTCTCTTTCACATTATAAAAAACACATTAAGTTTACTAGAAGGAAAAAATACAGCTCATTAAGTTATAACAGTTCACAATCAGCACAGATAATTTTGCGTTCTTTATATTTGTTCTGTTTTTCTTTGTTTTATTCTGTATTTCATGAGTTTTATGCATAATAATAGAAGGAGTTCTTAAAAAAATATATTACCTATTTCTTTTTTTAAGAGTTTTGGTCTTTAAACCAATTTATCCATTCCCAGCTGACTATCACAGCAGTGGCCATACTGTCATTAATGGCTGGAAGATCCACAACACAGCAAAGAACAAATGGTTTGTGTGCATGGCAAAAACACCTGAAGAGAAGCAAGAATGGCTGGAAGCTATTTTGAAGGAGCGAGAGAGACGAAAAGGTAGGTTAATAAACTTCCTTGTGTTGCTGTGCCAGAAAGCCACGCTGTATTTTTATGTTGAGATATAAAGCAAAACAGCTGCTAGGCAAACTTGTGGTATCAGGTTCAACTGGATGTTTATGAATAACAGCTTGGAAAAAAATAAATCTAACTAGTACTAGGAAGGACATAATGACTTGAATTATGTGTGTTGGTAGTGAGTGTCATTTTGTAAATGGGAAGATGATTTCATCTACAATTTTGCAGCTTATCCTCAACCAGAAAATATTAACACAATTTTATTGAGGCCTGTGAAATGTTGTGGTTTGTGGTATATGAGGGTCTATCCTAAATGCCTTTTGGGGTCTGTATATGTTTTGTGAATGGAAATTTGAAGCACTGAAATAAACAGATTTTCTAAGTTTCTTCATGCAGATGATTCAACATGAAATGATACAGAATATACCCACAACCCCATCTTTGATCCATTCTTCCCTATCCAAGAAAGTAACAAATCACCATTGCAAAGAACTGTCTTTTGAACTACTGAATTCAAGGAAGAATACTTGGCTGAAATATAGTCCTGATCTCTAATGTGACCACAAATAACCTTGTGTATTGAAGGTGAACCCAGCACAAAATAGATGATGCATCATCATCTTCTGGAGCTAATTTCATTTACAAGCTAAAATATCCTAATCAGTAAGGATGTATGGAGCCTCAGTACTGAAAGAAAATATGACTTTGTAGTCAGATCTGGGTTTCTGTTCCTCATTTGTGTAGATTTCCTGTGTCTTGTTTCAGTAGCCATTGTTTTGTGCCTCTGTTGTAAATGGAGGATAACAATACTTTCTTTGGTCTTTTAAAGTTGAATACTGGATGTTTGTATAACATTTGCTGTACGACCAGAGTTCAACTAGAATGTCTGAGCCCTGGCTAATTAAGAGTGCCATCAAGAATTAATACTGGAAAAGCTAAAAAGATGCCTTAGAGGTCTAAAAGCTCAATGTTTTAGAATAAAAAATGAAAAACAATGTGCTAGAGATGATGTCAAACACAACAACAGCAGATTTCTCTGCTTCTGTTTAGGGCCATGTCTGAATCTGACTAAATAGATTTTTAACAAATCCCACTTCGCTTTGTTTAAGTTACTTGATTTCCTTAGACACTTTGTATTTCTTACCTAAAGGTACCAAGAGTAAATAGGAATCTTTGTTGTTGCTGTATTCTTATTATTTCACACTCTACCAGTGGCAGAATTGTCTCTGACCTAAACGCTACCAAGCTTGAGGTCTGAGGTATCTTCTCATAGGCAAGCAATATCCTAGGATTTTAGCATCTTATAATTTAGGGAATTTTTTAGCTCTTGGCGGTCACAAGGGATTTGCCACTGAGGAGACAACCATGAAAGAAACAGGAACAGGATAGAACAGAAGATTTGGTACACACTTAGACTCAGTTTGCAACAGAAGGATCTTAAAAAATATTTCTTGAATATCTCCATTACTACATCAACTTATAATTTTATCCATCTCCTCCAGCACAGTGATTTTTTTCAAAACATCTGTATAAACAAAGCAGGATACATCAACTTAATTACAGGCAAGTTGCCAAATTACTCAGGAACCAAACAGATACCTTTTTAGAATTCAAATATTGTATCTAAATGTAGCTATAAACAATTTCCTATTCACTGTGAACATAAAATTGTATATTTACTTAATAAGATGAGGAGCGTTTTCATGCGTGCATGCATTTATAGACAATTACACTGAAGTCCAAGTGACTGCACATGCGAGAACAGTGTTTTGTCTCCTTTGCAAGTGAGACACCAGCTAAATCAAAGGTACACACTTGAAAAATCTCCTGGGCTGTGACTGAGTCTTGTTTGAGTGACTGCCCCCTTACTGCACGGTGTAGCAGGACTTGCCCATGCATTCCATTCCCTCACAGCGGTGCTGTGGACCCCACATCTCATGCAGAACCATGGATAGCAGTGAGTATGCCACGTAGCTGGGGCTTTCTGGACCATTTGGACTGGGATATTTGGAGATTCAATCTACCTAGGGAAGCTCAATCTATGCCGTTATTTGGAGTCCATAAAGCAGAAGCTGAACAGAAGGGAGATGATGCCCCAGGTGAAATACTTTAACAGAAATTTCAGTGGTTATTGAATTAATAAATAGGACCACTTTATAGATTTTATTTCCTTGCTAAGAGAAATCAAGCTGAATTTAAAACTTTTTGCTAGGAAGTATTTCTTTCAGTTTAGGGGCTTTCATGTAACCATCTGAAGCATTCAGAAGGTTAGAAATGTGTTTAATTGGTCATCAAGGCTGATGGTGCTGTGATGCTGCTGCTGGTGCAAACAGTCAGAACAAATAAAAATATAAATGTCCCGTAGGCTCCGAAAGAAGTACACTGGCTAGATTTTCTTTTCCTGGGAATAAGTCAGGTTTTATGTTTGTGTGGCATTACCACTAACCAGTTCATGGGTAATGAGAGACACTTCTGTATCTGTGCCCAATACCTTTGTTACCTTTTTCTTATGCCATGTTACATTTTTTTTTTCTGGCTAATTTCTCAGAATTATAGAAATGGCAGACTACTACTCATATTGATTATGTACAGTTAAAATTTTAGAAATGTGCAAATCTAGAGCAAGAAGCTGAGAACATGTATATAAGACATTCCTGAAATGTGTGGTTTTATCCTGAATTATAAAGAAAATATATGGGTTATGTGGTGTTCCCTGGGAGAACAAGCTTCTGTGAGTGGCCAGTATGATACATAATTCAACAAGAACTGGTTTTGATCATCTGTTATTCAGAAAATGTAATGATTTTCTCGAGAAGAGAAACAGGAAAAAAATAAGAAAAAATGTTGAACTGACCCCCTCAATAGCTTTTGGTTGTTGAGAAAGTTCCAAAACAAATAAAAATCAAGTTGTGCATGGGATTTTGTGGAAAAGGCCTCTATTAATCTTCTGTGAAACTAAAAAGTATATAACACATAATTAGTTACAGTAAATTGAAAAACTGAAAAATGTTTATGAAAAACACTTTTATCATCAGGTGATAAGGGTGAAAATATGGACCTTTTCTTTTAAATTTGTGAAGACAAGACTCCTCCTTTCTGAATGTTCATATACTGAAGTCATTGACAATCCCAGCATTAGTATTTATTACTGCAGTATCAATGGTGATGTTGGTATAGGTGTACATTTTCAGTAACAATTTGACTTCACTGTGAGGAATTTATAGATACCATTTGATCATGCTTTATGAAGGTTAGATGTTCATAAATAGATCTTGATTCTGAGCAAAATAATGGAAAAATCTCCTTTTACTTTTTAATATGTAGAATATTGGTATTACTTGTCCATTTTGGTGAAGATTTTGAAATATAATGGCAGTATCACTTCATGAAATTTTATTGTATTTTTGACAGGTTTAAAATTGGGCATGGAACAAGACACTTGGGTGATGATCTCTGAGCAAGGAGAAAGACTATACAAAATGATGTGCAAACAAGGGAATCTCATCAAAGACAGGAAGAGGAAATTAACCACTTTCCCCAAGTGCTTTCTTGGAAGGTATTACATGCATTTTATAGCATGATTTTTAAGCAGCTAAAACACATTTTATATCTTCTTTGGGATCTTAGGAAAACCACACTTTATTTGTAATGTCAGTTAGGATTATTTGCCTCCCAGAATTTAGCCAAAATGTAAATTGGTCTGCCTGAGATTTATGGATATGTACTCAAATCCCAAATTAGCTTTTTAAAGGGCCCAGTCTGCAAAGGCATGTTGAACATAGAAAATGCAGCAAATAAAATAGTTTCTTTAGATAAATAATTCCCAACTGTTTTGATGTATTTTAGAGTGCCAAATTTGCTTTAATCCATTTTAAAAATGTGTCTCTAAAACTGTTTCCCTTCTCCTCTTGTGTGAATATCAGGTATGGAGTTACGAAAGGCAGCTTATATGTTTAAAACTTAAGCCCTATTATGAGGAGGATTTTTAAAATGTCATAACATACCTGTGGCTTAAGGAGACTGAATGCATGAGGGGAAAGCAATAGGTACCCTAATATTACATATGTTACAGAAAAACAGTTTTGGGGGCAGAAAGTTTATCCCTTATTTCATCTGACTGTAATGGCAGATTAGCATGGAGTATTTTTCTATAGTACAGTGACTGTTTTACACAAGCACATTGTGATGAATATCCTCACTGCTGTGCTCAAAAGAGGAAATGAAATAAGATATATTCATGTACTGTCCAAAGTCATGTAGCTGGTGATAGTTGATATGAGGATTAAGATTAATTAGTAAATTGTTGTTGAATCATCTCCTCAGAGGGGCTGTTGGAAGGAGGTAAAGAATACACTCGTGGTATGGAGTTCTGTAAAACATTTAAACCGACTGTCAGAAGTTTGCTTTTCTGTTCTATCTTGGAAGTGGATCCTTCCAAAGTATGCTTTTGCTTGTCTTTGGGTCAACAGTTAAAACTGATTAATGTGGATTTTGCACTGCCTCACTACGCTGCTATTTTGATTTGTAACAGACAAGCAAATATTTTATATACCATAAAATTGATGCCTCTGAACTGCATCAGATTAACTGTGAAATAAACTTGGTATTTCTTGGATGTGCGCTATATGCTTTGTTTATGTGCTCAGGATGTCTCAGAAATAACAGGGCTACTGTTCTATCATGCTGCAATTATGGTCTGCCTTCAGAGCATATATGCCCTGTGTAGGTGCAGTAGGTGTGCCTGGGATTTTCTTATATTTGACAGTCTGGTCAAACTTGTCTATTCTACTTTAGAAAATCATGGAAAACAAAGGAATATTCATCATGTGCCTAGATAAAACTTCTGAACAGAAAAGACATGTAAAGGGAAACCTTTATGTATTATATCTAAATAATAAAAAGTGAAAATTATTTTTTTTAAAGATTATATGACATTCTAAAGGTCATTTGGCTTAAGAAGCACTTACTAAGTAAGGAACCCTGCTAGGCTTGCTACTAAGAAGAAAATGTAGTAGATGTAGTGGCATGACATTTCAATTTTTCTTTTTTTTGTATCTGTTTTAATTCAGTGAATTTGTGTCCTGGTTATTGGAAATTGGAGAGATACACAAATCCGAAGAAGGCGTTCATCTTGGCCAAGCTTTATTAGAGAATGGCATTATCCATCATGGTAAATATAATTAGTTTTAACTTACTTGTTTTCAAGGTAATTGTTGTAATTAGAGTGGACTTAATTTTGTTTGATAGAATGATGGTCTCATTAATGCAAGGCAGCTTGTTGAGTCTGCATTATATTCTTACAGGGACCTTATGGGGCCCTTGCCCATGCCTAGAAGATTTACTGGATAACCTCCATTGATATAACTAGATTAGATCTGTGCTGTTGGGATCACAACATTGCAAACAGGGACCTACAGAAACATTGCTAATCTGTCATAACCAAAACTAAATTTGAGGGGAAGAAAGGAGGGCAGATTTTTTTTAAGATTTAAGCTTTTTATTTAAGCTAGGCCTTTTAGGGATACATGTTTGAATAAGAATTGTAGACAGTGAAAAACGTTACAGCTGGCTGCTGATAAATATGCCTGATCCTCTGTTTAGCAGGTAAAACCAACCCAGAACACAAAAGTTTAAACATTTGAATTTTCAGGCCCTGTTTATCCCTGGTTTGTAGAGTTGCTAAAATTCAAATTTTTATGCTTAAATTTTCAGTCAACTATCTATGCTAAGCTCATTCTGGAGAGAAGCATCACTGAAATGGTTTAGTTTTTGAGCCAAAATGTTTGATTTCTTGAAGTAATTTGAATTGGCAGCATTTTTCATATCAAACCTTCTTACCACAACAGGTTCTTGTCTCTGTTCCTTTTAGAAGTTATAATCAAGCAGGACCATATAAGCAAACTGAAGAAGCTTCCGCTTTTGAAGTCATGTTTGACTTAAATTAACTTCAGTAACTTTAAAAATCAGTTAGTGAAAAAGTGGCAAAGTTAGGTGCTGCTTACACCAGATCCAGGGTGAAAATTTAGATGGAATCATTGATAATTTACATTTTAACACATTACACCAGTAATTAATACTTACTTTGTAAGTTCTTTGCCACCGTGTTTTCAGTGTCCTTGGCTGGAAAGAAGGTGGGAGTAACAGAGTGCCACTTGACTGTGTGCATTTTGAACATACACAGAGTAGGAGGAAAAACATTAAAGTTATTCAGCAGTAGTCATGTAGTCTTTAATGCTTTAATGTCAGTCTACATGATTTTCTTCAACCATCATTCAAATGTCAGATGCTATTATGTTTACTACACACACAGAATTATTTTCAATGGAGTGATTCTGTTGCCAAAGATTTTTGTCCTGATCTTGTAATTTACATCCCAAATACACTGATAAACTTTCTCAATACAGAGTTAAATGAATATTGTGTAATTTCATGAGATAAAAGGGTAATTATATTAGAGCATAGAAATTTGAGCCAGACATGCTACTTTGAATAGTGGATCCAGCTGTGGTTCAGTGAAAATAGAACTCTTAAAATGAAGTTGAATGAACCATCTGTTTTCATAGAGGGAGCAAGGGAGAAAGAAAGTTTGGCTGTTACTCACAGTGCAAATGCTGTAGGGAGCTTTGTTAGATTTAACATATTCTAGCATATGCTTCATTCTAGCCACGCCAGACCCACACTGTGATGGACATTGTTTTACTTCCTGGTGTGTGAACTCCTGCAAGTTTTTTTCTTTCCTTTTTAAAATTTCCTTTTTTTTTTTTTTTTTTCTTTTTCTTTTTCCAGTTTTGCAAAAGGAAAAAACAGTTTATATGTTGCTATCCTAAATCCATCTGGTGGCATTCTCTTATATCTGAAACAACTTACAATTGATCAGCCAATGTACTGAGATACTTTGTCTGGTCACTTGCTGATGATGATTAAAGGTGGAAACTTCCTCTCAAGGCAATAAGGAACTTTGTAGTTACAAAAATCAGCTGAATATCTGCTTATTTTAAATATCAGATGATTTTAAATAAATAGGTATTTATGTGGTTGTGCAGTTTCCTGGATTGTTGTCCTGATCTGAGTAAAAGTTACCATGGCAGAAAAGTAAAAGTAAAGACCAGTTTTAACCTGATCAGTTCCCTTTTCTTGGCATATGCCATATAAAATACTTATCTCCAAACAAAGTACAGTTAGATGGTTGGTAAACCATCTACAAACAAAACAAACACAGAACAACTTGGTGTTCCTTATTTTAGTAGTAATGAGCATTTTATCATATTTAAGTGTTTGAAACTATGGACTTGCAAATGTACTGCTCATACTAGTTGATACTAGTAGCTGATAGATGATCTATCCTTCCTCTTGAGCCAAATCACATCTGTATCATGGAACAATAGAACAACCCACCCTGCCTTGTGCCCAATGAATAGTGATTTACAGCTTCCCTCGATATATTTAGTAGGTAACACAATGCAGCTGAGTCAGGAGCATCCTTGTCTTGTTTCCTTGCTTTCCAGAGTGCAGGATGTGCCAAGTCTGTGGGCCTGTTCTCATAGGTTTTGGAGTACTGTGTGTAAATAGGGGCTACAAAAAACACTACAAATGACTACAAAGCAATGTTATTCAGAGTGCAGAGCCTGTTCTGTTCTTCATGGACATGCAAGAATGGAAAGATGCTTTGTAGTTATGATTCCTTCCCTGTGCATCTCTGTAACAGTAAGGAACAGTTTGACCTTAAGCAATATGATCCTGGCAGTGGTTTATGTTTTTTTTTTTTTTTTTTTTTTTTTTTTTTTTTAATCTTCAGTAGTTGCTGGTTTTAAAAACTCTTAATGTGCTTAACGTACATTGATCTACTGGAATATATCTTTTCTCCAACAGTAACAAATTATTTTTAATTACAGAACTAGAAGGTATCTTTTATTCCTGAGTTAAATGGTCACAGTCCAGTAAAATCAATTTCAATATTTATGCTAGGCATTATATATGAGAATTTTGTAGTCTGTATCTGATGTACTGGGAGCTAATGATATGTAAAAGAGTTAAGGGGTCATTGTGGTTAATCACCTCAGCACATACCATGAGTTCAAGGCAATCAGAGTAATGTCCTAGGCTTTACAGTCAGTAGATATATCAAGTGCGGGTATAGAAGTTACTTTCTTTTGCATGACACTGGTGAAAAAACTGTATATAAAATGTCCTGATTTTATGTCCATGTGTCAGATGATTGGTGGATATACTGAAGAGCTTGATAGTGTGTGAAAAATGATGCGGTGGTTAGAGAAGACACCTTACTATGCAAAGTTTGTGGTGCTCAACTACATTTCTGAAGACGATAATGGACTGATACTCTAGGTATAGGAATAGATGTATTCCTTCCTTGGTATAGGAAGGGATGAAGAATTATCTAACACTGTCAGGCTTGTTACTCTGATAAACAAAGACATTAAAGAATCATAGAATCATTAGGGTTGGAAAAGATCTCTAAGATCATCTAGTCCAACTGTCTACCTACCACCAATATTACCCACTAAACTATGTCCCCACATCTACCCTTTTCTTAAATGCCTCCAGGGATGGTGACTTCCCTGGGCAACCTGTTCCAATGCCTAGCTACTCTTTCTGAGAAGGATTTTTTTCCTAATATCCAACCTGAACCTCCCCTGGCATAACTTGAGGCCATTCACTTTTGTCCTATCACTAGTTATCTGCGAGAAGAGGCCAACCCCCAGCTCCCCACACCTTCCTTTCAGGTAGTTGAAGAGAGCAATAAGGTCTCCCCTGAGCCTTCTCTTCTCCAGGCTAAACAATTCCAGTTCCCTCAGCTGTTCCTTATAAGACTCGATTTATGATAGCCTCCTTTAATAGTAGATATCATGCAAATTTCCTTTCAAATCAAAGCTTATGTTTTCAAGCAAAGCAATAATAAATGCACCATAACAGGATGGTGCCAGTGCTTCCTGCTGTCCTCAACCATCAATTGAATCAGCTGTTTTTCAGAAGGCCTTACTGTAGTCCTGTTTCCAGAAGTTTGGTATCATATGATGTGACTTCTGATGAAATATTTGAAGTTGTGAGGTTGGTTGTTGAAATCTTTTGAAACTGCTGAATGGAAGTCCACCTGCTAAGATGGATTTCATGGGTCTTTGGTGACGTGGATCATGTATATTGACTTAACAGCCTCATGATGATTGCAAGTCTCTTGTACTGAAGACCTTCAGCTGGCTATATATAGAGGAAGACAGGCCTTCTTTGCTCTCAAGTGCAGGACTGTTAAGATGTGTTATGGAGGGTTCTTTATTGACTCATCTGATATTGGCCTTAGCAAGAATTAAGACAGAATAATGTGGAACAATACACTGGTAATTGCAAAAGATTTTTTGGCTATTTGATTGATAAACGTTGCAAATGATCAGAAGATCGGATTCTGATGCAAAAGATCAGAAGATCAGAACACACCAGAATGCTCTAGGCTGTTCCAGGCTGTTTGTCATTCTTATTCTTTGCCCCATTACTTAAAATTTGTTGGGTTCCTGTGGGCTACTTAAATGTTGTGAGGAATATCATCACCAGTGACATAAAGGAACTTAGGGCAAATGATTTTATCATGCTTTCTGCCCTCCCTGTCTGAAATCTGTCACGTAATGGACTGTTATTTGAAGGAATGACTTTGCACTTCGTTTTGTCTGTATCTGTAGAAAGTGACCTGGCTATACATGTGTTTTCTTTATTTTTCTTTTTTCTTCTTTTTTTTTTTTCTTTTTTAATTTAGTTACAGATAAGCACCAATTCAAACCTGAACACATGCTGTACAGATTCCGATATGATGATGGAACATACTATCCAAGAAACGAGATGCAGGAAGTGATTTCTAAGGTACATAATGGAGCAGTTGCTATTATTAGGAAGAATGCACCAGAAATGGAGATTCTGCTTGAGAAATAAAGTAAAATATTATGCTAGAACACATAACATTCCCTCACGCTCGCCTGTCTCTATATTTATGTGAATCAAATTTAATTTTCCATTTGTAAGGGAAGCTCTTGGCTTGTTGTTACATATTTTAAATATAGAATTAAAAATGTATTTTAATAACTTAATGATTTCATATGTGGGATGCATTGCCTGTGTTTCTGGGTAATTCTGAAGCTGGCATTTCAGTCCATTGCATTTTTCAATCCATTTTAATAGATTTGAACTTACATATAGATTTAAAAAAATCTATTAAATTAGAGTATCTTGTATTAGTTACTTAACAAGGCAGTAAATCAAGAGTCACATAGATGTTTAAACATGGATGGTAGCATCCATCCACACTTCTAGGTGTAACACTTCTGTTGAACAAAGTTGCCTTTAAACTCATCTCATGATTTGGACATAGTAGAAAACTGCAGTATCTTGGATACAAAAAAAAGGTACTTATGCGTGTAATATTTATTTATTTATTTTTTTACTTTAATTGCTTGCTTTATGTGTAGAGCACCAGTCAGTGATTCGGAAAACCTTAATGCATAGAAACATCTTTCAAGTTTTGGGTACTTTTTTTTTTTTTTTTTCAAAATGCTGTACCTTAATTATTATTATTTTTAATTCTGCCTTAAAGCTGATCCTTTTTGCATGTGTATCAGTTAAGATTGGTTAGAAATGGTTTATGTCTCATGACTTTTTTGTCAATATTGTTATCTGGAAATAGTAAGTTTTGGCACATAAAGAAATGTGAGTAGTTTTGTTTTGCTAGCTAAGTGAAACATCTAGCTTTTTTACTGTGTCCATTCCTCTCATGTTCTCTGGGGTGGGAATGTGTAACAACATTATAATCCACATAGGTAACCTCATCTTTCTCTTTTACAGGGTGTACGACTGTACTGTCGCCTTCACAGTCTCTTCACCCCAGTAATTAGGTGAGTCTAGTTGGGAAATCTTGATAGACTCATTCAAGAGAAGTATGTATTCTGAAGATTCTGTGTTTGAATGTAGGAATCTAACCCACCTTTCTAAGATTGGTCTCTGGGGAGAAATCAAACCAGACTGAAGGACTATAAAGACAAAAAGTGTAACTGTATCATAAAATGAGTGCAAACTCAGTCCAAGATTATTTTTTTTCCAGACCTTTAGAGCCTTCTAGGTCCTGATAGATGTGCTTATATGTTTACTGTAGATATTAATATACTCACTTCTTTACTAACTCAGTACTTACTCAGAGTAATCCATTACTCATTTGGAGAATCTCAGCTGCAAGAAGACAACTGTTTTTATGTTGTAGTGACAAAGTAAGATATGGTCAGCCTTCACCTTTCAATCTACACTGAAAGGTTTGACTTACTTTACTCCAGAGGCGACTCCTGAAGCTCTGTTTCTGAACCATTACAAAATGCTCAATTCATGCTTGTACTAACTTGTATAGAAAATAAGTTTTTGTTGTTGTTGTTGTTTGTTTGTTTATTTTTAATGTAGGCTCTTTTGTCATTTTGCTTAATATATATATACCTACATATATATTTTTGTTTTGGATAGGGATAAAGATTATCACCTGAGAACCTACAAATCTGTAGTCATGGCTAACAAACTCATAGACTGGTTGATTGCACAGGCAAGTGTATACCTTTGGATTTATGTACTTTTCTACATATTGCATTTAAATTATGATTTGAGAGGTAGTGATATTAGTGAGGTAGTGATATTAGGTGGAATAACATCCACTTTGTGTAAGAACAGTGTGTGTACGCGCGTACACACATATTTGTGTGTAATCCTCTTAAACCAGTAAAGTAACAGAAATCAGCTGTTAACAGCCATACTATTCATCCCTTTTGTGCTTATCTTCCTTATTTGCAATTGAACTTTAAATGTTTTAAAGAGACTTAGCTTTGTAATTCAGCATGTAATATTGTTCAAGGCTTAAAATGAAACGGATAGGCTCTGAAAACTCTAAATTACTAAGTAGAAGGATAAAAGTCAGTAACAATTTGCTGTTATAATTCTGTTTTATTTTAACCAAACCAGGAACAAGAACAGGGTAACCTATTCATTCAGTCAACATGTACTAGCTTTATAAAATAGAAGTAAAAAATCTCAATGCTTTTATACTTGTCCTGTGAGGTTACACCATGGTGAACAGAATCCATTTTACTTATATATTAAAATATAAAGAAAATATGCTATGGTTTAACAGGGGGATTGCCGGACCAGGGAGGAAGCTATGATCTTCGGTGTAGCTCTTTGTGATAATGGGTTTATGCACCATGGTAAGTAAATACATTATATACAAGGTATATATATCTTCTGTTTAATGCCATCTACATAGTAGGAAGGAAATGCAGGCGCTGTTAAAGATATTACAGAAGGTATAGGAAATTGGTTCATTATATCATTGGAGAAACCTATGCTGCAATCTTGAAGAAGAAAAATATCTTTTGTATACTCTGAAAATTATTTTCAGTCAATTTTAAAGTGTGTACTGAGGGTTTCATCTTTTGAAGGATTTAGGGGTGGAATTTTGGTGAGCCACATTGAAAGAAAAATCTTTAGCAGGTAATACATGTCTGCACAGGTGAGAGTGAAGATAGACCTTGAGGAAATATGTAGGAAAAAATGGATCAGTTTTGGAGGATTGAATCAAGTATGGAGGAGCATGGCCTTAAATACATGAAGTGGTGACAGCCAGAGAAAGTGGACTAGAAAAATGAGAAAATAATAAAGACAGCAGAAAACAAAGAAGGGAGAGGAGAGCAGAGATATGTGAAGTACCAAAAATGAGGAGAACTCGGCTGCATTTAATACCATCAGAGGGAAGGTTTCAGTGAAACAATTGAAGCAGTAGGTCATTTACTGAAATAAAGAAGAAATTATTTTCTCACCAGCTTGTTTAGATAAGGAGGAAGAATTAACTTCCTCTCAGTGTTCACTTTTGCCTTTGATTTTTGAACATACAAACTGGATCTGTCTGCTGTTATAGTTGCTTCCACGTCCCCAGCAAACCCATTTCTAATACTGAACGTTGCATACTTCGTTCATGCACTTGAAGAGTGACAGAACTTGGTGGTGAGCATTTTCAGCAGCTGTTCAACAGAACTTTTCAAAATCATATTCTTAAATCAATTTTAGGAAGAAACCTTGTGCTTGGCATTTTCATTAAAACCATTTCAGGCTAAGCTAGTCTTCCTAACCTTGGTGAAATCTAGATACTGTAGCGGAAAATAAACTTAGTGATATCTACTTATAATGGATCCAGAAAAAAGAGAGTTGCCTATGTTAAAAATTAAGATTTCCCTAGCTTCACGCACAAAGTAGTTGGGTAGCATTTAATTTGTACGTGTTAAGTATTTTATGGTTCATAAAAAAACTTGATATTCAAGAATTCAGTAGAAGAACAGGATTAATGTTTGTGTTTCTGTGTCATACAGTATTAGAGAAAAGTGAATTTAAAGATGAACCACTGTTGTTCCGTTTTTATGCGGATGAAGAAATGGAAGGGTCAAATATGAAGCACAGACTGATGAAGCATGATTTGAAAGTAGTGGAAAATGTCATAGCTAAGTCATTATTGGTAAGTTAAACCAAATTATCCTATGTTTTGATGAGTAAAAACCAAATTGGTTATAGTGACAGTAAATTAGCACTGTGTATTGTTTTTTTTTAATGGAGCTATATTTACTAAATGCCTTTCTACACAATCTTTTGAACAATTATGAACAATTCTATTTTTCAGATTAAATCTAATGAAGGCACCTATGGTTTTGGTTTAGAAGATAGAAATAAGGTGCCAATTATTAAAGTGGTGGAGAAAGGATCAAATGCTGAGGTATTAAATATCAATTATCTTCCTTGTTTTATTGACTTACTTACAGGTGTATGATTTGTATATCAATTAAGAAAATGTATGATAGTAGGTGATAATAATTTGAGAACTTTTCAAGTAAGCTGTGATTATTATGCCTTTTTTTTTTTTTGCTTTGTTTAAAATAAAGTTGTGACCGTGAGCAGCATTTATTTTCTGCAGAGGCAATTTGCTATGAGTTTTGAAAACGTAATGATTTTATTTTTATGCTTTTAAGAATATTCCAGTGATTACGTTACTCATGAATGGAATAAACATCCTTCAGTAGAATATGCAATGAATATAGAACAGTACTCTAATCTGTAGGTTGCACTTGATGTATTTCATAATAAAGGATGTACCAAGCAATTCTAGAATTTAAAAATCTGAATAAACAAATCATAGCCTTTCAGTTTGTTAGTATTGCTTTCGTTGCTCTTTGGGTAATTTAATATTGTTCTAGTGAACTGTATGGGAGTCTCTATACATGTAAATATACAGAAATAATCTCTTCTATGAGGGAGAAAAAATTAACCTGGATTTCAAGCCCATCAACATCTCATTGTGGGATAAAAATTGTGATAAAAATAGATATGACAGATCAGTAATACAATACAGCCACAGAACTATATCCAGTGCTATTTTGCTGTTGGCTTTGCATAATTCCATATGGTCTTATTCAGCAGTCAGGTTCTGTCACGATCTCAGGTGGCACTAAGAGTTAGCGTGTGCCCTGAGCAGTTCTGTGTACTTCTGCCATTCTAGCTGGGAATGGTTTCATGTTTAAAGATTGTATTTAAGTTGGTTGCTGTACTCTTGGCTTGAAAGTATGGCCATAAAACTTTCAAGGATACCATTCAGTTTTGGAACTTAATAGCTATTCTACTACTAAAATACTCATCAGGTCCTTCCTTTTCAAAAGAAGCATTAGCTCCTTTGGAGAATGATGTGGGCAAATCAGGTAACATCTCCATAATAATAATAATAATAAAAAGCCAACAACTGGATCAACGAAGGCTATTGTGTTAATTATTACAAGTGTTAACTAATATTGTAGTACTTTCATAAAATCTCAACTGACACTAAGATTTGTCATTGGGTCTCTTCAGAATGAGAGTTTACACTACACTTAAGGTCACTATAACCAAATCCAGAACCAATTTTTTGTGTCTTTGGATTGTAGTTTGTGAAGGAGGCATAAAGAATTTTCTGTAAGTGCGTGTGTCATTATTCCTATTGGGGTTGCATGCAAGCAGAAGAAAACATAATGTTGGTGGTTATAAAAGGCAAACATCTATACAACTGTTATTGTTTTCTAGATGGCAGGCTTGGAGGTTGGGAAAAAAATCTTTGCCATTAACGGTGACCTGATTTTTCTGCGACCCTTTAGTGAAGTGGATTGCTTCCTGAAAACATGTTTAAACAGCAGAAAGCCCCTGCGGGTTCTTGTGAGCACTAAACCACGGGAGTAAGTTGTCATTCCTTTGAGGGAATTTTTAGAAACTACAATTGAAGCGAATTTAAAAAGACAAGTGGAACTTCAAACAGCGCTACTGTAAAGTTATTTTAAATGCTTTGCCGAATCTCACTTTGTAAAGTCAAGCAATTTGATCTGCTTTGATTTTGTTTTATTAAATTTGTCAGTCAGCAAAAACAAAACACAAGTGCTTTAGATCATCACGTCTGCCATGTTAAGTACGTGAAGAAACCACAAGTGTAAATGAGGTTTCTTTGAATACATGGACAGTTTTGATCACTTATCTCTTACTTATGTTTATTAAACAAGTTCCTCTGTCTGGGGATTAGTTCCTGGTTTGGCAGAATTTGGACTTTGTGATCTAATGGGCCTCTTTGGTATGTGTGCTGGTTGTATAAACAGCAGTAGCAAGTAAACAACTCCAGATCTTTGTGTAACAGCTGTATTTCTACACAAAGTTTTGACCCCTGCAATCCGAGTAGAATTTTTGTTATGTAAAAGAAATACAAAGTGAGGTCTAATGCTTGGGTTCAGTAGATATGTTAACAAACATTGGTCTATCAGTAAAGTTGTTAATGGTTTCTGTGTAACGAAGTAAAAGGAGAATAAGAAACAGCAGTTGGGAGAAATTCTGATCAAATTTTGTAGAGAAAGGAGGAACCCATCCTGTTGCCAGATAACAGAGAGAGAGAGCCTTGGAAATGGCTCCAGTTAAGCAGCAGAACAGAGATGTATTTCTCCTGTTAATAAGCAAAGATGGCATAAGCAATACAGTGGCAACCAGAATAGGGAAAAGAGCAAAGAAAAACACGGCATGAAGTTGATCAACTGGACTGATAATACAAAAAAAAAAAGAACAGCAACCAATCCAAACAGCAGTAAGAACACAGTAGGTGATGGTATTGTAGCAAACAGAAAAAGCATATCCTAGCATTTCTTTAATGCAGATCTTGGATCAATTTCTGATCACTTTTTCTTCACAACTCACCAGTGAAGACGTGGGTGAATTTCAAGGATGACAGAGTTTATCTAGTGAATGAGGAGTTCAGAGGAGTTTAAGAACTTGTTTCCTGTACTGCCTGCATTTTGTCTGAAGCTGCTACTAGCACAACACTGAAACTGCCAGTGATCTTCTGTTACAGATTATTCATTAACATGTTCACAATGCATTTTTGTACAAATCTGTACAAATTTATAGGCCGCAATGGGATTTGGGTCTCATGTGTGCTTCTAATTGTCTCCAAATACTAAACATTCTGTGTACCAGAAAAACAAACAAACAAAAAACTATAAGTACAAGAAATGAAGCAATGATACTGTTCAAATCTATCTGTAAAATTAAATTATTACAGTTCAAATGTATTTTAAATTCACTTTTCACCATCAATTTGGATTTGTCTGCTTTTGCACTAGCACATGGAGCCCAGTGCAAAGGTCCCTTTAATATAATAATAATGGAACTGGCTCTGGAAGTAAAGACTGCAAAGTTAGGTCAGTGCAGTGTTATGCATGACCTAACCAGCTTTGATAAGGGCTAATGCAGCTGTGTTGCTTTTTCTGGAACCTGAGCTGACATCATGTTAGCTTACTTTGGGCAAGATCTGGGCTTCATTTTAAGGAGTAGATGTGAATTTGGATACCCAGAGCAGTGATTTTGTTGGTTATGGTTGTCAGTATTTCATATTACTGTTGCACTTAGACCAAGCAAGAGCGTAACACAATGGGCTTATAAGTTACATAAACAGTAGTATGTAATTCTTTACAAAACTGACTGCTTTTCATAGCTGCTCAGAAAAGCTGCAGTCAAATATATATATATATTTTTAATAAAAATTAGCAAATTCTAACACAGATCTAGTCTCCACGGTATTCTGCAGCTCGTGTGACAAGGCCTGTCATGATCTGTGATCCCCAGACTCAGTGCTCTTGCCTGCCTTCCCAGAGCTTTCAGCGTTGCTATTTTGTGACAACTTACCCGAATTGCAGTCCCTTTGGAAGGAATTTGAAAAATGCAGTGCTGCTTTGGTCTTAATTGGCATGCTGAAATTCCATATGAAATAGTACTGCCTTCTTCTGGTTAGTTTCAGTATCTCCACTTGCTCTTAATTCTGATGTGAGCTGTTCAAAGTACTGGGAATATGATGCTGAATCTCAAACTGTGAATTGACTGACAGTGTGAAGCTTTACACCCTGGTGTAAAAAACACACTACTTATTGCTGTTCAATTTTATGCTAAATAACAATATGCTACCTTTTGCTGTGTTCATACTGGGTTTTTGCTTGTACCAGGACAGTGAAGATTCCTGATTCTGCAGACGGACTTGGATTCCAAATCCGGGGCTTTGGCCCATCAGTTGTCCATGCTGTTGGGAGAGGTAAGTCTACACTAGTGGTCATTATACATTTCATATCTAAATGGCCTGGCTGTGCTCCAGTGAGCAGGTAAGGTAAGCTAAGGCTGTGACTTCTTCACAGATCGAGGAGTAGTTGACAGATGCAAAATTCCTTTCTCCAGTGAATGAGTGTTGGGAATTTCTTCCTGAAGGGTAATTTGTTAGGTCAACATGTAATTCTGCAGTGTTCTGAAAACATTTGTCAGAAAGTCTAGTTTTCAGAAACCTTTTCAGTGGTGCTGGTGACATACTTTGTCACAGTAATTGCAGATCTCTCCTCTAAATACGGTATTGTTTGTTTGTTTGTTTGTTTTTCTACTTCGTGATATATTATTCAAATGCTTGCCATCCCTAACTTGATAAATTCTGGGTTGCTGCACTGGCAACAAAAGTAGTTCAAACATTTTTTGTTGCTGTTGCATGCAGTTAATGGTAAAGCCAGATACCACCGTATTTCAGCTATTGTGGGGCAGTAGTGTCCTTTCCCCTCCTCCTACCTTAGTAATTGAAGAATTTAAAATGATCTGCACAGCAGACAGATTTGAACAGAGCTTGATAACTTTTTTTTTTTTTTTTCCTGGCTGTGGTGCCAGAAATTAGATTTTCAAGAGAAAGTCTAATAAACTGTTGAGCTGTTGTGATAATTATTTCTGCACCTGGAACTCAATTCAACTGCCTATCCTTATTCATTAAGCACATGCTTTATTCCAATTAGCTTCAATAATACGTAAATCTTGCTTGTGTGGTTTGCTAAACCTGAAAGATTGTAGGCATATGCTTAAATACTCTGCCGAACTGAAACCTTTTTTTTTCTATGAAGTGTAAAATTTCTGCCCTTTTTTTTTTTTAGATATTTAATAAGGCTTATTTTTGTTTTTAAATCCTCACTTTGTGGATTGCAATAGCTGGCAATGGTATCATTTCCAAAGACTTTCTTTGGTTTTAGATTTAAAATGCAACTATTGTCTATTGTTTCAGTTTTTACATATTTTAAGCATCACCAAAACCTGATAGTGCCTAAAATCAGGGAAACACTTATTTTATATTGTTTAATACTGAAAAAAAAATATATTGTTTGTTATTTCCTTGTCAAATATGCTCATCTGGAAGTCATAACATGGTTTTCTTTTTGTCAGCCCTGCAAATTCAGTTTAGATTTTTCTAACAGTTGGCTTCTTCACCTCAGTGTTGCATTCTCTAAGCAATAGATTTTGACTTCACCAGCACCTCTGTAGCAATAGCCAAAGAGATATGAGGAGGTGAGTGTTCAGGTAGATGGTTATAGTCTAGCAGGCTGTCTTTCAGGAGGAGGCTTGAATCATACTGAAAACACCTGGAGACAGCTGGTATTTTTATAGTAGCTTTTCAGTGGATAGAGGATTTTCTCAAGGTGGTTATTCTATTGTGGAAAGAAATTGCTGAAGCATGTGTTTTATGTTGCACGTACAATATACATATATATTACTCAACATTATTGTTATTATTATTGTTCAAGTTGCTTAGATCTTCTGCTCTGTTATCTTTGGATATTTAAATTAAAACTGTAAGGCACTCTGTTAAAAATGAATTGGAAAAAAGATGAAAACGTGGATAGGATCCTTTGAAATGTCTTTGGAACTCTATTTTCTCAGAGTCCATCTGACTTCAGAAGCACTCTGTGGTCAGAGGCTTTTGGGTTTTTGGACTGTAAGCTTTAAAGGAAATGGTTAGGAAAGGAAGTCTGTCAGCTATGTGATTTTTTTTTTTTTTTTTTTTTAATAGGAACAGTGGCAGCTGCAGCTGGTCTCCACCCTGGCCAATGCATAATCAAAGTGAATGGAATTAATGTCAGCAAAGAGACTCATGCAAGTGTTATTGCTCATGTCACGGCATGCAGGAAGTATAGGCGTCCAATGCAGGTACATTTAACATCTCTTGCAGATTTTCTGACTAAATATTTTTTTTTTTGGTAAAATGTTCTCTGCAACCAAAGTAAACAGTGTGGTGTGTATCTCTGTCCATGCACCTGTTGAGATTGAGTGTGATGAAGGGATAGGAGTGGTGAATAAAAGTGGAAGGAAGCCAGTTGAATTATAAAAGACAAATGTTCCTCAATATATTGCTGATGTTCAAGGTCTCATTAATTTCTGCATTAAAAAAATCTAAGCTTATGACTAAGTTCTTAATTTGGTATTTTTAAAGTCTTATTTCAAGTTTTTCTGCAGTTCTATGCAGAAAGCATTAAGAGGTATATTCTCATCATGATGGAGAGGGATTTACACAGTTCACTGCCTGCTCATCAGCATGAGAATGTAATGCAAAAAGCTGATCCTCTTCCAGAATTTTGTAACACTTCAGCAAATAGAAAGCAGCATGCACATATTTTGCCTATGAAAGTCTTTTTGTGTTCCCATTGCATTCCAATCGTGGAAATCAACATAAACTTAAGGGCCCAAAATTTCCCTTTTTTAATATAAGCATCCAAGTTTTGTTATCTTTCTCACTTCAGTTTAGGAGAAAATCTAATGGCTTGCAAGATATAAATTGTAGGGAAGAAAACCAAAACCAGCTGGATTGTATAATGTAATCCTTCCAAGTTCCTGCAAATTTTTCATAAACTGTGAACTGGTATCATTAATTAACTTCACAGACTCTTCCAGTGCATGTTAATTGAGAAGAAAAATCCAATTAAAATCAGGAGTGAAATCCTTCTCTCATACCTACTGCATAGATATGAGATAAGAATTATAAGTAAGAATTAAAACTGTTATGCAAATACTGTCTTCATGAAAATGCCTGGATGTTTGTGTGTTTTTTTTTGTTGTTGTTGTTTGTTTGTTTTTTTCTTTAACTGCATTATGGAGTTGAAGTTGTTACATAACATATCAAGATAGAGCTCACCTATTCTCTAAAGGAATACGGGCTCTGGTAATGAAAGGGTATACTATGAGCAAGTAATGGATGGAGTAAAAGATTAATTGTATATTATTATTTTTTTAATTGTACCAGGCATATTTTTTCTCTCTTTTCTAAGCATGGAGTTCTGTAGATGTAATTGACAACCAAAGAGGATTGATTGATGTTGGCTGGCATGAATGCCTTCACATGCAAATTTACTATTTTGGTTTTATTTCCATCCACTTGTGTAATATCTTGGAATACATACCTGTTTTTCTTATGCAGATTACTTATTTCAGTCTTAAAAAGTAGCTAATCGTGTTCAGCAAATCCTGTATAACTAAAACCCCAGGTCGACCAGAATCTCTTAGAAAACCTACATTTAGGATGTAGTGCTATCAAATTGTGTGAGATAACTGTCTAGACTGATGGCAGTATTCCCACTGGTGTCAAGACAGCTAAAATTTCACTTCCTATTCAGAAATGTGGGTTTTTAATTATTTGTAAGATGACTATGGATTTCTCC
Source organism: Heteronetta atricapilla (assembly GCA_011075105.1). Taxonomy (NCBI): domain Eukaryota; kingdom Metazoa; phylum Chordata; class Aves; order Anseriformes; family Anatidae; genus Heteronetta; species Heteronetta atricapilla. The sequence continues at coordinate 123,346,974 of CM021732.1, forward strand.
TGTTTTATAAGTAATTAGCCTATCATTTAATTAACACAAATATTGCAGTCAGTCTCTCCTGTGGTTGGCAATTGCATAATTGAAAGGGGATCTTTTTCTGTATTCTTAATATTTCACTTCTCAGTGTGAGGAGTCTTCCTGTTTGCCTGGAGTATGAAGTTTAATTTCAGTTTGTTGCAATGGGAATAACTGTGCAACTTCTGTTGGACCATGTCTGTATTCGTTGTCTTGTCTGGAAAAAAGAAAATGGAAAGCAGATTTTGCTTTCTGATATTCCATGTAATTTCTTCACAGTGATACTAATCATGATGTGACAGATTTATGCTTAGCGTGTCCCCCATTTGGAGAGTATGGTTCCAAATCATATAGCATTATATCTTGTGTTAGCTTTTGAATAAGTGACTACCAGTTGAAGAAAGTGGTCTGGCTATTAGGCCATCTTAAGTTCAAGATGGCCTTAAGTTCTTCTTAAGTTAAGTTTTTCTGTCAGTCACATAAAATGCTGGACTTCCCTGAGATTCTGTCCTTTTGGCATGTTTTGCTAATCTGGGGGAAAATAAAGCAGATATAATAAAATAACTATAAAAAAGGCAAATACAAGTAATGAAGGCTGCAGTATATAAATTTGTTGCCAGTGACACATGAGTGATAGATTAGGTGGACATACTACATGTTCAGTTAGCGTTGCACAGTCTTTCCAGTCTTGTGGATACATAGCAGATTTAGCAAGACAAGAACTGTTCTCTTGATTTTTTCACAATTTCTTGTCTCAAATAATCTGCAGTTTGATTTGAAATGTCTTAGATTATTTCTGGCAGAATCACAAAACTGATGGATGTCATACTGCCACAGATTTCCTACTGTCTCATGATAGTATATACTAAAAAAAAAAAAAAGGATTAAATGCTTCAGATGGTTTTAGCCAAAGCCAAAATTCTCTGTAATTTAAAAAATATTATTCTGAACTCAAAGCTCAGAAGGCTGTAGTTATGATATTCAGAGAATTAAAGCAACTATTGTGTGTTTGAGAGCAGTGAGATAAGTTGCTATCAATTGCACTTGTAAAGATTTTCTTACATCTTTTTTTTAGCAAGATTCTATACAGTGGATTTACAACAGCATTGAAAGCGCACAGGAAGATCTTCAGAAAACAAATGCCAAGCCCTCTGGAGATGATGGAGGAGATGCCTTTGACTGCAAAGTAGAAGGTATGTGATGGCTTGTTTTGATTTGGTTGTTGCTCAGACTGTTGGTGTAAGTAGCAAGGAAAATATAGGCAGTGGTTTTGTTTACAGAGATGAAATTGCAGACAGATAGGAGATTGTGCTTTATGTAAGGATTTGCTTTTTTATGTATTCTAAGGAGGTAATTTAACATGCTGTTCCTTGAAAATTGTTACATTTCTCATTTTAAGAAAAAGCTTCTGTGAACACTTCTGGAAAAATCTTTTCAATTTTCATTCATAGGAATCCTAGGAATTACCTGAATTATTTTCACCACTAGTAATTGTTTAAGGTTAAATTAGATGAGTTAGTGACTACTGCATGAGAAATACTGAATCAACTGTCCTTCAGATTATTTTCAGGCAATTGACATTTGGACAAATCTGGATTAGTGTGCTTGTACAAAGATGATAATTGAAGAGGTGGTTAGCATGTGAACTGTATTTGTATTCTCTGGGTAAATGGTGACATAGTGGTTTCATTTCTGATAATTTTCTTCTGGTTTATTTAGAATTTCTCAGTTTTTGTATCTTTGTTGATACTGGATTTTACCTGTCTAGATTTTAAATGAAATTGAATTAGTCCCTTTCAACAATGACTGTTTCTAAAGAGAGACTGTTGTGACTTGTCTGTTGATGCTTCTTAAGCAATTTTGTATTTTAGCATTCATAAAGTCACTGGTGTTCTGATTTTAAATCACTCACCTGGTAGCTGGGTTTCGTGCTGTATGTTTTCAAGGAGAATGGTCAGACCATACATATTTCTAGAATGCTTGACTATGCCCCCTCCCCCCCCCCCTTTTAAAAAAAAAATCGGTTTTCAATGGCCAACCCTCCTCAACTGATTTGTATTACTTTCTTTATTCTAGAGGTGATTGACAAGTTTAATACTATGGCAATAATTGATGGGAAGAAAGATCACGTAAGCCTGACTGTTGACAACATTCACCTGGAGTATGGAGTGGTTTACGAGTACGACAGCACAGCTGGAATAAAGTGCCATGTGTTAGAAAAAATGATTGAACCAAAGGGATTTTTCAGCTTGACTGCAAAGGTACTAAACAATCATATTCTTACTTGGCTGAATACCAATGTAGCAACATCTTTCTTCTGCTTATTCTTGGGATTATATGTATTTCATTTAGTATCTTGTAATTGGTCACCTTTATCCCTCTGACATTTTGAAGGATGATTGTGTACTCAGGAAGCAAAGTAAATTATGGTGTAGCTATAAATTTAGTTTCTAAACTGAACAAACATTAAAGAAATTTAGTCTTCCATTCTTCCTACCTCTCTCCCTTTTTTCTTAATTATCAAATAAAGTTTCAAAGAAAGGCAAAGATTCAATGAAATGTCAAAACTTTGAAGGCAGGCTGTAGTTTCCAAATGTTATTTTATCTCATCAAACTTATCTATGCATCTTCTTTTTCTTCTTTTTTTTTTTTTTTTTTCTTCAGTGAGAGTAATGGAAGTAGCATAATTTTTTTTTTTTTTTTTTTTTTTTTTTTTTTGGTGTGCATGTATGTTTTAAAGTAAAATAAAGCACTTTATATATGGGAGGCGAACACTGGCAAAATCACAGATGAAGAAAAAAGCAAGTGCAACTTCAGAGTTTTTGGTGAATATTTCCAAATGGTAAAACCTGCAGTTGTCATGAAAGTGATCATAAAGGTTTTTTGCATATAGCTGGTGTCATATAGCTGGGTCAGATTGCCAAATAATACATTAATACAGCTCCTTTTATTCTTTATCTTTTCATGCGCATATGGATATTAAAAATATACTTAATAAAAGTATGAAAAGCCATACTTCTTAAAAACTTCAGATTCTGCACTCCAAAATTTCTGCAGATTGAATTTTTTTTTTCTAAACTTTTCTAAATTAGTCAGGCTTGTAAGCCATATATTACAGTTGCAATGATGGATAGAATAGTAATGAACTGTAGCAGAAGTGAATTGTAGACGTAATTCTCATGATGGATTAATGCTGCGTGTGTTGTCTGTTCATAGTTCTTTGCACACTGGTGTAATATTAGTACTATGGGATTACTTTTATCAAATTGCTGTATAGACTGACTGGCTGAAGCAGTCAGTCTAGTATCAGCTGAAAAAGACATCTCTTCATATTAGGTCACTGAAGAAATTTAAACTTCTGTGGTAGTGAAAGATTTTCCATTTTTTAAGAGACATTGCTTTGAGATAGTTTAGGCATCTAAAAGAAGTTACCTGCCTAAGAAAAGTTGAGTATCTCTAAAGTGCAAGCCTCTTCTATTTAGGTGCATTGATCGGATTTTTGTGTGCCTTTATTATAATATTACTTTGAGTGTGCTTTTCAAACACATCTTCAGAGGTGGACACAGCCAATGATAGGGATATACCATGTTACGTGGTGCAGTGTATTTCAGTTCCTGAAATAAATCTTTTACTAAAAAAGGGCTATATACAACCCTCATTTGTTTACCACGCTTTTATTTTATTTTTATTTTTTCCAATTTTCTAGCACCATCATTTGCTAGTGCTATTTCTATAATAGCCAGACTTAGAATCATATCATAGAATGGCGTGGGTTGGAAGGGACCTTAAAGGCCATCTAGTTCCAACCCCCTTGCCATAGGCAGGAATGCCACCCACTAGACTGGGTTGCCCAAAGCCCCATCAAATCTGGTCTTGAACACCTCCAGGGATCTTCAGTCTTTGCTGGCTGGTATAGCTTATTCTCTTCACTATTTCCTGTTTTATATATAAAGAATACGCAAAAGAATAACACTCAGTTTTCTTGCATGCTTTTTCATTTTTTTTTGTCTTGCTATTCATAATATGTGTTGTTGTAAATAGAGCAGATAGTGAATTCCAGGTGAGCCATGTTGGTTACATTAGTAGGATATTAGTAGTGAATCCATTATCCAAGTGAAGGTACTTGTTATGCATATAACTTATGCCAGGGATAAATTTAAAGAAACAATATTCAGGTTTCTTCCCAGGTTTCATTAATTTTTGTGAAGGAGCATTGCCTGTAATGTTAAAAAGAAACTGATTATCTGACTCTTCAGCTTTAATTATAGGAGATGATAAGTAAGGGATTATTTTAGTTATCTCATTTTGTAAAGTAATAATCTTGTTTTTGTTGTCATAGATTCTGGAAGCACTGGCAAAAAGTGATGAGCATTTTGTGCAGAACTGCAACAGCCTCAATTCCTTAAATGAAGTGATCCCCACTGAGCTTCAAAGTAAATTCAGTGTCATTTGCAGTGAGAAAATTGAGCATATCTACCGAAGAATCTCTAGTTATAAAAAGGTATGACCAGCATGTCTTAAGCTGTGTCTTTTAAGGGAAAATTAGGCAAAAATGGTATAGTTTGAATCATTCAAAATGTTTATTGCTGTGGCAAAAATATGGCTGAAAGATTAGCTATGGTGAGGTGAGAATGCTCAAACTAAGTAATTGCATAAATAGTTTTTAAACTGTGCTTTCTATCATCCCTTTTTTAGATACTGGGTAAATCATATCCTTTCTCATTTGTGATGTTCAGTTGTAGATACAAGCAACTATGTATTTCCTGCAAAAGGTCTAGCATTCTTTTAAATGTTTTAGACCAATACTGTGAATTTGCTGATGTTAATCAAAAATGAAGCAATAACATCAAAATTACTTTTTCCTTCTTAATTCTATCTGAATTTTAAATACCAAATTGTTATCCTTTTATTCATCTTGTTTGCCCTTTGAATTGATACGAGGTTTTCCAGCATGCCTACTAAGAGCTCTGTGGATTGTTAGATTAACTTGTGTTAATAAAACTTCATAGCACAAAATAAGCAGAAAGTTTTTGACTTCCATACATCTGAGATCTAGATTAAGGAGATAGAATTGAACAAATAACCTGAAGTATGGTCTCTAATTACCTCCAGGGTATTTCCCTATAGTCGTTTAGCTAAGCAGGGCATAAATTAAATAAGAAAGAGGTTTAGTGTAGAAGCTTCACACTGTCCTAGATGGAAAAGAGCAAATGATATGTACTTTTTTGTTTTCCAAAGGAAAAGTAGGGAAATGTGTAAGGATAATTCATGAAGGCATGAAAGCCAAAAAGCTGGTTTCCAGAGACTTTACAGTGTGGTCTCCACTAAGAAATGGAATAAATGCAGGAGCTGGGTCACAGAAGAAGACATTAATAGGATTCTGATAGTGCATTATTTAACATTCATGCTTTCAGTTGTTTGTGTGAATTGTAGAATTCTATGTTTACAAAACTGATTCAAAATAAACATGTCATTTTGAAAGCAAATTCCTTGGTTATAACATTAATAGTAGCATATTTAGAGTTTGAGAAGCATGAGGTATTTAAAAAAAAATAATAGAGAGAGAATAATGTACAGTCCCTTTACAGGGGACCAGCAGAGTAAATGAAATTTTACTGTGTTATTCTGGATATGAATTGAACAGCCACAGGGAAGTTTTCATTGTGTTTATGCTGTCTAGAAGCAGACATTGCTGATACAAACTGCACTTTTAAGCTTATTTGTTCAAAAATTAATAGTTTCACAGTTAGAGCTTCTAATGTCAATCAATAATGCAATGAATTGCAGGGATAGATACGTTGTTTTCTTGGCAAGGTGAAGGTAACCATGGTTACGGAAGACTTTCAGAACGCCTGAGCCTGGTTTGGCTCCTGGTTTCACTGTGGAAGTTCAATTTCTATAAATAGAAACCCCATAGATTTCTGCAGTTCCTACTATTATTATTATCAGAACATTTTTCTCATAATAAACTTGGAGTCCAGTGCCATGAGTCCCAGATGTTTCTCAACACATGTATGAAAAAAAAAAAATGGGCCTGACTTATGATCTGATTAAATCTTAGCCAGGCATTTGGTCTCTCTGGAGCAGGATGTGTGGGAGATTGAGATGTGAAATATGTACTGCTTGCAGGAACATTTTCATCGTTGAATGTCCTTAGTGCCCTTCTTAACTATTTGTACATTCTTCAGCCTTTCAACAATTCCATAATTGGATTTCTTCTAACCTTCCAGATCGTGTTCTAATATGAAGATTTGAATGTAATTTATCAATAAAGTGTTCATCAGACTAAAGTAATAGGACACCAAAATAAACAGAAATTTAAATCCCAGAAGAAAAATAATGTTATTACTCAGGGGACACACCTTTGTTCAGCTGAAGTGTTAGCCAAAGCCTGACTAATTGAATTGGTACTGCTATTTAGTAGGGAAGGACCCTCTACAAGTTACCTTTGAAAAAAAATCTTATGCATGAGCTATGCTCCATAACTGAGGTAGCATCAAAGATCTATGCGATATTCTTTTTTTTTTTTTTTTTTTTTTGTTTTTTTTGGTTTGGTTTGGTTTGGTTTTTTTGCTCCTTGCCCTGCCACTGGGCACCACTGAAAAGTCCCTGGCACTGTGCCCTCCCTTGGAGTAAATTGATGAGATCCCCCCTGATCCTTCTCTAGGCTGAGCAGTCCCAGCTCTCTCAGCCTTTGCTCACAGCAGATTCTGGAGTCCCTTCATTATCTTTGTGGCCCTTTGCTGGACTCTCTCCATTATGTCCAGGTCTTTCTTGTACTGGGAAGCCCAGAACTGGACACAGTACTTCTCAGTGCTCACCAGTGCTGAGCAAGGGGGAAGGGCCACGTCCCTGAACCTGCTGGCAGTGCTCCTAGTGCAGCCCAGGATTCCATCGGGGTACTTTGTCCTTTCTGTATACAAAATTCATAATCTATAGCTTACAATTGCTGTAAGACATGTTGTAAGACAATATCTGTTTCTATTATAGTTTTGAGCTAAAATTTTAGAAATCCTTGCAAGACATTCACTTGAATTTGTCTGTGGCAGCAGATGTTTATAAATGCTATGTGAAGTACAGCACTAGATCAGAGCAGTTCTAGACTTCCTCCCCAGGAACACTGTTAATATTTTATTATGTTCCAAGGAAAATGAATTCTATCTCCTTGTTACAAGGCTATTTACATTCATAAAAGGTACCATTTACTTAAATAAATAAAATTTTAAAAAATCAACCCCCCAGAAATATAAAATGAAAAATATTTTATCTTTGCTACAATGAGAAAGATGGAAATTATGACTTGGTCTAGCCAGGATGACTGAAGTATTTTAAACTTTTGTTTTCTAGTCGCATACTCAAGTTTTGACATCAAAAGCTGCTAATCAAAATTTTATTTTCTTTCTCACATCTAGTTTTCAAGAGTATTAAAAAACAGAGCTTGGCCTACCTTCAAGCAAGCTAAGTCAAAGATTTCACCACTTCACAGCAGTGATTTCTGTCCAACCAATTGCCATATCAATGTGATGGAAGTGTCTTACCCTAAAACCTCAACTTCTGTTGGGAGTGCCTTTGGTGTACAGCTAGACAGCAGAAAACATTCTTCTCATGAGAAAGAAAATAAAAACACTGATCAAGGTAAGCCCGTTGAGAATAAAGGAACTAATTCTAGTACTTCTAGTACTATCCTCCTGTTTTCAAGACTTAGATTTGTTTGGAAACATAATAAAGGCTAGTCATAATTTCACACCAACTTTATATAGCTTGACTTAAATAGCTTGACTTTCATATGCAAAATAAAATGCAAAAATAAGTAACTACATAAAGTTTAAAGCAGGAGTATTTCAAATTTCATTACATATTTTACAAACTTCAAAATTTATGTTAAAAAAAGGTATCAATGTAACTTCTTTGTATTATTCCCAGGTAAACTGAATCCCATGGTTTATGTTCAACATACCATTACTACTATGGCTGCCCCTTCAGGACAGTCTCTTGGCCAGCAAGAAGGCCATGGTCTGAGATACCTCTTAAAAGAAGAAGACTTAGAAACACAAGATGTGTATCAGAAATTGCTGTTCAAATTACAGACTGCACTGAAAGAGGTGGAAACATGTGTCTGTCAAATAGATGAGTAAGTGAATGTTACCATCTGGACTTGCCTTTAATTTTTCCATTGAAGATACAGATAAATCTGGGTTTTCATTTTTTTAAAGTATGGGATTAATATTGACTACAGACAGAATTGTGATATAGCAAAATATTTAAGCGTAGCTAATTTTATGTGGTTTTTTTTTGTTTGTTTTTTTCTTTGCTTTTTTCCAGTTACCTGATTTTTTTTTCCACATTAGTTTATAGCTTTTCTGTAGAATGGACTAATAATTTTGAGGTGAGAGAAATATGAGGTCCATGTCATCTAAAATTTCACTGGGAGTGGAAAAAAAGGCCAGAGGTACAAAAATAGCTCCTACGTAACTCATGAGATATTGTTAAATAGTCCTGAAGATGAATTTGTAGGCAAAGTATTTTTCATCCTTAGGAAGATTATTAATTTAATAGACATTTTTCAAAAACAAATTAGCCTTAATTAAGGACTCCTGGTCTAGAGAAAACTCTTGAGTGATCAGGACACTTGGCTTGAATGTGGGACACCCAGAGTCACATCACAGTTTGTTCGAATTCAGGAGAAGGATTTTAAACTTACTTTTCCAGTTTTGAGGTAAGTGAATTGACTGCTTGGGATGAGGATGAAGGAGGATAATAGGTGTTTCAGTTCTGAAAGATCCCTTATGTAAATGTCAGAAATGATTTCTTTCAAAAATATAAATTACATACATTTTTGAGTTTAAAAGCTCAGCTTTCATGACCTTTCTTGAGTTTAGACAAGTGGTATGTCATTGTTTCTGTTGTTTTGAGGACTGTAAAACAATTAGTCCTTTCATAGTTATTTCTGAGTAGGTGGTTGTTTTTTTTGTTGGTTTGTTTTTATATATATATTACTGTAGTAGTAATGTAATTGTTACATAGTAATAAGTAAATGTAATGTATTGCTATACTTTAATAGGAATGAAAGTAAGTATAGCCTGATTATTATTTTTATTATTATTATTTTTAAGGAAAGAGTTGCTTTCTGTGCCTTTAAGTAGTTCTGCTAACTATCATGATGGAGTCAGTTAATTAAATTTAATGTGATTTCAGTGTTTGGGTGTACTGAAAAAATGACTGTCTGCAGAACCTGTATTGTCCATGCTCCTCAGGGAAGTCAGTAGATATATATGGAAGTTCACTCAGTATTTCAGGAAGCACCATTTACCAGTCTGTCACGCCTTTCCTTTCCACTCCCTTGAGCTAGTGATATAAAAGCACATGAACTTATTAGCCTTTCCATTGTACACATGTGTACACAAGTGTACAACATACATATGTCTACAGACACTCATACATATTGTGTATACATATGTATCATATATCTATATGTATTCATTCTGTGAGTCACACAGTTACGAAAGTAAACACAAGATTTCACGTTTTCTTCTTTCATAAAGTTCCAATACAGTGACCTTACAGTGACTGGAGCATGAATAAGGCACACAAAGTTATTTAGCAAATGTTACTTTTTACTATTTGTAAGATTAGCCTTTTCAGGCTTTATTCCTCACAGACTTTGAGTGGACTGCTAGCATATAATTATTGTGGAGGAAAGCAGTTCATACAGGCAACGGGATAGCCAAGGGACCTACTTAAAAGTGCTGAACAGGAAAGAGGGAAGCCAGGACTATCTGGGTGTGAGCAGTTAAGCAGTACATAGCGCATTGTATCAGAATACACGGTTACAGCTACTAATTAACTTCTGAGAGAACTGTTAGGATTACTGACAACAAAAGATAGAGTAAGAGGGTAGAATAATGGAATAGCTGTGGTTTAACTAGAAATATTCATACTTCAACAGCTAAGAACATACGCTTAAACATACTGATCTGTGAACTTTTTACAAAGACTGTACAACATCTGTTTTCTCTTGCAACACGGACAGCAATGAAACTCATGTCTTTATTTCCTGAATTGCCTATTATAAGCAATGCTCATTCCTATAGTTTTCTCAGAAAAGGAAATATGAACACGGGTAGCACAAATCTAAATTTAAGTGATATAAATTGGGCTACTAACTGACTATTTTGTACCTTTCATAATAGTAGCATTGAGCAACTATTGCTCCTTCATGTTATTAGATGTCTCTTGACATGTCATCAGTAACATGTCATCTAGACATGTTACTAGATGTCTCTGCTCTGTGCTGAGGTCAGCAACGGGCTGTTTCTCTACCCCCAAAATCTAGGTATTTATTAGTGTTATCTGTCCAACCTCCCTATATGTTAGTGAACGAAAGAGAACTGAAAAAGAAGTGTGTTTCACCCGAAGAGCAGGTCTGTAAGGGCTTTGTGGATTATGGGAAGAGGATATGTAAGAGAAGATTGCGTACTGCTAGCATTATCTTCATAATAACATCCATCATGGCTCCTTGAATAAGTACTGATGGAGAGGGAAAGAGAGGTACACACAAAAATACATTTGTTCCCTTCCCACAGCCTCAAAGCTCTACTGACTCTTCATTCAAGTAGTTTAATAATATCACAGTATTTCGTTAGTACTGTTGCCAGATGCCCACCATTAACAGGAGGTGTTATGCAGGAATCAGTGCTTCTTCCGGTGGCTCTCTTATATGGTGACTTTGTTGTGTTGTTGGTTCACTTGGACCCAGCATGCTCCCACAATCCCAGGTGTTTTTTTGAAAGATGTCTGTTGGGAATACACAATATGCTTGAACATTTTCCAATGTTTCCTCATCTTCCACTCAGGAAAGGTTGCACAGTTTTTTGTTACTGCATGTGGATCTCTTTTTAATGCATAGACAGTCCATAATGGGATTTAGTTTTTTTCTGACATACTTTTAGAATTGTGTTGATTTGAGTTCCATATAAGATTACTTCCACATATAAGGATATTTTGGTGAAGTTTTAAATTTCTCTGTTTAATGGAAATTTCCTTCATAGTTAAAGGGACTTTCTGGCTATTAGTTACTGCTCTTACACATGCTTCTCCTCTAAGATGTGTCTAAGATAATTTTACTTGGTGTAGACCATCTCCAAAGAAAGTACAAGGTTCATATTCTATGTTTAAAAAGAAGAAACACTTCAGAAAATAAAAGTGTATCTAAGCATGATTAATCTGTTAGTTTTTTTTGAGACCAGGTTTGGGTTTGTGTGTTTTAGGCTCTCTGAACAGGGTTTCTAAAAGCACTTCATTGACCTCAGGAACTACCAGCACCAGAACTCTGTTATCCAGAGTTCCAGCTTTCGTTCATGGTAGTTCAGCAAAAAAAATCTCCTTAGAAAAAGAGCTTGCCTGCTGAGAGAAAGTGAAAAGCTCCCTTAGGAAAAGCTCCAGCTACTTTCATCAGTCTTTTACCGAGATCTTGGCAGCAGTGACTAAACAGTCACATAAAAGAACAGGATATAATAGTCTGTCTGTATCTTGACAAATAATTACTCAGGGAAAGATATTTTCATGAGCTGAAATTGCAATTCATTATGCTTGTTGTTTGTTTCTTACTCTCGATTACTTTCTTGCAACAGCAAAATCCACAAGAAGTTACTAGAATTTATCTGCCCAAAGACCATTTTTGTTTTCCTAGAAGTGGATGATAAGGGGAAGGCAAGAAAAAAAGAGAAGCATATATTATTAATCCTTGTTCTTATCTCACCTCATCTTCCAATAGACACTGCTACATGTCCTTCTTGGAACTGACCTGTTATTTTAAGGGCACGGCTAGAAGGATCTGCCATGAATTTATTTAATCCCTTTTTGAACCCTTGTTGTGTTTTGATATTCAGAAAATTCTGTACTATTCAGTTTTACAAGTATGAAGAACTGACACAAAACAGGTCTCTCTAGTAGATGGGTAAATTCAAAATCCGGTAGAATTATGGGGTTTGTGTAGATAATCTATTTATGTTTTAGTTACAGTTCAGATCAGTACCTTTTCCTGTATTCCTATCATTCTGTATTACAGAATGATAGAATGGCTTGGGTTGGAAGGGACCTCAAATATCATATACTTCCAGCAGCCTGCCATAGGCAGGGATGGCACCTACTAGATTAGGATGCCCAGGGCCCCATGCAACCTGGGCTTGAACACCTCAAGGGATGGGGCATCCGTGGCTTCTCTGGGCAACCTGTGCCAGTGCCTCACCACCCTCTGAGTGAAGAATTTCCTTCTAAGAAAGGAGATAATTTATCCTATGTAGGATAATTTGTTTCTTGTTAGCTTGTAGCAAAAGCAAGCTATACAAGAGGTGCTGTGATTCTGTGATTCTGTTTCCCATCCTTGTTTCCTTCCAGTTAACGTCAAACTCTATGTTAACATCTATCATGCCATGATTTCGGTGAGACAGAGCTTGATATGCTGTTTGAGTTATGCGTTCATTGCTACACATTAAACAAACAGCATTATGGGGATAGTCTACCCTGCTGCATTTCCAAGGTGTATCATTTCTTAATTTCTTGCCCTGACTTTGTGAGTCAGAAGTGTGTGTGTACTCAGAACTGTTGTGGTTGAACACTGTAGAAAATGTCCATGTTTTGTATGCAAAAAGTCACTGCTCTGAGTCCAGGAACTGAAGCTTTCAAGAACAGCTTAGAATCATGTTGTTTTCTGGTAGATTCTTTGTGAATATAGTGGAGAAAACAATAGCTTGTTACTAGTGTAACTGTAGCTGAACAATGTTAAATAAATCATCATTTTGTTAGGATTAAGAATGGGTGAGTTCCCCACCTTTCATAATGGATTGTGAGAAATCAGTGTAGAGGAAGGAACTTTGAATGCTACCTTTTAATAAAAATAAAAGCAGCATTTTTATTCACAAAAATATGCATCTCCTGTAGTTTCAGAAGTAAAAATGTGTAACAGGACCAATGGTCTGAATTTGCCAGTGTTGATCATTCTGACAGCTCCTAAGTTAAAACCCTGCTACTGTGGTTAAGTAATTAACAGAAAAAAAGCATAAATCAATGTCTTCTGATTTCAGGAAAAAAAAAATGAAAAATTTAGAAAGTAGTTTTAGCAAGAAAAATGTTGCCATACAAATACTAGTTTGAAAATGTTATTCTAACAGTGTTGAAGTGATAGAAATTAAAGCAGAACTGTCTGTATTAGCTGTTCTGAACTTGAAAGTAATTTAGAGCTTCTCATTATCAGTATGAATTAGTCACTCAAGAATATGAACCTTTTGCTTCCAATGTCTGTGCATATTCCAAATGTAGCAGTTTGTAATGTTCTCTGTTCTTGACTGAATGTAATTTTTGTGCTCTTCACATAAGCTTGTAAATTAATCATCAGTTTTACTAGTGATAGTGGCTTAGACACTTTGGATGTGAGAAAATATACAGGTATGTTAGTAATGATTCTTAAAATGACATAGTAAAATAGCTTGTGATGTAGGCTGTCATATCTGCTACAGTATTAATTAAGAAAATACATGTTTTTCACAGAGAAGTATTTTCTTTGGCTTGTTTTCTTGATTTATGCTGACAAGTACATGGTTCATGCTTAAAAATAGTTCCTTTAATATAAAATGTGATTCCAAATATTCAAGACTAGGCTGTATTTCTTCCCCAAGTGGAATCTTGCCTTCATACAGGATTGAATATTTATTAATGCTGATAGGTTTCGTTGATTAAACCGTGATTGAATAAACTGTTAGGATTTTCAGTAACAGAATGTTCCGCTTTCTTTCCTCGATTCAAATAGATACAGGCTGAATTAGGATACTCCCTTCACATATCTTAGAATAATATTTGAAGGATGTTGATGAGAAATAACCTGTTGGTAGCTCACTTTTGAAAAATATTAAAATATATATATTTTTTTGTGTGTGTTTGTCTCACAGCCTTCTTTCTTCAATAACATATTCTCCCAAATCAGAACGTAAAACGCCTGAGCCTTTAATACCAGCAGACAGTGATAATGAAAAGGGAGAAAGGAATGGGAAGAAAGTCTGTTTCAGTGTGACAGGTGATGAACAAGAAGATTCTGGTCATGATACCATCAGCAACAGGGATTCTTACAGGTAACTTTACTAATAATATTTTTGTTCATCTGTCAACCAAGTCAAGCCTATGGGTTTGTATACTGTCAAGTGACTATGAAGAATATCAAAATATAATGATTCTGACATTTCTAACAGAGGAATAACTGTTGTCAAGATGTGTTACAAGGTGTGTAAAATAAACTATTTTTTGATCACAGTTTAGTTATTAGATCTCAGTATCCTTCACCTTAATAGGATATTGCAGCCCGAGCTGTAAGGTTTTTCTTTAGATTACTCATTTTATAACATAAAGAAATGGTTTCTGTTATGATGCTCCCCAGCAATAAACCAAATATCTGCCATGGAAAGCTAGTTGCCTCAGCCACTGCTCTTGCTGATCTTAAGGAAAAAAAAAATCTCAACATTTATTCATTATCTTCTTCCACTCAATATTGTAGCATCATCCCACATCTAGAATTCATAATACATCACCTTTACTGTGAATTAAAATACAAAGAATTTTGAAAAGGAAGGAGTAATTATAGCAAGCATAGGTCTTTATAAACACCACCTTCTGATGCTTAGAGAGAATTGATTAATTACATTTGATATAAAATCTAAATTAAAATTTTAGCTGCAAGTAAGATAAGGCTTTATTATGTGTTCATTATCATGGTTCATTATTATGCTTAGGAAGCAGAATCTCACTAGGGTCATAGTTTTTCTATAGAAGGCTGTGTTGCTGAGATCTTGTCTGTGTTGCTCTTTCATAAGCTAATATTTGATTACTGCAGTGTGGTTGATAGGAACTCTTTGTTAGAGTAGAAATAGAAATATAGATATAAATTCAAACAGAAATAAACATAGAGGTAATTTGCACAGCTCAAGTCCATCTCATTCTAAGGATGGGGAAACCACAAGCAAAGTACAGTTGCATCTGAAGTATTCTTAGGGGTTTCTGCATGTTCGGGGTACGTCAAACTCTAGTCTCCTGCACTTGCTTGAGTGGGCAGTACCACAGTTGGCACTGAGTTTACATGTAGAGAAAGAAAGTGTGAGTTAGGACATGATAGCTATTTGTTTAGAATAATATCTTTATACTGATAGTAGTCACTTGTAGTCTACTCTGGCTATTTAGGAATGATAAAATCTAGGAATTTGTATGGAGAATAATTGCAAAATCTGTGAGTTTAGAACATTTGGTAGAATGAAATTGGATTTGTTTATTTGTTTAGGAACCACATCAGACAATACTTAAAACTTAGAGATCCCATTATGCCACTGTAACATTGTAAGAACTTGTATGCTAATTTCAACTGTTAGAATGCCCAAATTCTATGTTGTAGGGCCTCATTCTAAACCTTGCAGTACAACACAGTAAAAATGCAAAATGATGTAGCTAAGTAGTTACATCTAATCTGTTTCTAATTTTCATGTGTTTTATTTTCTCATGCTTGGCACAATCCAGTTTTAAAAAACCTTCATCTTCCCTTTGGAGACTTCAATATGTGAATAGAGTTAGGTGGAAAACATTCTTAATATCCAGCCAGAAATTCTTAATACTCCTTGGGACTGTTCACCCTCTGTTAGGAACATGCTGTTACTGATGTCTTTTCACCTATTTATTGGATCTGATTCTAATAATGTCATATTGCTTCAATTAAACATTTTCTCCACTCAGTTACCTAGCTGGCTACAAGGCCAAAATGTAAGTCAGTATGCCAAAACTAGTAAAAGATAACTTCTATTTTTTTTCTTTTTTTTAAAAAGTAGGGAACTCATGGATGCATGAATTACTGCAGAAATATATATATGTAAACACCGTGGTATATGGTACACCCGATACATAAAACCAGAAACAGATCATTGCATGTAAATATGCTTTAGGTACATTTATACATTATCTTGTGTTCACTAAGGTTTTAAAGACTCCCTCTGCTGGATAATTCCTATCATTTCCTGTAGTGAAACTAAATGGTCTTCATGAATTGAATATATCATTCACTGTTGAAGTATTTGAATTCAAATGAGGGCCTCAGGGCCTCATTCAGCCTGGTCTTAAACACCTCCAGGGTTGGGACATCCACAACCCCTCTGGGCATTTTTGAGAGGATGAGGTGAATGAATGTAATATCTACATAGAGAAAGCAGCAGAAAAACACACAAGTTTTAATCCCCGTATATCCTTACTAGAGCAATATGGGTGAAGTTTTGTATGCCTAAAAATTTGCACTGAAGTCACAGATGTAAATGTCTATGCATCTTTCATAGAATGAACAGTTGTAAAAGATGGGATTATAGACTATATTTTGGCTGGCAGAGAAAAAGTAGTTTGTAGTTTGAGTTTGACGGATTTAAAATTGATTAAATCTGTTCTAAATCTGTTATGGATTGTAGTTTACAAGTCATAAACCAGAGTACTTCATCATGTTGTATTAGTTATGGACTAGGAGAACAATTTTTAAATGTGGAGTTACTGAACAGTTGGAGGCCACAGTTTTAAAAACTGTCACTCATGAAAGAAAATTTGGTTGTTTGAATTGAAAGTGTATATTTTCAGTCTGCAAGTACTTGTTTACATGCAAGGTGAAGGGAGACAACTGAATCATCTGTTCTGGAAACCTTGCCCTCTGAGTCCTACCGTGCTTGCAAATTATATGACAGCCTAAGTATAGGGATCTTTATTGTTGATAAACAATTGTAAAGACCATCTCGTCATTAAAGTAAAAATTAGAAAAGGGAGAGAATGTCCATAACTTTGGTATAAAGCCTGTGTAAAAGGACATGACTTTGTTTTGTTTTGTTTTCCAAGTGATTGCAACAGCAACAGGAACTCCATTGCTTCCTTCACCAGCATTTGTAGCAGTCAATGCAGTTCTTACTTTCACAGTGATGAAATGGATTCAGGTATGTCTAGAAAAGTCAGCTATGAACCTGTCATCAGTTCCTTTAACTCAATTTTATTCTTTTCATTTGTCTGGCAGTTTTGTTGCTGCTTTTGTTTTAAAAATTGCTTCCTCCTTGGTAATAGAAGTGTATCATTTTGTTTCTGCCTAGCTAGTGCTGCACTTAAGAGTCCTTCTGTGAAAGACAGCCAACATTCCAGCATCTCTGTAAATAGACTGAAATAGTTAGAGCTCTTAGAGTGGCTGCTTTTAACCACTTTCGTGCCCTGACCTTGACAGCGCATTATGTTGCACAGAGTAAGGAGCATTTTAGGTGAGTCCAGAATGCTCTCCCAGCCTGCATCAGTGCCCAGAATGCAGGATATGGCTGTGTATGTTTGTAGGAAGGAATGTGAGACCACATAGAAGCACATTTTTGTTTATGCCATGACAAATTTAATTTAAATAAATGCAGCTGCTAATAGGACTGAAATGGGATTTAACTGCATGGAATATAAGGTCATATACTCAGGGACTAATAATAATAAAAATATTTGCTCCAAGCTGGGAGTTTATCATTTGGGAATGATTTAGGAAGAGAAAGAACAGGGAATATTAGCTGAATTTGAGCCACCACTGGGACTTGGCCATAAAGAAGGCTAATTTTTTTGCTGGTCACATCAGTTTTCAATTGGGATAGGAAAATATTAATGACATTATCCAAGGTATCTGAGATACCTTTTGAAAAATGTAATTCTAGTCAGCTACTTTCAAGAATTGGAAAGAGTGGAGCAGACACAGAGGAAAAGGATGAAGGACATAAACAACTGTTAATAAAAGAGGAAACACAAGGTCTTTAACTTAGGATATGAATGAGTTAATATGCAGTAATGCAACAAAAAGCTGAGGTACTGGGGTACCTAAAAGAATATCTCTGCTAGCCAGGTCCAGATACAGTGTTCACGTTGATTAATTTTGCCACTCAGTGAAACTCCCACTCTCTTGGTGACTGAATTTTCTCCTAGTTCCAAAGCTAGCCTGGCTAACTCCAGATCAGGGCTCTTTGGCACTGTGCTCCATCTGTTAAAATTAAAATCCTGTGTACGGTTATAACTGCTGTCTGTAAGGACATCTAAAGGAGCTAAAAAAAAACAAACAACAACAACAACAAAAAAACAAACAAGGAGACAAAAGTGCTATTTAAGTGTTTGACATAAGAAAAATGAGTCCAGGTTGACCATGAATAAATTTGGGTTATAAATTATCAAGTGGCTACTTCTTATCTGTCACTGCAACAGCAAGGAGGAAAACCAGTTTTAAGCTCAATTTTTCAGTTTTTGAAAAAGTTCAACTTGCATCACCTGTTGTCTGAGAGTGCAAGTGACTGAGGGCAGTGACCTAGGAGAGTACTTTTCCTTTGTGTTGTCTTAGGAAATAGTTTTCTCTGTACCACTAAAATCTTTGTATCAAATACAAGATTTGGATACCATGCTGTTTTAATACCAAAATATCAGAGTGATTTCAATAGTAAGAACATTAAGATTGTGAAGTGTCGGTACAATCCCTACAAAAATTCCATGGTGAATGCATTTCAGTGACTTTGTGATCTCATGTATTATTACAGTTTCACACTCCTTAGTTGTTTAGTCTCATGGTTAGGGTGTTGTCCAGCACAGAAGAATCCTATGTCCTTGTCATACAATTGCTGAGGATGGAAGGGACCTCTTGAGATCATCAAATCTAATCTCCTGCTCAAGCAATAATCCAGAGCATGTTCCCCAGATCCATGTCCAGTTGGGTTTTGAATAAGAACTCTAAGAGCTACTTCTGTATTATCCATTGACTGCTTAATGCAAAATACATAGGGAGAACAGTTGTATGCTGTATAACACACTGTAGACTTGTGTTTCTGTCCCTAGAACCATGGTGGGTATAATCCTGAGTAAAAGTGTGTGTGCAAAGCAGATTATCCAAGCTATAAAGATTTTGGAAAATGTGCTGAGATTTCTAAACAATTTTTAATTTTAAAATATTTTTCAGGTGATGAGCTTCCCATAAGTGTTCGAATCTCTCATGATAAACAAGACAAGCTCCATAGCTGTTTGGAGCATCTTTTTGGTCAAGTATGAGATGACTTTTCTTGGCTTTAATACTAATGTCCATGTTTGAGCTAAGATGTCTTTAGCAATACTTTTTTTTTTTTTTTTTTTTTTTTTTTTTTTTTTACTTTTGCTTTCCACTGTTTATTGGGATGGTATGTATTTGCTCCTTCTATTTCTGTTTTCTGTAAATAGTTTAAAATTTCAAATTAAATAGGCCCTTAGATTTATTAACATTATCTAGCCTTGAGCTTTAACTATAGCTATTAGGTAAGAAAGCATCCAAAACTGCTTTTTTCTAGTTCATGTTTCTTAAAGAAAAATAGAAAATATTTTTCTCACAGAACTTTAATCCCAACAGGTCGATTCAATTGTCAATCTTCTGAAAGGACCAGCTGTGGTGAGGGCCTTTGAACAGACAAAATACTTTACACCAGGCCGAGGCCTACAAGGTAAAATTAATTCTATCATCAGAATCAAAAGGAAGCTTTAATGGTTTTTTGGGTATGGCTATATGTTCTTTGAGCTGGGTGTTAAAAATTTGATTTTGCTTATTCATGCCATGTTCTGCAATAACCGTTTTTGATTTTTTTGTCAAGTAGTTTGTATCCTTAGTGGAAAACTTGCACAACATATAAAAGAATGTCAGGTTTCTTGGAAAGTCAGCTTTAAACTGTAGACTCTGAACCGACTATAGAATTGCTGAGGTTTTTGAAGTAAGAAGCAGGATTTTTTTTTTTTTTTTCAGGTGTTTTATTACATTTTTGTCTCAACTTATCAAGCAATTACCAATCTATTTTAATATTAATGCCAGTGTTCTAGTATTTTTTGTAGATACTTTATTTGTGAAGCTGATTTATAAATCATTTGAACATGTAAATTTATAGTCACAGTCGTATTTATATCAAATACGTTATTTGTTACTGATTATTTAAGGAAATTTTGTATGCAATTTCAGATACTCTGCCAGCACTTACATAGTTGCTAAGTCTAAGTGTATAAATAAACAAATGGTGATAGCCATAAGATTGCGATAAAAAATTCAAAAGACTTCTAGTGAACTGAGTTTGTTTTTTTTTTTTTTTAAAAAAAAAAAAGGTCAACAGGAGACAGACTGTTGTATTAGTATTAGTATGCATAATTGTGTAGTAGGTTTTATTACAATTTTATTGAGTCTGCATATATATCTTTTGGCAAAGAAAACTAATTGTAGATGGCCAGAGGGTGGATCTCTGACTTTTATAGATCACCAAAATCCTACTAAAGTCAACAGAACATAATTACTGTATACAAATTACCTGGTTTTATGAAGCCTCAAGCCTCAGTGAGTTTGTGTGGAAGTCACTTCCTCCTTCCCCTTCTTCTCCCTTTTCTTTTTTTCATTTCCAATTTTGGGACCAATGAGAATTAACCTAGAACATTTGTACTTGCTTACTTAAGTTTCTCATTTTTTCAGGTTAAGTACACGACAATCTTACAGAATAAAATGTTAACCTTTCAGCAATTTAATAAATAATGAATTAGACACAAAATATGGACAAGCTTAATGTTTTACTCTTGGTCTTTGCTATGTTCAGGAGCAATACGAGGAACACTTTGAGAGATCTGAGAGACTAGGTTAAGGAATAGTTAAATTTGTCTTAAAGAAAGTTTAATTTTCTGATTGGATTAATTTTGCCGACATTTGCCTCTAAACGTTCTAGGCTCTCTCTTACTCCATGGAGACAGGCATCTTCTATCTTACATACTTCTTTCAGAAAGAATCATGTTTGGGAACACTGCTCTCTCTCTCTCCTTTGGTAAAGTAGGGTGCTTAGACAATTGTTAGACTTGTAACCCTAACTTTTAGAGTTAAAAATGATGAAACCTGTATGAGGTGTGAAACATTTAGAAAGAAACAGTCTTCCTGTGACTTTCTCAGGAAGTTTAAACAGAAAAAATATTATTTTTATCTTTGCATAGAGTTTCAGCAGGAAATGGAACCGAAGCTTATCTGTCCAAAGAGGCTACGACTGCACATCAAACAAGACCCTTGGAACCTTCCCAGCAGTGTCCGCAGTCTTGCCCAGAATATCAGAAAATTTGTTGAAGGTCAGTGTGTACAACATGGCTGTAAACAAAGTTTATGATAGAAAACCTGGGAAGAGGAAGGGGAAAGATACAACTGCTTCATGTTGCTGCTAGGCAAGGTTTGCAGAACACCATTCTGTCAATGGGAAATGCTTGAATTTGAGGACTTACTTGTGTTTGTAGTAACAAGGTTAGTGGAGTACACCTAAACTGCTTGATGCTCACTCTGTAGACTTCAGATACTAAAGAGAAAATAGTCTCTCTTGACAAGTTAAGCCAGATGAACCATATGTTGCACGTGCTGGGTTATTTCAGGTGCTGCTGAAATGTAGTGAGCTTGATTTATTTATCACAGAACTTCACAGAACAGATACACCAAAATGTGTCTTTCCTTCTTGAAGTTAAACACCTTTTTTTTTTTTTGGTACTATCTTTAATGGAAAGATGAAGACTCTGCAGGACAACTTCTGTCCCATTTCCTGTTCTTATGTGTCATTGATCTGGAATCGTTATCCTTCTGAAATCATTCTCCTTCTACTGCCATGAAGACAAACCTCTTCCACTGATTTTCAGTCACTCATTCCATCACAACTGCTGCCATATCTCACTTCTTCCTCTAGCTCCCTTTCACCTTTGTATAATAGTTAATTAGTACTGTCTTTCTCCCTCCCTCCCCCACATCTCTTTTTCTCTTTTGCTCTTTCTCACTCTTTCTCTCATGCTCTCTTGCTCTTGCACTCTCTTTCTCTTTCCCTTTCTTCCATAAGAAAGCTTTATTTCTTGTACTGTTTGATAGTGAAACAGAAATAATGAGCAAAATAATCTTTACAGAACTACTTGTACTAGGATTCTATGTGGGAACAAAAACTTTAGTCTGTCAGGTTTAGTTTTAAATTGTTTGAATTGTTTAAATTGTTTAAATAATGGCATTCGTTTCATTTTAGCTTCTTTCAAAGGCAGGACTTGCCTTTCATGAACCCAGGCTGACTGGGCCTGGTCCAGTGGTCCTGCATACATTGTGTGATTGCATTCAAGATGACCTGTTCCATCACCTTTCCTGGCACCGAGGCCAGGCTGACAGGCCTGTAGTTCCCTGGGTCCTCCTTACGACCCTTCTTATAGATGGGCATTACATTAGCAAGTCTCCAGTCATCCGGGAGCTCTCTGAATGACCATGACCGGTGATAGATGATGGAAAGCAGCCCAGCAATCACATCTGCTAACTCCCTCAGCACCCTTGGGTGGATCCCATCTGGCCCATGGACTTGTGACAGTCCAGGTGGAGTAGCAGGTCTCTAACTGTTTCCACCTGAACTGGGGAGGAGGGGTGGGGGTGGGGGTGTCCTTGACTTCCAGGTGAAGGATGAGCACCCCAAGGATAAGTGGTCTGACTATTAAAGACAGATGCAAAGAAGGCATTAAGAAACTCAGCCTTTTCCTTATGTGCAGTAGTCATGTTTCCCCCTGCATCCAGTCTAGTTTCCTTATTGACTGGGAAAGGGGAAACATAAGCCCATTTCTTAAAAGGGAAAAAAAGGAAGAGCCAGGGAACTAAAGGTCAATCAGCCTTACCTCTGTGTCCAGCTAGATCATGGAGCAGATCCTTCTGGAAACTATGCTAAGGCACATGGAATGGCTTTAAACTAAAAGAGGGTGGATATAGATCAGATATAAGGAAGAAATCAGTGGATGGTGAGGCACTAGCGCAGGTTGTCCAGAGAAGCTGGATGCACCCCCCTCCCTGGAGATGTTCAAGGCCAGGTTGGTTGGGGCTTTGAGCAACCTGATCTAGTGGCAGTTGTCCCTGTCCATGCCTTTTTTTTTTTTTTTTCTGTTAATAAATTACAGTAGCTAACTCTCTTGGAACTGTTCTGCTTGTAAGTGATGGTGGTTCAGAGACCTGAACAGTAAAAGGCATTATTCATGGGCTGTTCAAGGAGAACATGCAATCTGACTTACCTTCACTCATCACTGTGTCTTGGAATTTATCTGCCAATTTTAAATATTCTTGGCTCTCCCTTTCCATTCATGGCATCTAAGCATTTGTCAGAGATTTCCAGCAACTGGCTTCTGTGCCAACTTCTTAACCAAATAAGTAGTTTAACATTTGAAGTTATCATCTGAAGCTGTTTATTCACCATTAACAGTCTTCACAGCTTTTTGCTCTATTGTAGGTGTTGTGTTTTTTTTCTTTAAGTTGATTCCTATTCCACCCCCAAAGTGATATCACTAATAATTGTTCCTGAGAATCAAGAGGAACGTGGTACACATCTTCACTATCATTTTGATCTACCTGTGGGACCAAGACCTTCATGTGATGGAGAGATACCTGAAAGCCAAGGTTCTTGTGGTTTCCCTGGCACAAATAGTGTGAAGGAGAAATAGGACAGTGGAAGTCAATAATTGCTTCTCAAGGCTTAGTTTACAAGGCATGTCTGGACAGGTATATTTAATTCAGTGTTGAAAAGATTCAGAGCAGAAATGCATCCCTCAGGCAGTTTTGGGAAACTGCTGTCATTTAAACAAGCTTAGGCTTGTATAAATTAAAGTTGAGACAAAACCAGCAGCTGTATCTAACTAAAATCAGATGAGCACAAAGCATGGTTAAAACGCTATAACAGCTAAGTTTTCCCTACATATCCACACTTCTTGTTTTCTTCTTTTTACTTTTGCCATTTTGTATTGTCCTCACATATGGTGAGGACACCTAGAAGAACCATGAGTACTGCCCTGAGCTGTTTCTAGCTGAAAGCCTAACACATGGTACAGTGACTTACCTTCCTGTTTTCCTCATTTGCCCGATGCAGAGAAAACAAAATATGTGCCCTAATTTGCTTGGTTGGGCTTATGACTCTCTTAGCAAGTTGATTAAAGTCTGGGAATATACAAAGCTGTTAGAAGAATTCTCATGATTTTTTTTTTCCTAAGCAAAAGGCAATGTTTTAATAATTGAGCAGATATATTTGTCTTTTACATCAGGTTCTACAGGAAGTAGGCAAAGGAAACCACAGATAGAAATATGTTCACCATGGGAAAAAAAATGTTGTGAATAAAATTTCAAGTATTTATATAAGTATTTACGCATTATTGATGAATGCTAAAATAAAGATGAATGCTCTCAGTGAATGCATCTCCTTATTGAAAACTGACTCATTTTTGTTTTCAAAAATACACCGCAGGCTATTGTAATTTTTTATTTACTCCTCTGTTGTTTTGTAGAATGTGCTGTATTAGATCAGTCTGATTAGCAACTTAATGAAGAGGGAGACATGGGAGCCCCGCAAAAATGAAATGTTTAATTCCTAGATCTTAGATTCTTTTATTTTCTTTGTTTAATAAGTATGAAGAAATGCAAAAACACAGAATGCCTTGAGGATGAGAGGATGATTGTTCTGAACTATCAGTTTTCTTTTTATTAGTATTGGAATTACGAGAACAACAACAACAAAAAGCTATGAAGGTTTGTTTGCACAATTAAAAAAAAAAAAACTAACAAAAAAAAAACTTCTTGGCAGTAGTTTAAAACATATGTGGAGATTGCTTTATCTCATTTCATTTGTTCTACCATATCATTAGAGAAAGAGAAGTTTACCATGGTTACAGTGAAAGTGAGCCCTAGAAGGCTAATCAAGATGATGGACTTGAAGAGTTTTCTGATGAAATAGTAAACAGATTTTGGGAGGATTTATCTTCAGCTAAGTAGCTAAAGAAAAGATGGAAGTTATTTCTTGGTGTGAGTGGCCCTACTAGATTTTCAGACCAATAAAAATGAAGACAAGTTCTTGGCAGAGGCAGATGTTCGAGGATAGAGTGTTTGATTTTCTTGCAGGAGAGAGCAGTAGCCAGAGCCGGAATTCAGAAGAGCTGATGAATAGAGAATAATGAATAGAGAATAAATAGATAATAAAGAATGATGTACCTACAGGATTTTGAATGTATGTGAGATGTGTGATGAGAAACAGAAAGCACAGGAAAAAAAAAAAAAAGAATGATGACTAGAGTAGGAACCTGGATAATTAGCCAGACAGGTGAAAAGAAAGAGAACCTTCATAAGGAAAGCAAAATCACAATACGACGGTATAACAGCAGAAAGATGTAAGGAGAGCAAAGAGAAGGATAAATCTCTCTTGTTCCTTCTTCCCACCTCCCCTCCCCACCTTCCTTTTATATATATATATGTGGAGAGAAAATAATATTTTAGAGCAAGTCAAGTTTATAGGCACCAAACTTGATGAGGAAGTGCATTTGTTTTGCTAACACAATAATTTTAAACTTCAATAGGAAATACTATGCATTTGAGAAATTCCACACTTATTTTAATTTAAATTATGAGTAAGGAGTGAAAGAGCCTTCAGTCGTTAAATACGTCAAAAATGTATTTCAATTTAAATAGTAAAATATGCAGTACAAATCTTAGTCTTTAGTCTTATTTCAAAAGTATCTTCAGATGTGAGAAACATAATAAAACTAAAATCTGTCCTTGGAGTGAGAAGTGTTACTGGGAAAAAACAGTATTGTGTTGGGGAAAAAAAAGTACAAAAGAATACTTACGAATAAAAAAAGTTGAAAGCATTTTATAAAGCATATGATCTAAGGAGAAATTGCTAGAGAGTTATTTCCTTCCATATGCCATGTAGCAAGAAGGGGTGAAAACTTTTGGTAACATTTGGAATTTATTTAAAAACAGATGATTGACATCCAAGGTTCTCTTCTAACCCCAGGTATGTCTTTACTTATACAAAACCTAAAAATACTCTCTTGCCTGAGGGTACATTTTGAAATGGAGAAGACTTCTAGCAATGACAAAGGCAAGTTGCTGTGTCCTGTAATTTTCCCATAAGCAGGAAATCATTATTTATAGATACCTCAAATGCTTTTGAATTCAGAGATCTGACAAATCTCATATAAAACAAGCTGCAAGTAATAGCCTCAATGTGTCTAAATGCTTCAGATAGAAAATATATTTCCCTTTATTATATTTGGTTACTAAG
Source organism: Heteronetta atricapilla (assembly GCA_011075105.1). Taxonomy (NCBI): domain Eukaryota; kingdom Metazoa; phylum Chordata; class Aves; order Anseriformes; family Anatidae; genus Heteronetta; species Heteronetta atricapilla. The sequence continues at coordinate 123,373,118 of CM021732.1, forward strand.
CCAGTTACTAAGTTCAGTCTCCAAGATCCCAAGTTATTAATCTCTAAGTTTTTCTCAAATGACAGAAGGCAAAGGCAAAGACTTTTCACCAGGCAATTTTAAAGAGTAACCATTAATTTTGGTTCTTGTACTCCAGCATCTGAGACGTATGTGATGTTTCAAATTTTGAACCTATTAGATTAGTTTCAGTAGGAGACAAGACATTCCTAAACTGTCCTTTGGCCCACATACTCCACAACAACTCTTATATTCCTATTCTTGGAATAGGACTACACAAAAAAGTGGATGTGTGAAAGAAAGGCTGTCACGATGTGAAAGCATGAGAAGTAGTGGTGTGTTCCTACAAGCAGTTACTGTAGAACAATGATGTGCTGGAAGTTTGACACACTCTGAGGTTATGGCAGATTTTATCTGCCTGTTCCTTACCGTGATGGTTTACACATTTAAATTTGTCCTCTGGTACCAGGCAGAAGGGAAGAATCACTTTATTCATCATGAAAACTTGAGAAGGAAAAAAAAAAAAAAAAAAAGAGGAGGGGGATATTTTACATATAATATGCTGTGTTTTTTTTTTTTTTTTCCTTTATTAAAACAGTGTAAAGACATATAGAGGCATTTTTTTTAAGCATCAATTAAAATGCATGTTAAATCTGTACTTTTTTTTTTCCTAGATACTTTAGTATGCATGAGGATAACTGGAAATTTTTAAGTATGGGACGAGGGTGTGGGGGAGGAAATAATTGGGGTGGTGTGGGAGTTGGTGAAAATAGGTCTTGTTTTACAAAGCTTTAAGTCTGGAGTTCTTCATATGTGGACTTGCATTGGCCAGCTGGTATACATGTACTCTGAGGCAGCTGCTGCCTCTTCATGTTTTTTATTTATTTATTTATTTATTTATTTTTTTATTGCTGGTGCTTTTGATAATTATCAATTTTATCAAGTCAAATGTAAAATCTAGTTAAGTTGAGATTCAATACTGTTTTGAAGGTATAAGTCAGGATGGCATACACAAAAACTTAGTGTGAAGCTGATTTTATACAAAAGAACTTCTAATGCATTATTATGTTGGTAAAAACACTTTTAACCATGGTGACCTCAATATATTTTCTTTTTTCTTTAAGAGGTGAAGGCACGGATACTCTTGGCACTTCTTGAGTATACAGGTAATTTGCTTATTTTCGGAAGTGGGACTGAATTTTTGTTTTCTTTTGTTCTACTTTCTGTTTTAATTTGGCCAGTATAGAGAAAGGAGTAAAAACTCAAACATGATAATCAGCAACTTTACCTCTGTGTTTACAGTGAGGATTCCTGAAGGACGCAACAATTCCAAAGACATTTACATTTAAAGCAAATGTTGTACTTTTTTAATGTAAAATGCCTTCTCTGGTTATTTACTTTGCATGATGGCAGATGAAGTAGCTGCCAAATCTCTGAGCTTGTGCAAAGTACTTCTTGTGTCTTCCTTCTTTTGTAATCTTCCCCAATTACAATCTTTTCTTCCAATCTTCATCCCATCTATTTCTTGCCTTGCTTTTCTAACCCATACCTTTCATTTTATCCTTCTTGTGTTACCTAAAACAGCATAATTTAGTGCTAAATACTTTATTTATTTATTTATTTTTAAATCCTTTTTTTTTGGAAGGGGTCTGAGTATTCTGTGTATTGCTTTACCATCACCTCATACAGCCTCAAATGCACAGCATATGCATGTGTCTGTAAAATAAATGTCACTAAATCTGTATTTAGAAAGTAACATATAATACTATAGTTGAAGATTCTGTACATGTTTTGTAGATGGACGAGTGACCAAGTAAGCAGTCGTATGTTGCTGTAAAAGCTGATTATTGTAACCATCTGAGAGTACCATGTGAATGTTATTTTGTGATTTTGTTATGACACATAGCAACAATTTTATAAAAGAGTAATGTTCCTTTGTTGTCAAATTTCATTCAGATTTTAAAAATATTTTAATAATTCCTCAGGACAGTTAAAATAATAAGTGACCTCATAAAATATCCCAGGCATGATTTTATTTTTATTTATTTTTTTCCTTTAGGCTGTTTTTCCTGTTTACATGATTTCTTAAGTTCTGTAATTTATTTTGTATAAAAATCTTCTGTAATTTATTATGCGTATAAAAATATTTTGTATAAAAATCTTTTTGTGAAAAAAGCCCAAAGTGCTCTTGTATGCAGTATCTGATGTTCAAGTAGTATTAGATGAGATTTGGAAATGAGGTGTCAGTGACACAAGAGAACTGCCTCAGAAGCAGGCAATACAGAGGAAGGTACTGAAATCAGCTGCTGTTGGACAAATAGAGATAAAATTGAGCAAGGAAAGACAAAAGAATGCATTTTGGGCCCAAATCCCTGAGCACTGCTATGATATTAGAAAGATTGTGACCATGTAGAAGCCAGTGGGATTTCTGAAGCAGAAGGTGGGTGGAGTTTTTCAAGATGAAAATTCTGTCTGCACTGGATTCTGCATAACTTGAGAGACTGGAGACAGAGTGAAATTTTAATAATCAAAATAACAAGGAATGAATCACAGTATAGAGGCAGTAGCGATTAGACCATTTAAGAAAAATATTCTTGAGGTCCTGAGAGGCTGTCAAATGGAATAGCAAGAGAGTAATCAGAGGTATGAATAGTTTGAGAAAAGGTTTTAATATCTCAGAAGGAAAATGAACAGAATAACTTTCAGAAATACTTGGTGTCCAAGAAAAACATGGTTTTAAAGTCAATATTAATTTTGTAAGTACAGGATTATTTTTACTCATTTATGCATCTAAAGTCTTCCTAGCCCCATATAAATATGGTAAAGGAGCTAATCCTCCTAGAGGCAAATAAACCTAAATTGAGGACAAAGGGACAAACAGTTTAGGTTTTCAAAAGACCTCAATGTCATCCAGTCATGGATGACATGACTGAGAAATGTTCTCTACCTGTACCATCTGTGATTGACATTTGCCTAACAGCTCATAATGATAAAAAAAAATTGAAGACCTTCAGAAATGGGGAGAAGTAGGAAGCACTGAATATTTTACACCAGGATTTTGTGCTTTATTGAGAACACGTTTCCTTTTCTAACTGTTTTGACCTTTAGCTAACCAGATGTCTGTGCCCTCCAGAATAAATTGATAGGTTAGCTAGTCCCTATTTTAAATCTGTTGCTAATGGTTCCATAGGCTTCTAGCTAAGGACCTGTCTTGGGCTCTCCTGACTCCATAAATCTGTACTGCTTCCTGGATATGTGTTGCTGCTCTGAGCTTACTCTGTAGATTTCATATTCATATATATAGTATTTGGATAGATGGATACATTATGTTCTGCTAGCAACACTTCTACATCCCTTGTCTGCAGTTTGTGGCAGGCAATCTTCATCTGCCTTACCCAGCTGGTAGCTGTAAAATTGACCAGATGACACAGTCATATTAAGAGATTGTGCCTGTCCTTACTTTCTCATCGGAGGTAAATGTTTTTGTGCCCAGCTCATTCTCACATTGCAGCAAAGAAATCTGAATCACATCTATCACCTTTTAATATCAAAAGTACATGGAATTGATGGCATATACGTTAAAATATGAAGTACAAATATACATTGTTTATGAAGAAGTACTTTAAATTCCAGATTTTAAACCCATTTCTATATAATTTTAGAATTATAAAATAAGTTTTGAAGTGGAAAATGGCAGTTTGGGTTGTAGAGTGCTATGTACTTGAATAACATTAAGCTGTAAACTTGTGACTTAGTTGGACTAAGAAACAAGTTATTTTAAAGTAAAGAAAAAATTATATCCCAGTTACTGTACTGTTAATTAATCTCGTGCTCCATCTCTGCTTTGCTTCTCTTTTGGCTTTTACCCATCACAGATAGTGAGATACAACTGAGGCGAGACATGGTCTTCTGTCAAAGTCTAGTGGCCACAGTCTGTGCTTTTTCAGAGCAGTTAATGGTGGCCTTAAATCACATGTTTGACAACAACAAAGAATACGAAATGGAGACGATGGAAGCCAGCAGAAGGTGGTTGGAACAGATAGCTAGTGCGGGTGTTCTCTTTCATTTCCAGTCACTGCTGTCACCTAACCTGGTAAGAACCTTCACCCAGGCTGTTCGTGGGGGAACAGACCCTGTTTGTTCCCCAAACCAGGAGCGGGGTTGAAGAGTCTTTGCTATAAATATTATTTTCTATGTCGTTTGTGCTTAGCTTGTTACTTAATTAGCTGCTATTTGGGAAGTTTGCAGTTCATGTAATTACAGATATGGGAAATGTTTGTTTGTGGTATGGGAAATAAGTTATCCACAAATACAGTATTGTATTTGTTTTTAGTTAGCAGATACTGATTCCCTACCATTATCATAGTTGTTCCCTAGGAGTGAATGTAGTATTAGGTGATAACCAGAGTTTGACTTAGCAATAAGTAGCAATGCAGATAAAATAAAATACCTGATTTGGATACTTTTTTTATCACCCCTTCCCTCCAAAACGATAGGTCTGTAGTAAATGGAGGACTAGATATTCTAGTCTGCTTTTCTTCTGGCATAGGGCAACTCTTTGTAGCCTGTTGGGGTAATTAATTGGCAATTAGCTCTTTCTTCATAAGGCTTGGAAAAGAGCTGTGGTTTACAAAACAATTTTAAAAAGGACATGGCTTTATAGTCCTCTATTCCCCAGCTATCCGAAGTGCCTCTTCAGCTGTTTAAGCAGCTTCTCACACTAGACTTGTTCCTGCCAACCTGAAGAACTGTAAAGCAGTTTGCACGGTCTGCTCTGTGGCAATCTTCTCAAACTCTCAATTTGCTCAGTGAAAATAACAGACTTGTTATAATAGACACATGGTTTTCTTGTGCTAGTGTTCTTACTGTTAAGCTTTAAGACCATTTAATACCATGTTTGTGAACATTTCATTTACTTGACTAAGCTTGGGCATGGCATCAAACATCACAAGTGTCAGAATTTTGCATCTTACTGAATAGAAACCCACTCAAATGACAAATTAAGTTCCTGCTATCAAACGTTATCCTTTTGTCTCAGCACCAAGTTGCTGATGAGTTGTCCTGATCAATGTTTTAAAGCAGAAGAGATCAATAAAAATAAAGATATTTCTCAATCATGATCATAAAGTGTGTGGTATTGTTGGAGACCACTGTCATGAGCTAGTGTAAACAGCAACCTCACCAGCAGTTGAGCTGCTAGCATGGGCCTGTTTGGGACAGGGTATGTCAGGACAAGGGGTGCAGCTTAAGAACAGCTCAAGTCAGAGCCTGTGAGAAACATGAGAGCTGTTTGTCCACATGAGATGCAATCGGAAGAAAGCATGGTCAGGGGATCTCCTGCTCAGATTGTCTCTTGCGTACTTAGTTGCACAATTCAGCACCAGACTGCTCTGGTGCTGGAGTCCTCAGAGTACAAGAGCAAATTAAATTGGTGCTTGTCTTATGTTTTAACATGCACTTAGTTGTATTATCACAAGGTAACTTTTGTGTTTACAACACTAAATACTGTTTTTTTTTTCTTTCAAAATTGTGGAGACTTCCTTTGTAATGAAAACTCATGCTACTTAGCATGAATCGTAGGCTGAAACCAGCACTACCCATTGCTGAATTAAAACAAACTAACAAAATCCACTAAGTTTAATCTCTTCTGTATATGTATTTGCACAAGAATTCTGAATTAGTTCAGTGATAACTGTTCTCAACTAAGTGAAAAGTATTTAAAAGCTACTTTCTCAATACCTTCTCAGGACCATTTTGCTTACAAATGATCCATGTTATGTTAAACAAGAGCATTTGAAGGAAATCACACTCATTATGGCCAGAGTTCAGTAAAGAATGAACAGTTGTATAAAGATTTCCCATGTCACTGATTGGTTTTCAGACCATTCTGCTGATAAAACATTGCTTTCTCCAGAGAGAATTCATAAATTGAACCAGGAGATAAAATATTTCAAGCTGAGGAGCTTTTTCATAAATACAAGGGGGAATACTATTTCACTGTTTAGAGCAAAAACCATTTTTTTTCTTTCTATATCTCAGTAAGCTGTAGTTCTCATTTTTTACGCAGCTAGTTGATTATTCTTTGCCTTTCTACCATTTCACTTCTTAGAGGAGAAGAATATATGCCTCAAATTTACACTTAGCTTAATGTAGCTAGGAGAGGGTTGTATAAAGAATAAAGTTACTTTAAGTGATTATTGATTTCTCCTATAATTACCTGCATATTTAACTCAAGATAACCATCCTTGTCGATTACTATTTCTCCTTTTAAAGTTTGAGTATGCTGTCCTGAGAAGTTAGTAATTTACTTCCTGAGGCTTTTTTGGTAGATAAGGCTGGATATTCCATCTCTTGAGTTCAGGAGTACACAGAGTGAACCATTGGTGCAAATCACAACATTGCAATATCTATACGTTTTATTTGCATCTAGGTTTTTGTAGGTGGAGGTACAAATCACTCTGAGTTGTACTTATTCTGAGCTACTGGTTCAGTTGAACAGAAGAAATGCCTAGAGTGGACAAGAAGAACTTTTGTATGTTTTTGTTTGTTTGTTTGTTTTAATTAAATACTGAACTTAAGGCATTTTTCAAAGAAAATTGCTAAAAAGAAGCATTTGTTTTTCAAATTTGCACTGTGTTAAATTGCAAGCTAGGCCTGGTGACAAGGACAAGATGTTGAAGCTTGGCATCTTACATAAATAATAGTTACAATATTGTTTGATTAAAAACCATGAGAAGTAGTGGTAGCTATAAATTACCTGTAAATGTACTATGTGAAATGTCACAATTATTTTAATAATCTTGGACTAGTAATGAAATGGAATGTGCCTATATGCGCAAATATGTTATGTAGGAGTTAATTACATTATACAATGCATCAGTGAAATTTTGTGCAATGTTCTGTAGTTATTTTTTTATATTTTCATATCGTGGTCTCGTTACTTCTGTTAGGGAAAACATCTGGCTGAAACAACATTCCATTTTTTTATTTTGCCTTTTTTAGGCTGATGAGCAAGCCATGCTAGAAGATACACTGGTTGCACTGTTTGACTTGGAAAAAGTTACTTTTTACTTCAGACAATCAGAGCCAGAACCAGTAGTTGCAAGTGAGTAATTATAATTAATATTTGAGTTTTACTGTTCAGAAACATTCTCTGTATTTCTAATATTTTTGTCTCCTAGAACATTACCTCCCATAGGAACTGTTCTATAATTTGGGATTATAGAGAATTTGCTCTCCTAATATTCCAAGATTTCCTGAAATGCAGCTAACGTCAGCCATGATGTAGAATCATTATCTGGTGATGTTATCAACCCAGCAGGGAAAAGTGTCTGCTTAATTAAAGTTTCCATGGGGGTTACATGACTGCGTAAGTCCCTGGAAGTTCAAGTTGTTATTGAAGAGTTGCACATAGAAGAAGCTTGAAGGCCATAATAAAGAAATGCAACTGCGGTAAGGTGGAGAAACATTTAAACCATTTATTTTTAATGTTACTCATCCCTTCTGAATGAAAAAAGTAGATCTTTGAAGAGTTTTTTAGGAAGAGATAGCTAACACAGTTAGGATAGCTTTAATTGTGCAAGAAGGTTCCTCTGAGACCTGGTGGTGGAGACAGTCAGGGACATGAACTCTTCCTTCTAATACTTGTCCAACTAGTAGGAAGGAACTGTCTTCACAGTCTGCTGTTTACACTATGCCCTTCGCTCTTTTCCAGCCACCCCTTTATTATATGTTTTCAGCCAGTAGAGATTTTTCTGCAGTGAATTTTGTGTAGTGAGAAAAAAACAAACACATTTTTTCTCAAGTCTCAGAACTCCCCTGGGAATGGAGGAAAGTATGTCTGCTTAACATCAAGCTTTTCTAAAACAATTCCCTTGCTGGATCAAGACCACACATAAGAGAGCTTATGCAGTAAACAAGGCCAGAAGAAACAAAGCTCCTCCACAAAACTACTAGTGAGAGGTGCCTGTGTTCTGGGGCATTCATAAGTACACCCATACCCATAGGGTACTGGCAAATTTGCAAATGGAAGGCTGGTGGTCAGCTAGGAACTGGCCTATGTAAGACCATTTTCACTTCTGTGTAAGTCAAGTAAGGATTCTGTTCAGAGTGTTTGTTTTAAAGAGAAGCCCTGCCAAGCTGGGTAACAACATGGAACTGGAGTTATGGGAAGAGTTAACTCCTAATGGGGAGTTAACCATATACCCGCGTCTTAAACTGTTCAAATGGCTGTGTCTCCTGACTGAAGTGTCTGTGCTAAAACAGAGATAAATAGAAAGTCCATGTGTTCTAGGATTGTGATAAACTCTGTGTTTCCTTTTGGCTGAAGTGCTGCTGCCACAATCATCCTTACTGTAGTTTCAGAAGACAAGGAATTTTCAATGACTTTTTTTTTTTTTTCATTTATGATTCCGTATAATGATTGCAAGAAAAATGTATTTTATTACCAAAAATAGTGAAAAATGTTCCTTTGAAATATTTTCCATTTAGGTACAAAGTAATTTATGCACACTATAAAGACTACGTAAGATTATTAATGCAAATTGCTGAATGTTTTACTGTTTACAACTCGGAGACTTATTCATTGAAATTATACTTAAACAGGAAGTATGGAAAAAGACATAAATTGAATCAAATGGACTTTCTCTGAGAGATTTTGCTAAATGGAAAATTTTCATCAACTTTTGCTAATGATCTTTACATGTTGAACACTTTGCATAATACACAAAATGTATGCTGAGGATTCCCTGTAACTGCAAAATGATATTGTTAGTTGCACTGAACTCTGCAGAAATTGACATATTAAGACTTCTAGTTTCTCAAAGTATAATGTAGTGCATTCTTACAGATTTTTATATTCTATTAAATTACAGTTGTTCTCTCTGTTGAGTCCTGATTTTAATAATGCTTTAATGAGCATTCTGGTGAGTACTGTATTTTAACTTGTGCTCTATCCCACACAAACCTGAAGAGATGCTGACTCTGTGAAGAGGATAGTGGTATATGTCACACTGACCTTATACGTCATGCACTCCAGGAAGGCATATGAAATATGGCTCTAGCCATCCTTCCAGTGGTTTCAAACCAGGTGCTGCACATAGATGTTTCTTCAGATTTATAGAGAAATCAATGTAGGATGTTGCCAGCTTACATTATTTGCTTAGTATTTTTGCTGTCATTGACAGGCGGGCAAAGATGACAGCCACTGATTTATGTTGTTTTTCTACCTTCTGAAAATGGATAGGCCAGAAGTGACTCCAGCAACTCTGAGTAAAATGTAAAATACTGAACATACTCATTTTATGACTGGGGAGATTTTTATCTAATCATGTGAATTTTGGTTGCAACAGTTCATGGGAAAGGATAAGTCATTGATTTGAATGAAATAGTAACACTGCCTTTATTCTTAGATGTTCCAATCACATACCAAGCAGAAGGAAGCCGGCAAACTCTGAAGGTTTATTTCTACCTTGATAGTTACCATTTTGAACAGCTTCCTCAAAGACTGAAGAATGGAGGGGGGTTTAAAATCCACCCAGTACTTTTTTCACAAGGTAACTTCATTTGTTATTTTTGTCCAATTCTTTCAAATAGTACTTAAATTTCTAAAGCACTACTTACTCTAATTTAAATACTTTGTAACTATTAGCACATAATTCTTGTATTTAAGTCGGTTGTTTAATATGGGCATTTATTGAGAATTTAGAATTAAACTGAATTTAAGAAATGACGAGTTTTGTGGTGAAAAATAGACATACAGATATGTGTTTCTGATTTTATACTTGTTATATGATTCCAACACCAAAAAAAAATGAATGCTCTTTCAATATTGTTTTGTTATTTTGGTTATTAGTGGATGATAGTCGGATCATGAAACCTGCTTTTTAAAGTATTTTGTAATCCAAATACTGTAGTAACCTTTTCCCGTTACTTGAAATGTACAGATTAAATTGTTATCCCCTGAGAATTATGTCTCTTTAAAATGTAATGAAGACTTAAATAACTTTTTCAGGCTTTTGTAGTTATGAGACTGCAAACATTACTGAAGTGATGAATGGTGGCACTGATGCTCAGACTGTTCATAAATTGTAGGCAGCCTGCATTAGCTGCAGTGTCATTACAGTCATCAGGAACATGGAATTTGATTCACTGAAATGGTAAATGCAAGGTGCTGAGTGCCTTGAGCTGCCTTTCATTTCAGAAGGAGCTGACGGTACTCTGTAACTTGCAAAAGCCTTCCAGGGTCCATATGGAACAGCCAGAAGACATACAAATGAAGGTTTCGAGGAGGGTTGATAAGTTAGGAGGATGTAAAAGGAAATCATGAACAGTAAGATACGTGAAGAGATAACAGAACTTACTATAAATCTAACCCACACTTTTTTTTTTTTTTTTTTTTTTTTTAAATAAGATCCCTGAAGCCTGACTTTTAAGTAAGCTAAAAAGGACAGACTTCAGTGGATTTCTTTTGAAGGGATTGAGTTCAGTCATAGAGGGAAATGAGAACAATGAGAATCAGAAACGTTTCTGGAAAGCAGACAGGCATATGGAAGAGAATAAAAAATACCTTGGTTCAGACAAAATCTTGGAAATACCTGTTCATTTAGATTCACATTAGTGGGGACAGGGATTCAGTGAGCTTGAGAATTTCTTCTGCAGAATTTTTTTCTTTTGTTTCTAGAGTGCCCAAAATATTTGTGTCCTAGTGTTAGAACCTTTACAGTGAGCTAAAGCAAAATGGCAAAGATTCTTTGAAGTGTCACATCTGTTTAATAATTTTCAGTAATGGGAAAGTTGTCTTCTTTCTTTCTGATACCAAATTTCTTTAATTATCAACTGTCTTCCATCTAAATAGTCCATTAGAATCCAAGAATTAGAAGTCCAAGATAAGTTAAATCCCAGTGATTATATATATATATATATATTTTATATATATATATTATATATATATATTTCCCTTAGTAATGAATGTATTGAGATTATAGTTTTTACTTAATTCCTGTGAGGTTTGGATGAGCTGCCATCAGTAGATCCTCATGTTTAACTGAAATTTATTAGCTTTGAGTATAGAAATCTTCTGCAAGTTCCTCTGTGAAGTAAATTCTTGCTTTCCAAGCTTAACACAGTTAAGCTATTTTCTGCCTAAAAATACAATGGTTTATGATGCTTTCAATTGAACATTTAGAAAATCGTGTTTATGGAATAGTTTGTCAACGGAACAAGCTAGTCTCTGTGTTGTTCTATTCTGTGTTGCATAGTTCCATGCCTAAAATTAAGCATGCCTATATATTTGCAGGATTAGGATTGTAGGCATTTTTATAGTTTTGAAGTGTTTATCTGGGCTATATTATATATCTTTCCACTTGTAAGAGTAGTTTTGTACAAACATATGCTTAAATCCATAGGTTCAAAAGGGTCCTGGTTTACAGTATTGGGGTCTGAGAAAGTTGACAGCTCTTGGCATTCATATTTACTACATTAGAATTGTGATCTCAGCAATAAATAAGCTTAATTAAAATATACTTTATTTAAAATTGAAATTTAATTTATTGAAAAATTCTCTTTAGTGTTTTAATAATATAAGCTCTTTTTTATGTTTTAGTTTTTCATAGAATAATTGAATAATTCACGTTGAAAGAGACCTTGGGAGTTCTTGAGGTCCTGGAGGACCTGATCACAGAAGGGTCAGCTGTGAGATCAGACCAGGTTGCTCAGGGTTTTTTCAAGTAAGATCTCTAAACAAGCACAGAGATTGAGCAACTTGGGGAACCTGTTCCTCTATTTGTGCTTGTGAAAAAGTGTTTCTTTTCTGTCCAGTTACAGCCTCTCTTTTTCTAATTTATGTCCATTGCCTATTGTTCTGTAACCTTGCATCTTTATAAAGAGCTTGGCTCTGTCTTCTTCTTGACCTCCTGTTCACTAAGTCTACACAGGTGGCAGGATAGGTCACCAAAGCCATTGATTACAGGCCGAACAAGCTGAGGTTCCCTAGCCTCTCCTCATAAGGTTCCAGGCCTTGACCAGCTTGATGACACTCTATGGAACTCTCTCCAGTTGTTCAACAGCTTTCTTGTATCATGGGGCCCAAAACTGGATGCAGTATTTGAGATGCTTTCTAATGAGTGCTAAGTAAGGATAAGCACTTCTGTCAATCTACTGACTGTGCTTCTGTTAATACAACTCAGTATGCTCTTGGTCTTTATTGCCAGGGCACACTGCAGACTCATGTTGGGTTTGTTGACTCCCAGGTTCTTCTGAGGCTCCATATTCCCAGATACAGGATTTGACATTTGTCTAGTTCTGTTTCACATTGTTCCTGTTGGGCAACTCCTCCAGCCTGTCTAGGTCCCCCTCTAGGCGGCCCTGCAATTGTGTATATACACTGCATCCCCCACTTTGGTTTCAGCTAAAAACTTGACAGAAGTGCACTTTGTCACCTCCTCCAGATCAGTGATCAAGATACTGAAAAATATAGATCATTATGGTATTCTGCTTGTTATGGCCCTCTTGGTGCAGACCATGTCCCATTACCTACTTTAAGCCTTCCTATTGATCCAATTTTTTTCCATTCATTTGTCTGTGCATCCAGACCATTGATTGAAGAATACTGTGGAATGCATGTTTCAGTTTGTAAGGAAAGCTTGCCTTACAAGAGAGCTTTCTAATTATTATTAGCTAGAAATGCATGAAATCCTTTAAAAAATGGGAGAGTTACAGTGTACACTATGAGACTCCCTGCCAGCAACCATGAGCATGGCCCTCATAGTGCTAGTAGAAGCAGAACTGTGTGCCCCAGTCAGTCCTGAGAGACGACTAGTTTATCACATGGGTGATCTAACTGGATAAAATGAAGTTCATGCAGGTAAAACAAGACATACAGATAATCAGCTCTATGTGCACTAACATGGTATTAGAGAGTTCTGTGGATATTTCTGCATGGCTTGTTTTTGGTGTGATAGAGCATAAAGGAAGTTAAGAAGTCTTTCTGTTGGAATTTAATATTTTTGCACAGAAGCAGAGTTACAAGCTTTGAAAACACCGAAGGGGAGTGCAATTTGCATGTTCTTTCACACTGAATGAATTATTTATTAACTGGTCATATTAAACAGTACAAGCAGAATTAATATTCTGTGTGCAGCTGAAGCTGTAAGACTGCAGAATGTTTTCATCGGAGATCTGCTTATTGCATGCATTTTCCGATAGGGTGATGAATTCTTAGAATGAGTATGGATTATTAAAGTAGCAATGTTCCTAATTGTAAAATCTTTAATGCTCCTCCCCCCAAAATGTATATCACCAAGAGCCTGTGTCTTATGTTACGATAAGGTTAACAAGCTCTTAAGGTCTCAAGGACAAGGACAGTGACCTATACTGGAGATCTCTTTTTGGTTCCTGAATTCTTGTACAATATCCATCCTTGCTTTTGTCAAGTGAATACAACAAAGATGGACAAGGAGTCCATCTATAGAGACATACCTGGTCCCTGCAAAGGAGTTTATAGGGCGTTTTCAGAGATCCAGATAAATTTGCTTTTCTTAATCCAGAAGAAGGCATTCTGATTATCAGTGGAAATATCTAGAGTTTGAAGTGCTCCATATCCCCAAATCAGTCTTCATAAGAAATTTTTAGTTCTCCCTCTGTGAAAGTATCTGTACATTAATCCTTTCTTTCCTCTAATGCTTTTTTTTCCCCAGTGTATATATATCAGAACTAAAAAACACATTTACATTCAAGGGGCAGGAATACTTTAATCAGAGCAACAGAACTCATGCTATATTTTCCATGGGGCCAGAAATACAATTTTTGTTGTGAATGAAATCTTAAAGAGATCTGTATGAATTGGATGATATACAGAAACAGCTCAGCAATCCACAGGGATCGCAGCTTCAAGGTTTAAAAGTAATACAATAGTCTGTGAACAAAGCTACAAAGAATGCGAATACTAAATATTTAATAGTGATTTTTCTCTTCTGTGTTCTCCTTTCTCTTTTCATAGCATTGGAAAGCATGGAAGGATATTACTACAGAGACAGTGTTTCAGTAGAAGAATTTCAAGCTCAGATAAATGCAGCATCACTAGAAAAAGTAAAGCAGTATAACCAGAAACTACGGTGGGTAGTAAACTAACATTCCTGAGATTACCTTACCAAGTTCAGTTTTTTGACCCAGTTTCTATGACACATATTTAAACTAAAGTGCGTTTTATGGTGGTTGTTTTTGTTGCTTGATTGAAAAAGTCCAAGACTTTTTTTGATTTCTGCACTGTTAAGATTATATTGAAAAAAAAAAAAAAGGTAAAATAATATTATTTCCTAAATCATTTTCCTGTGAAAGTTATAGCTGTAAATGCCTCTGAGTTGTCTTACTGATGCATTTAGTAACAGAAATGTCTACCTCATCACAATTAGTGTACCAGAATCTCTAAATATTATGAACTGATTTTTTAGATCATTTTTACGTGATTTCAGAATAGGACTTATAAAATAGTGCTGTTTTCATCAAAGCTGAATATCGTTTGTTACCAGTACTAATGGGAATAAGAACATTTCGGGGTACTTGCATCAGCTTCAGGTATGGATTACAGACTGTGTACTTCGCAGTATATGTAATGATTATGCAGGTGTGTATTTTAGTAAATAATTAAGAAGTTGCACACAAAATTTCTGGTGTACTAATCTATTAGTTAGGAAGTAAAATATTGACAGTGTGTACCTAAACCACTCTTGCACCTCATTGTATCTGTGGAAAATACCTGTTTAAATATACTTATATACACAAATTGAAGAAAAAAAAGGTATAAGGGTAACATCACATCTTTTCACTTTTTAAATCCCTGAATTGGATGGAAATAGTACCATTTGGCTAGACATGTTAAAAACAACAGAGAATAAAAAGAGCTGAAGGACAGCAAATAAAATGAAAGTGGAGGAAGGAGAATATTTACATATCCTGTCTACGTGTATCTAGGTGGGGACAAGCATACAAGTGAAAGTCTCAATATTATTTTTCTAATTCCTTTACCTGTTGATCTATACCTGTCTTTGGGACATTTTCTTCATAGATCTAGCAAATATATTTCTCTAATTTTTTATTGGAGCAGTGGACTTTCTAAATTCTGCTTTAATCCAAGCAATATTGTAGCAAAAATCATTTTAAAGCCAGTTGTATTCAGTGAGTACTGTATATATACTTCCTTTGTTTCACCTGTGTCAGTGCAATTCTATTCTAATGGCAAATGTAGTATTTATTTATTTATTTATTTATTTATTCTGTTTTCCACTTTCTTTTGGTTAGTACTTAATGTTTAGGAAAAAAAAAAAGGTTCCTCCTAAGTATTTATTTCACAAATTTTATATGACAATATGACAAATAGCTTTTACAGAAAGCTTTGGTCATGGCAGTGTTTGGCATAGATGAACTAGCAGTGGAAAGAGTTTTCCCTCAGATGTGCAAGGCAAAACTTTTTGTCCTTTTTTTTTTTTTTTCCTAGGAATAGGTCTGATTTGGCCCCCATAAAAACCCTAAAATTCTTCTTGACATTGTTTCAGTGTTCCTTGACCCTGTTTACCATCATGTGTTCTGGTTAGGACCTTCATTCATTCTGTGGATCTAATGAGATATAGCACTGATATTTTGAGTCACAGGTATGACCAGTTGCTAACCTCCAAGGCCTAGTTTTGCTAAAAGATACTATGAAAAAGTTAGCATTCAACAAAAATTACCAATGGTAGCTCTGTCCAGTGTAAATAGGAAAAATGTGGATTTGTTCCAGCCTTCTAATGTCTGATGAGAACATTCAGTAATTGATCTCTGCATTTGTTTTCTGGTGAAAATCTATTCTCTACCAGTTTCTTAAATGAGGCACAAGCAGCTTCAGGAATTCACTGACATAATGTGAAGAGGAAAAACAGAAAAGCAGATGCTTTGTTCTTGTTCTGCCATTTGCTAGCCTGTGTAGGTGTATGGACAGGAGAATCTAATAAAGTAACTACAGCAGCAAAAGCTATTAACATTTGGATAATTGCTCCAAAGAAAAACATAAAAGTGAAATTGACTACTCCCTGGAAACATACGCATATGCAATAATACTGGATTAAACTCTTCATGTGGAAGAAATCCTCTATGTAGAATCACCTAATCAGTAATAAAATAAGTAATTCAAGACACAATCCATAAACCATTCTTTCTCTGTAGAAAAAGAATACACTGCTGCTTCTGAAATGATCATCTGATACATTTTACAATCTGGTACATTTTACAATCTTTTCATTGATACAGCAGCAGAAAGCAAATGGGGAGCAACAACAGAAGAAAAAGTAGACTTGGTGGGAGTAGAGGAGGGAGTGGGAATGAAGCCACTGGCTGGTCATGACACTGCAGCAGAAACATCCATTGACAAGAACTCTTAATGCAAGTTTAGCTTCTCTTATCGCAGACACATTTGAATAATCGTATTCTCATAATGTGAACCAGAGGAGACCATTTTGGTTATGCATGGTCCCAGTGGCAATGAAATGTTAGCCTGACTTGTGATGGATTCAAGTGGGACAATAAAATTAATAAATGTGAGGTACCCTTGCTTAGATAATTCTTAAATTGTAAGTCAAGACTTGTTAAGAATGAGTACATAAAACATTTTTGAGGAGTGCCATGCTTTTTTTTTTTTTGGGGGGGGGTGGGGGGGGAGCGAATTAATACTCTTGAACACCTTAGAGTTAATTTACAAATTATTTATTTGAATGAATTAAGAGATATATTAGTAGATTTACAGTGGATTTCAAGGATAGCCTTTGTCCTTCAAGTAAAAAAAATCCTGAATCGTAGCTATTCTTGCAAAAATCATTAATTACTAAGGAATTGCAACCAGCTTTTCCACAATATCAGAAGTGATACAATAAATCCAGGTGCAAAATTGTTGCCCTTGAAACTCTTTTGAGCAGTCATAAGAACTTCTCTTCGTGGTTCTTGCTTTGGGGCTTTTGAAAATACTACCTCAACTACAAAATATTAATGGTAAGATTATCATTTTTATGAAAATGCATGAAAGTTGAAAACCAGTTTTGGAATTTGATACATACAGAATGAAGAGAACATTCTTCCATCTTCAACTGAGTTAACCCTAGCTATTTGAATCTAATCAATTATTTAGGGGAGTTTTCATTCTAAGGCCAGCTAAGAGTTTTTCTACAATTCCTGAGGCAACATCCCTTACCCCTGCAATATGTAGGAAGTCCTTTTTCTAAATATGATGTTATTTTGGAAACAAACCATTTTATGAAATATCTGAAACTGCAGGGAAATTTTCAGCACCTGCCCCATGATTATTCTTAATGGTGCTTGATTTCTTTTCCAGAGTCAGCAATATTGCATTTATTTTTATAGTTCACCTTTTCTGCTTCTCTGACACTCATAAAGAAAAAAAGGTTGTACTCAAATCATATTTGCAAGTTACACTGATGCTGGTAAGTGCCAGCATTGTAAATTTAACCTTATTAAACTGTTTGATAATGGGGAAACATGCAGTACAACCAAGTGAAAGTAATTAAGTCAGCAAAGATTTTTAAAGATCTTTATTACTGTGTGTTTGATAGCTCTACAGATGTCTTCTAATTTAGAAGTCCGGAAAGAACCTGTGCATCTTACCTGTACAGAGGCTGATGTTGACTGGCTATGTTCTGAATTCTCCTGCCTCCTCTTTCCTCAATCTTTCTCCTTTGCTATTCCCTGTCATTCAAATAGCATTTTTCCCTCTTGAATAAGTCGTTTCACTTTTACAGATATGAGAGTCCATTTTTCTTTAGCAGGGAACAATGAACAATGGTATTTGAATTCATAACTACAACAAATGCTGATAAGAATAACGATAATTCATGAATGTAATATAATTACTTGGACTGGTTGGGTTAAATCTTCTTCTGCACATCTTGAATCATACATGACTGTAAAAGCATGAGGGAAAACTTAATTTATCATTTTTGAAACATTACTCTTTTAAGAATTATTTAATTAAAATACATTATGTCCTATGAATATGATTTTTATATTTGGTAAAGGTCTCTTTCCTGCATGGTATGATTCATTATGGTATTTATTACTACATTGCATAGAAATAAATCATATAGTCACTACTAGGACTGAAAGTTTGGTTACAATGCAGACCTGTTAGAAGCTGGGACAAACCTGACTTAGAGGTCAGATGAATGGCCATAACTCAGCCAGTCTTTGGATTGAGCAGTGACTTTAAGATATAACCTTTACTTGGACAGGAGAACTGTTTTTACCCTTGGAAGAATCAGGTTTTGGATTAGCTTCCTAGAGTAAGTAAGATGGTTTTAGAATGGACATTGATGAGTATAGGAGGAAATGAGGAAATGTTTGTTTGAGGTGTCAGGGGTTTGAGCTTGATGGCCTAGGATGGGCCTTCCAGTAGTAAGGAAGCTTGCTCTTCCAGTCTTTTCTTCTTCATAAATATTTGACATTTTTACCAAGCAGATCAGATTAGTCTTTTCTTTCTCTGTAAATTATCTTTCTGAGAAAAATGTGGGTTGCTCCTTCAACATTCTATTAAAATGTACTTTTCCACAGGTACTCTTGGTCAGCTTCTTAATCAGAAAAGTCTGGGAATATCTGTTCTTAAGAGCTTTTTCTGGGCCAGGTCTGTGCACATGAGTGATGGGTGTAAGAGACGGAAGGGATGTTAGGGGCACAGGTCATGCAGGGGGGTGCAGGCTATACCAAGTATGTTATGTGGCTGCAGTATGCTGCACCGCATGCTGTTGATACCAAGAGCAAACCATAGTGGAATTTAGGTGCCTTATCACTATACTCGTTTGGGTTCTGAACTGTCTGTGCAGCTTTTTTTTTTTTTTTTTTTTTTTTTTTAGCTGATGAGAAATTAGTGCAATCATTGGCTGTTAGATTAATAGGCATTTTAATGTTTCTTTAGCACCTATACTTACATTTAGATATCTAAACACTTTTAAAATTTGGTTCCCAATAATGTGGTGGCTTGAATTGGGAAGACTGAGAGAGAGGAATGATCAAGGGAATATGTGAAGGTGAGGTTCTGCCTCTTTCTATTTTATCTTTTCTTTCATCCCTAGCATGGCATTTTCGTGTGACATCGCTGACTATCTGATGACCCCGTTCTTCACTCCAAAGATAAGATCGTGATGCAGGAAAGGCAGCTGAGGATCACTATCCATCCTCACCACTGGTGTGGGTGATAATTACCACTGTGTAGTAATTAACTTGCCTGTGCATCAAGGCCTGAAAAAAAAGCATTCTTTCCTTCCTGCCTACCATTCTGTGTGATTGGGAACTATTATTTGAAGTCAGCTGTGTCCAGCATTATTGGCAGCTACTTTTGTGGCCTGCTGTACAGCCATAACAGAAGAAAAATTAAAGCAAGCAGTAAAGGGAAAAGACCTTTTTTTTCTTCTTTCCTTTATCCTATGTTGCTGCTCCCTTTGATATAATTTTAGGAGGTAAATGCAAGTCTGTTATGCTAAGGAAGCAATTATAATCAGTGAATCTAATGACAAATGATTTAGCTGACTACCCTCATTACATTGAACATCTGATTACATTGAGCATAATATTTGTCATTTTAAAGTGTTTCATTTACAATGTAACTTCAAATGTTTTTTCTTTCTAAAGCCTCCTGTACCTATTTTATCACATAAGTTGCCTTCCACAGAATGATAGCAAATTTAATTTAATCCTTTATTCAGGGATATCTTGTTATAATCCATGAGGTTTTAATACTGTTATTTTTTAATATTTTCTAAAGACAAGGAAACTATTTCTGCCCCTAGAATTTCTGTGAGCATGGAACAAAATATGTCTGTGGAATATAACTTCTTTGTTTTTATATGTGCATGTATATGTGCTCAGCAGCTTCTCAAGCTGCAGGCTTCTTGGCAAGATGATGTTTTCTGTATCCTGTATAATTTAGTCAAGGCAGAAAATAGACGTGATGGCACTCATGGCTTCAGGCTGAACTAAAATTCTCTAATAGTTAATTTGGTAAAAATGACATAAAGGACATACCCACTTAGAGACAGTTAATTACAGTAAGAGAAAGGGGTTGTTTCTGGAAAAAGCTTACAGATCCTCAAGACCATGCTTGCATTATCACAAAGACAAGATCATATATCAAACCCTGTAAGTAATGCATTAAAGCCCATTGTAAAACTGGCAGATTTCTTCACTCCGTTTCCAGTGCAGAACTTCTCCAAACCAAATTGCTCATGCAGTTAGGAAGCTTATGCTGTTTGTTGTCATCCCACTATTGTCCTTTGATTTTAGTCTTACTCTCCTTTCCCCCACGTTTATCTGGTTTGCTCATTTACAATTTTCGTTATTACCATCAAATTCAGAAAATAGTAACCTGAGCAGATTTACAGGTTTCAGAGAGTGATTCCATTAAAATACTCTCTTTTTAGTTCAGTGGGATATTTATGAAGTAGGTGAAATACTATTTTCTGGTTTTTAATACCACGTATTTGGTATGTTGCATTGTGTTTAAAAATGCAACAGTAAAACTAGACTGCAATGCTATATACACTAATTTATCATGTAGTTTATATGACTATAAAAAGTGGAAATCTGATGCCTCTTAGAATTTTAAGACGTGGTTCTAAATGAACTAGATGTTTGTGGCTGAACTCTCTCTAAATGCAAAATCGTTATGAAGGAAAGACTGAAAATTAAGCATTCACTCTGAAGGACATAACAAGGAAATAATAGCTAAATTTGTCTCCTGACAAACATAATGAGAAACATTTTAGGTAGAACAGATATTGAAATTCATTGCATCTAAGTGAAGCAAGACCAGAGTGAATAGAAAGATGCTGGACAAAGTAAATTAAATTGTCTTGCTGATCTAAAAGATATACCCAGCTGGCTTGAATTTAGATTTTTTTTTTTCTCTTCCAGTTACATACTCTTTGTGTGAGTGTAAATTCATTGTATCTTCAGACCTTTGAAAAAATATGATCAGTATTTATTATACATAATGTTCTGAAATTGAAAATTATGCATCTTGACAGGTTATACTAAAAAACCTCAATGACCCATGCACTAAGTCTTTGCTCACTGAGGTGGACATCTTGTTCATTCTGTTTTCTTTATCCTCTGCAAGTGTAGAGAAAGTGTATCTACAGTGATAAGAGGTGAAGCCTTTTCTTTCCCTTCTGGTTACTGATATGAGTCCAGTCCAAGCATACAGCTGTAATAGAAATGCTGACTATCCTATGACTATGTGTCTTGTTATCATTTTAACAGTATATTCCATGTCTGGAATATCATGAGCCAATAAGGGGAAATATACTCAGTGATAGGCAAGTGTGGAAGCAATTAGTTAGTACTACTGTGGTCAGTGTGGAATTGGCATTTAGGATAATAATGAGAGAGGCAGAAAGGCAGCTGTAAGTGGTTTGTGGCCCAAGAAATTCCCATTCACTTAGTAAAACAGGTGGTTTCAAGTGATCCAGGGAAGTAGACAGATGGCAGGAGGCTTGGCGTACTGGGTTACCCAGGAAGGGCTTACATATCAAATATATGTATTACCCAAGGTAATTTCAGAGCCACATGGTGTTAAAATTTTCTGTTTTGTGTTACAGGTTGCATAGTAGTAGTTGTGAATGTAGTAGTAGTTGTGAATGGTGAGAATACTGCTATGTATGTTGTTTCAGAATTTAAAATTGTGAAACTGTTTTGAACACTTTTTCTAGTAATTAAATGTTTCTCTAACCCCTAATAATACTGTATGTAGGATTGTATCATTAAGATGCTAGGGTGAGAATCCCCCTTATGTCCATTATCTTATTTTATGATCAGTCCAGAACCTCATTACATTGCCCTTTTTGCTGAAATACATATTTTTCCAGGCATGTATACCACAGAAGATGGGAATTCTGATTGTTCATATGTGCAAACTCTGTGGAGTAACACAGTTTGCTGAGACTTTAATTGGTAGAGTTATCTTAACGTATTATCTCTGTATGAAGACTATTCCTGTCTTGTGCACTTAAATAGGGATAGAATATTACAGTTTTCTTTCTTCTGGATTTCCAGATTGAATAGAGATACAGAAATCCTGCAAACTAGTGTAGAAACACTAGTAAAATTTAGAGGAATCATGCTGTGTTGAAGTAACTGTCAATTTAAACAGTCTCCATCATTGCAAGGTATCAACTGTTACAAGCTGAAAATTTGTAAAATATATTTTCAGATGCATGGTTTCAAGTAAATGACTTAAAATCACTGCTTGTTTGTGTGGGCTTAGAGTGTAGTTATACTTCACAGAATCACAGAATCACAGAATTTCTAGGTTGGAAGAGACCTCAAGATCATCGAGTCCAACCTCTAACCTAACACTAACAGTCCCCACTAAACCATGTCACTAAGCTCTACATCTAAACGTCTTTTAAAGACCTCCAGGGACGGTGACTCCACCACTTCCCTGGGCAGCCCGTTCCAATGTCTAACAACCCTTTCCATAAAGAAGTTCTTCCTAAGATCCAACCTAAAACTCCCCTGGCGCAACTTAAGCCCATTCCCCCTCGTCCTGTCACCAGGCACGTGGGAGAACAGACCAACCCTCACCTCGCTACAGCCTCCCTTGAGGTACCTGTAGAGAGCGATAAGGTCACCCCTGAGCCTCCTTTTCTCCAGGCTGAACAAGCCCAGCTCCCTCAGCCACTCCTCATAGGACTTGTTCTCCAGACCCCTTGGTAATTTATCATTTGGTAATTTATCATTTATTGAGCTTTACAATTTATTAGAAAGAACATGTGACAATTGCCATTTGTTTGCTCTGGCATCAGATTGTTTTCTGCAGTGGATATTTGATACAACAGAAACAGTTGAGTTTGGAAGCATGTGTATATATGCACACAAACACACAAGCATATATAAAAATAGATATGCTTCTAAATGTTTGAACACAGATATATATATGCAGGCTATACACCTGAATGCATCTATAGTTAACAATGAGATGACAGAATGTAGGTTTTTTTTTTTTATTAGAGAAATAGATAAATCAATAAGTATGTATTTATGTGCATATACAGAGAGAAGTTAATTATGTCACAGACATGTATAGAGCTGAAGAAGAAAATTAATGGAAACTAACTCCAACACTCCCCAAGCCTGCACATCTGTATTGATGTGTCCTTTGCCATGTTGTTGACCATGCTTCTTGAATAACTTGTGACCAAGGGACTGAAAATCAAGTAGCATTCAAATATATTTTGGGGGGTTGGACTTGATGATCTCTGGAGGTCCCTTCCAACCCCTACAATTCTGTGATTCTGAGATATTTCCATCTTCCTTTTGAAGGCAGTATGAATTTCTTTATATGTATGCCACAGTTAGGAAGACAATATAAAAGACAATTCTTTGTTGTAAAAGCAGCAAAGCATCCCAACTTGCCTTTATTTAATGCTATTTAATCCAATTATTTCCCCTCTGCCCCCAATTACTTCTTTGCTTTTCTTGTATTTCAAATAAAGGATGATTGACAGATAGGATGACTATGGGTTTCCTAGAGCAACAGTCTGAGAGTAAGTCTAGAAACTTGGCTTTTCTTGAATTATTTGCATGTGCAAAGTTCTCACAAATGCATGTGTCAAAAACAGGTGTCAAGCCTCCTTGGACTTTTATTTTCAAGTTTTCAATTTTTCAAGCTTTTATGTGTCCAGATCATTTTTCTAGGGTGTCCTGTAAAATGCTTCACTAAGAAAAACATTGAAACTTCAGTATCTCCTTTGGTATGTTGGTTCCAGGAGAATTTCTGGAAAAAAAAAAAAAAAAAAAAGACAAAAATCATTTTGTGATAGTGTTTTTCTTTTTGAACCCTAAGATATTTAGTACCTCAATCTATAGCAAGTTTTCCATGAGATATCTGTCTCTATTAGACATTTTTACACAGGAAACGTCTTTAAAATTGGAACATAGCAATGATCCCCTGTTGTTCTAATGCCTATTTTTTTGTTTGTTTTTACCTTTTTTTTCTTTTTTTTAAAAAAAAAAAGAAAGGCTTTTCTACTACAACTCAGAGAAATCATAAGGCTTTTATTAGCAAAACCAGCATTGCAATTGCAGACAAAGAACTATGATTTCATTCTTGATCATTTCAAATGGATTAGAAAATATTGTCCAAATTGGGCACCATGCCAAGATTGCCATTAACTTTTCCCATAAAATATGATTAAGGACCTTACCAAGCATTTAGTAATTAAGTGAAGTGCTCTGGAAATTTATATGCTGTCCACAGTTTGTCATGTTCTGTAAAATACTGAAGACAGTTTTTATGAAAAGCAATAAAAATAAAGCACTTGAGAAACATCTGGGAGTGCTATCTGATTGTGTGGGGGGAATAGTTTCATTGGTAACAGAATATTTTGATATTTAAAATTAATGTTGTGTATAGTTGATTTTTGTTTGTTCTTTAAGTTAATGAATAACTCACTGAATTAATATAGTAATTCCTATAATTGTATATCCTATTCTAGTGTCTGTGTTGCTTCATTTTGTGCCCTGAGTTATTTTCCATGTACTCCATTAATGTGTGTACTGTTCTGTATTTGGTTTTTGGTTTCATTTAATGCTGAATTTGCTGAAATAATAGCCCAAAAAGAACGGAAGTGCTGAACAGACTCTGAATGAAGCACATTTTCCTTAGCATAGCAGGAAAAAAACAGTAGAGGCTTTTAGTCTGATAATGTTCAGTGGATGGCAGGATGATGCTTTGGTTTTTAGCTTTGTTAACAAAGGAAAAGGTTGGCCTGTTGCTGCTGAGGTAGCTTTTATGTGCTGTGGGCACTCGTAGTGATTTATGAGTAATTTTCTCTGCAAACCTCTTTTCCTTCCAATAGTCTCCAGCTTCCTCTGACACAGAGTACATTCTGGATTGTGCACAGGCTTGATGGAATAACTGAACTAGATTAGTTTTCTTTGCTGTGCTTTGAAAGGGGATTAATTCATACCTTAAATCTAGGGGAAGATGCTTTTCAAAACTACTAAACTATGGACAGCAAAATCTATTATAATTAGAGGCGAATTTTTTTTTAAATCAGTGCAGTTATTTCAGATTGTTGAATAGTAAAAGGCTATGCAAATTTGCAGTCTGCACCCCTATTTTGCAGATATGAAACCATGTAAATAACTTCACTCATGGATAAAATCATTTTCATTTTTTATTACAGTTAAAATTTGTTTACCAGACTCCACAGGGCAGCTAGATTTCAGTTCCAGCCTGGGTCAGGACTTGGCTGTGCACAGGCAGTAGACCTGGTTCATACCTTAAGGTTTCCACCAGAAAATATATATTATTTTTTTCCTAAAGGTTCCATATTCATTGTTTTTGGTTCTCTGTGTGTGTGTGCTTGTGTTTTATTTTTAACCTTGGCCAGAACTGCTGCAGGGGTAGGTGTTGCATGATTCTCCCTGGAGGCTTCATCTAGTCAAGAGTTGCAGTTGATGTTTCTATTAGCAGCAGCCCCAGCAGTTTTAGGAGCTTTTCAACCAACAGAACGAGTCTTGAGGTCTTGTCACTGTGATATGTAGGATACTTCCTCTGCCTATTGAACATCTAATGTTAATTCATCAGTGGTGAGCATTTAATTTCCTTGTAAGGAAAACAGGAAAAATAAAAAGCCTCTAGGGTTTCTGAGTTAAAGGAGACAAAAGAGCTCCATGCTTCCCATGCTTTAGCATTGCTAAAGCTCTTTCTCTCTGGTGTTGAAAAAAATATTTTTTCCTGTTTTAGGAGAGAAGGATGCAAGCATGGAAGTCCTCTGTACAAAACATCAGCCACCATTGTCTTTTAAAACAGCGCAGGTTGCATTTGTCTTTTTTATAGAAACTTTTAATAGTACTATTCACTGAAATGTGAAAGGTTATAGAAGAAACTAGGGAAATGTGGGCTGAAAAGCTTTACTTCATAGTGTATACATCTGATACAGTAAGAATGCGTTCTATATCACATTTGTGTTCTGTAGGTAAATGACATTTTTCTTTAGCTTCTCCTTTCATGCACTGATTCCTTTGCAAAGAAGTATGCAGAGATTGTATAGGAAAGCAGTTTGTTTTATTTTTTAAATTTACACATGCATGCCTGAGTGCACATACTGCAAACACCATTTTGCTTCTATGACGTATATTTACCACTTCCAGGGCTTTGTTGTTTTTGTTTGTTTCTTTCTTTCTTTTTATATTGTGAGCTTGAATATATTTCCTCAATGTCAGTACTATGTTTCATATTTGGGATTCTGTTCTGATATTATTGCAGATATATACAACTAATATTAAAAAGCCAAACCAAACAAACAAAAACAAAACAAACAACAACAACAAACTTGTAGTGCATGAGATTCGTGCACTGTTTACATGCCAATTTACCCGAAGTCACTATTAAAATCTAGACAGTTTCCACAAACTTTTCATTGATGAAAATGAATGTTTTGGTGAAAATGACTTTCAGAACTAGTGTTTGAGCTATCTAGGGATTAAAATTTTGCACTGTACTGTCAAAGGACAGAGGGAATGTTTGTCTCCAGGACAAGAAAAATGTTCCTCATTACTTTAAAGAAAGGGTGTTAGTGCCTGTTTACCCTTGTATTTATTTTTGATGCTCTCTTATCATAGAATTAAAAAAAAAAAGATCCAATCTTAGGATGATGTCTAAGAATAGTCACCTGCATACATTTTGTTTGGGAGTTTAAACAATTAAGTCTTTGCATTATTTTGTTTGTTTTCTCAGAGCCTTCTACCTGGACAAGTCAAACCTGCCTGCAAATTCAACATCTAAAGCAGCTTACATAGATAAGGTAAATGAAAATGTTAAGTGCCTAATTAAACTCTGTATGTTACACACTGTTATTGTAATCCTTTCCTGAGGTGTTCTTTATTCCATTCAAAAATGGAATTCAAAGCTATAGGGGCTTTGGATATAAGAAAAGGAGGAAGTCTCTTGTTGTACCTCTCTTTTAGGAATATGTGATGCCATGTGGTTCTGTATCCACAGGTGAAGCTGGAGGGCATCAGCGTGTCCCAGAAGGAGAACCATGGCTTTTCTTTTTTATCATGTTGTCAGAGCAATGCAATCACACCAGGAGCATGCAAGGGGTTGGGTGAGGGGGGAGCAGATGCAGGCAGATTTTTTTTTGCTCCAAAAATTGGAATTGCTGTTAAAAATTAAATACTCTTTCAGCATCCTGCTCAGAAGGCTTCATTCTGAACCTCGTCAATTCAGCTTTCTCCAAATACCTTCATCTTTCTTTAAACCTCTGTGACTGAGAGATCCCAGGGGCTATGAAAATTCATTTAATGCTCTCTCCTGTTGCTGGAGAGTTAATACCCC
Organism: Heteronetta atricapilla; assembly: GCA_011075105.1. Taxonomy (NCBI): domain Eukaryota; kingdom Metazoa; phylum Chordata; class Aves; order Anseriformes; family Anatidae; genus Heteronetta; species Heteronetta atricapilla. Next base: position 123,400,488 of record CM021732.1, read on the forward strand.
CACTGTAGACCAATAAGGAGAAATATAGAAATTCCTAAGGTCTTGTCTGTCCCGACTTACAAGCAAAAGTAAATGAGTTACTGTGGCTTGAGAAATATTGTAATCATCAGCTGAGCTTCATGACAGACTAAAGTTTTATGACCGTATCATCTAGACAATCATTAACGGACAGGTATCTGCAGTTTCTTGGCTCTGTGCTGGACTACTTGGAAGGGGAGGAGGACGTGCCTGTGCCTCTCCTTCCATAGTGAGTCAGGAAATTTAATTTTCTGAACAGTCACAGCTGCAACAGGATAAATTAGCTACATGTGGAATACTTGTTACCCCCAAACCTATTCCCTATGTATTTTAGTAAAAAGGCCAAGGGCAAGTTAAAAGCATCTCATAATCCAGAGGTAACCACGGGATGCTAATTTAACGTAGTGCATTTATTTTGCAGTTGGAGCAAGCTAAGAGTTAATGCATGGTCTCAGTTTGTGGGCGTGACTTCTGTTATGTTCTTCATAGCCCTACATTTGTAATTGACACCAACTAAAATCAATTTAAATGGATGCGAGTTAAATCAATAGGAGGTAAACCAAGTTAAATCTATTTGTGCCCAGATCTAAATATGCTGGTTGTTATAATTGATTTACTTGACCTGTATGCTTTTTTTGAGTGAAGTTACATCCATAAATGGGCAAGTGAAGGTGATGTTTTCCTGCTTAGTTAAAGCCCTCTCTAGGGAATGTATCTCTTTTTCAAAAGACTTAACCTTTGGTTAATGGAGCTTTGCTGGAATCTCGAAGTGCTTCTGGAATAAAGATAAAGGGAATTTGGAATTACCGGCTTTGCAAAACTATGTTGTGAACCTTTCCTTTACACAAAGCACCATGAGATGCTACCTTTCATTGCCAGATTTCTCTTGAAGGCTCTTCTTCTGAGAGCAGCCTTCTACTTCTTACTAGGTGGACCATTTATTTTTCATACAGTAATGTTGAGTTTTGTAGTATATTTTGCTATTCCTGTTCATTTTTCTTTTTCCATGTTGTTAGTCAGGGTTAGGAACCAGCCATTTGCATAAATAGAGGATACCCCCTTAATTATTAGCTGATTGTCTCAGTCAATTAACCAGGCTTGGCATCCCTCCTGTATATGCATACAGTTGTCGGTTGTCTCTTTGTGGTTTCCCTTCTTTGGAAATACCATTAATTGAAATGGCACTGATGGATCTGTTCAGTTTAATGAAGTGAAAAACAGCTCTGTAGGCAGGACTGAGAATGAAAATCAGTGACAGTAAGAATTTTAAGGTTTGAAAAAGTTGTCCTCAGTCATAACAGAAGACTGTGTGCTCTCTGTATGTATGTTACAGAATCTGGCTTTGGCTTTCCTAGCCAGCCCTGCTATTCTAACCTGTATTTGTGAAGACCTACTCCAAAAGAGCATTTCAGATATTCTCAGTAGCAAATTTTTAAATTTCTCTTTCCCTTTTGCAGCTGATGAGGCCTCTCAATTGCTTGGATGAACTCTACCGACTCATAGGGTCCTTTATCCGATCCAAGCGCACTGCTGCCTGTGCATACACTGCTTGCAGTGCTTCTGGAGTTGGATTGCTATCAGTTTCTTCTGAACTCTGCAACAGGCTTGGAGCTTGTCATGTCATTATGTGCAACAGCGGAGTTCACCGGTATGGCAATTTATTTTCCTCCCTTTGTTTCAGTCAGTCATTCAGATATTGCAGTTTGGAGTGAGTTCTTACACTGTCTTTCCATATGCATGACTAAGTATCTAATACACTTTAAAGATCTATGGTGAAATTGTAGAACTATTTTTGCAGTGGTAGGCAGAAATGAGCAGTGTGATTCTGTTTTGTGCAGTTGTGATGGATTGTTCCTTATTCAAGTCAGTAAAATACAGGAGTCTTAATTGCTAAGGCAGAAAAAGGAATGTTTCCTAGGTGAATAACACACTGTATTAAATTCCTGATACAGACAAGAAATGCTGAAATTTGCATTTGCTTTGTACGCTGGGTAGAGCTTATTTCAAGGAAAAGATAAATGAGACAAAAGAGGTATGCATTTCTGCAGGTGTACCATACGATAACGAGAACTTCTGTCAGTAGAACAGCTGGTGTGATTAACACAATACCAGAAAATGAACTGGACTGTAATTAACTGAGCTTTGTTGTCATCAACTCTGAGATCTTAATAGACACACACACACACACATATGTGTGTATCTATATATATAAATAAGGCAGTAATGTCATTATTGAGCTCATTAGTATTTAATGATATTTATCAAAGGCAGCAGTGTTTATGTTCCAGTTGGACAGAATACAATTTTATGTACATTTCACCAAAAAAACAAAGACTGAATTGGAGAGGGGGAAAACAACAACATCAAAAACAAGTTCTTAACAGAAATCTGATGCTAAATAACAACTCTTGTTATAAAATTTCCAAAGTGTGGATTGCAGCTAGCAATATGTTAAAAATATCCTTCTTGGGAGTTGCTCTCCATTATCTTTGTGAGTCCCTTTCAAGTAGGGATATTCTGTGATGATATGACCTATCCAAGTCCTTATTTTAGCAGACTTGGTTACCCATAGGTTGTATTAAAATGAGCATTACTTTCCCCTAATTTTATCTAATGTCTTTTCTTTAAAAGAGGCTTAGGGAAAAAAAAATACATTATAGCCACAATGCAGATTATCAGGCATGAAAACCAGGAAAAGCTCTGTATACAGCCAACACAAATTATATAAAAACAGTGCTTGCCATTTCTCTTAGCAGAGATTACAACAGACTATTTGTATTACTCTTTATCAGTGATACAGGTAAGTGTAACATGCTTGGCTTTAGGCAAGTGCTAAACAGGACTACTATTTAACACTAGCCAATAGATGGGAATAGTGTATGGGAATACTGGACAAAGAAGCTGGGAATACTGTATGGAATAGATTGGCATGAAGTTGTCATTTCAGAAGACTGTAAAGATAGCTTTTCTCTGGCTCTTTATCTTTGTTTAAGACAGCTTCACAAGAAGTTTTTCTGATACATAGTCCCTCTACATATGTCAGAACTTCTGCTTCCTAAACTCATTTTTGCTTATAAGCATTGCTCTGAGAGTGAACAAGATTTGATGTAGGGGGATAGGAAATCAGCCTTTTGTAAGGCACACAAGGGAAAGCAATGTTAGCTCTTATGGATGAAAAAAAAAAAGTCACTAATACTTACACTGACCTCATGTCGGTTAGTTACTATGAGTTACCATTTCCTCAAAGCCCTGTGCTTTTAAGAACAGATTCCTTATTCCTGAGTACTTCCTTCTGAAGACTTCCCTTCATTGAATAAGAGAAATTTCACATGATCAGAAAAGACTTTGGGCTTGATTCTGCCATTTTGCATAAAACGAGGAACCCTACCTCTAAGTTTTCTCTTGATTTCATGGATTAGGTCCTGAACGTGCCAATATAGTTATGGCAAAAATTCTTACTATTTAAGAGTAAAGTCAGAGCAATTTTTATAGCCTCAATAAAGTATTAACCTGCAGTGCATGGATCACAAATCATTCAGAATTATTTGGTGGCTGAATAACTGGTGGCATGCTTGATTTAAAAAATGAGCAATTCTTAGATGAGAAGGAATTATTCATGAGATTTTTGCTCAAAACTAGGGCTAATACAAAGATTTAAACTTTTAGAAGTCTAGTTAAGTGTATTTAAAAAACACAAAATATTAGAAAGCCAACACACATTGGATTTCAAGGCACTATTACAAGCAATGGGAATGGAGTTTAAATGTTCTACACCTGGGTTTCCATGTCAATGTTAAAGGGTTCAAGATCACCATTTACATAAAGTAAATGTGGAAAACACTTTTCTGTAAAGCATGACTAGTTTTGCTTTACAGAAGAGTCTGAGCTTTTGTACAAGATACCATTACTTCACTTGTGCAATAATACTGCCTTTGTGGCTACCATCTGTTCAGAGGAAAAAACCATCAACTCTTGACATTATCACAGACATTTTAAGATAGGCTTTCCAGGAGAGAGGAATGTATTCCTTAAGATTTTATAGGTACTCAAAGAGTTTTTGCTTTGGATTTTTAAAAGTTCTGGAGAAAACTCATATATTTAGAGATTGGAAGGGGTTCTTGTGCTTTTATTTGAAGTGATAGAAGTTGAAGAAGCTATTTTTTCTTTTCAAGAAATAACAATTTCCTGAAATTACTGTTGTATCTACAAACAGAATGGATGGAAAGGTCTTTCCTTAGCATTTGAAATCGTGTAACATCCCATGCTGTTTTCTCTTTCTGGCCTCCCTAGGCCACATCTCTGCAGTGCAGTTCTAAATATCCTCTGCTTTTTGGCACTCTGAAATTGCATTTGCCCAGACAGAAAGCTTGTTTTGTCTCCAACTTGCGTGAATTTTGTTCCTGAAATTTCTGCTGCTAAATTGTGCCGTGTTTTTCTGAACCTACTCCCCTTGCTGCTGCTTTGTAGAGTGAAACTGTCTTGCAGCATCATGAAATCCTGTGAGGACAAAAGGAAGAATAAAAAGCTGGATGCGATCCAGTCCCATAGGCACAGAACATTTTGCCTGTTGTCTGCAGTCTGCAAGGCTTAATTCTTCTGCTTTTTTAATGGAATATTATTTAATCAGAGCAGATAATCATACAAAGTTCTTTAAATTGTAAGTTAATTTTTTAGAGTTGATGTTACTGTTTTTTTAGTAAGAGAGGATATATTTTCTGGTTGTATTCAGCAATATATCTGGCCTTCTGTGTTCTTAGAAACTAAATGCTCTGAAGTTCTTGAATGCAACCATTTGCAGAAATCCATGTTTTGTGGACTCAAAGAGCTCACAACGGACAGTTTTTAGCACTATGCTACAGGTATTAAATGAATTGAAAACTGTTATCTACTGATACCACTGGGCAAGTAGATGTTGGAAAGATGTGAATAGTGCTTGCAGGTTAACTTTGAAAGTATGTTCTTCATGTATCAGTCTTCTTGACAGCTTAAAAGTGAAGAATAATGAACTCCTAGCAAGGTTTATTCCAAAAGAAAAATAAAAAACCCAACACAGCCTAATTTCTGCTGTTGGTTGCTAATGAAAGAGAATCTCTGAGTCTATGGAAGAATTCAGGGTTCTCCTCTGGTAAGCATCTTTTGCTCCTGGGGATTGGGAACAGAGCAAACCATTCATCTGTCAGTTTACATTATTTAATATATTTTAAACCTGAACTCCCTTACTCAATTTAACTGTCAGTTACTGAACTGATTGGAGAGTCTTTTCAGTGTTTTCCCACCTTAGATGTCATGGATTGACAATGGGGGTTGATGTCACCCTTCCTCTCCTAACTGGAAGCAAATTCCAGAAAGCTTGAAGGGAAGTGCTAGGTACCAGCCCCAGTGCAGAAGAGGCCAAGCACTATGAAGCAGCAGCTTTGTCTGCTTTGACAGTGATTGCTGATCTCTGGATCAGCAGTTTCTTGGTTTCTGCCTTCTCTGTGATCCATATTAAATTGCTTTTCACACTGCACTAGGCTAAAACAGCTTGACAGAGTTCACATGTTCATCCCTGTATCCAAGATAATACTGGAGATTTTGAATTGCCAGTGATTGCTTTGCTTTGATTTTTATTATGTCAATATGTTTACCAATTTATATGAGAGTCTGAAATCCTATATCTATTTCAGACAGCAGTTCTTTTCAAATATATTTCAATCACCAGATAAACAAGGATGAGAAAAAAATAAGTCCCTTTAACCTTCGCTGTCCAAAATGATGTGAGTACTACAAACTCCCTTTGGATTGCCATAAGTGAACACGCCTTGTTGATCAACATCAGGAGGAGAACTCTAAATTAGTATAAGAAATCAATAGTTTGTATTTCTGTTGTCTTTTTTTTTTTTTAATCCATAATTATATTTCTGTCTGCCAGTCAACTGCCACCCCATAAACAACACTCTGCTTTCTTTACTTGTATTCATTCTATTTGAAGTTGTAATCACTCTGAACAAATGTAGGTGATGAAAGGTACTTTTAAATTTTATTGAATCATGATGCTAGCTCCTGCTTGAGGGAGAAGAGCAGACTGTAGTGCACAGACATGCCCTAGCCTCTTTCCATGCCAAAATGAAATTAGGTGCAGCAGCTGCAGAAGCCTATTCAGGGACCATAGGCCTTAAAGGCTCAAAGGAATCATTTAAAGCATCCAAATGAAACAAATCCCAAGCTTGTTTAAAATTTTGCATTTCCTGAAGGATTGAGAGAAGTCTTTTATATTCCTGATGAACCCCCAGAAAAATCGCTGTCTTACTTTCTTTTCTGAATTTTAATTTCCCCTCCAGAAAGTCTCTCCTTAGTGTTGCCATCCTTCAATCAGCGGGGTTCTGGCTGGCAGGCACTCAGCTGAATGATGAGGCAAGTTTTGCCAAGGGTTGATTATGCTGTCTCCTGCAGCTAACACAGATCCCGAAATCCAGCTAAACTGGCTCCATCCTCCACACAGTGAAGCAGAGTAACGCCATAAGCTGTCCATTGTGGCCAGCTGCCTTTTTTTTGGATCAAATAAAACAAGATGAAAAACAGGAACCCTGAACCCTGACTTTATATTGTAGACATTCTATGATAAGAATTCTTCTTTCTAGATCATTTCAGATTATTATTTTTTTTAGTAGGATTTTAGTTCTGAGCTTTAATTTAGTCTGTGCCAGAAAAAAAAAATCTACTTGAAGTTTAGCAGATGTAACTCCTGAGTTCCACAGTAAGAAGGATTTCTGGGATCAATAGACTTTTAGGGCTGTTCTTTCATCAAACAAAAAAAAATAATTAATGGCATAATTCACCTCTTGCAACATTTTCAGTTGATTAAAGGTAGCGAGACCTTAGATGAAGAGCGTTTCTGAAAAGATGTTCTGTGTAGATTTTTAAATCTGACAGATGTGTGGTGAAAAGAAGTGCTTTTTTTCATTATTCAGAAAGCTCTCTATCTTAAAAAAGGTAGAACAGTCTCATGTTACTCCTGGAAATGTACTATGAGTAGCGATCTCCCAAATAAACTACAGAAAAAGTCATCATTACTGCATGTTTCATGCTTCAGGATTAAGACTAATGTTGAATTTAATAAACCTGATTAGAACTGTATTTGTAAACTACAAAAGAAGTCATTACCCAAGAGTAGGTCTAAAATATGGCTGATGTATACTTAACTCCCAGGACTGATTCCTTGGCTTGATTAAGTCCATGTGATCTACTTCAGCAAGTCAAGACTTCGTCGATAGCTTGTGTTTGAAAATACCTGTTAGAGCTGCTTTTGATTATCTTCTTGTGGGATGGTGGGTGTATGCCCAACAAGGGAGTTGGGATACATTCATTTTGAGGTTTGCACAACTGCTTGATCACAGTGGTGCCTCTCATGAAGTAACCTTGTGCATGCTGATGCTTAATAGCTAAGAGGCAGACATCCCTTTAATTATGAACTATTAATTTCTTTTTGGCATAGTAGTATTTTCTGCAGACAGTCACTTTTTGAAGCATTGTTTATTATCACTGAGCCATCGTATGTGAAATATATTTATTCCATTATAAGGTAATGTCTTGCTATATGTTGGCAGAATATCAGAAGTTTTGGACAAACCTTCATTGGATGCACTCAGTCCTAGCCTGATTTTGGAGTAGTGATCTATCCACACTGGGAACATCTCAGCTTCATTATAAGGTTCATAAAGGGACTGAACATAAATCCTGAACTCCAGTAAAGTTTTATTGTAATTGTAAATCGCAATGTTGTAGTTTATTGTACAGAACTTCATGCACATTTTATCTCTAATACTTCCTGGCTGGCTGAACTTTTCTCTCCCTGTGAGAAAAAAACAAAATTACTGTTCAGCAGAGTTTTAGTATATGGGCATAGAGAATGGAAACTTCAAATTTTGCCTGCATGGAGTCAGAGTCCCACAATAACACCAGCTTAGAAATTTTAAGAGTCTTCAGATAGACATATCTACAGATTTTACGCTTATTACTGATAATCTTGAGCATTTCCCTTCCTCTTTAGTTTATCATGGTCTATTTCCTTCTTTGGGTTCCTCATCAAAATTAGTATACATTACCTAGCCATCATTAGTAATTATAGAGAATTATCCTTAAAATAATAGCTGCTCTATAAGCATTAATTTAAATGACAGCAGAAACAAGTCCATACTTAATACTGGCTTAAAAGGTAGTCAAATGTGGATATAATTAGCTTATGATGTATAGAAAGAAAATTAATTAAAAGTATAACAATGACATTAAATTACATGTTGAGTAGGAGCTTTAAATTTTAATTAGACTAAGCACACGTGCATCCTTTTCATATATATATATATATATATATATTTCTGTTCACATAGCCAGAGCATAATTCATTTTGACATCTCTGCGGTAACTGCTGTGGTAACTATTAAACCAGTTCATTTAACCTCATCTTTTCTGTTTAGGGCATTTTTCTGAGAGATGCTCTGATGCATCTTTGGATGTGGGGTGGCTGGAATCCTAATTGAAACCTGGGAATGAATTGAATGATTTAGATTCTTTTTGCTCTGGTAACATAGTATACACTTTGCTTGGTGGCAGCTCTGTAGGTAGTGTACATGAACTCAGAGTATTTTTCCTTTCAGGTGACATTAAATAAGCTGTCATGAAATAATCCATTTCTTGGAAAATTTGTTTTCTCTTCTGCAATTCAATTTTTCAGTGTATATCTATCCAGTAGATTTGCTTTTGTAAAAATCACGTCCCACAAACAACCAACCAAAAGAAAATTTTAAACAAACAAAAAAAAAAACAACACCCCAAAACCACAGACAAATTCTTCTGCTGGGGACTATTGGTGATAGAAAATGATTTAACCTCTTTCATTCAGGATGGTCAGATACAGAAGATACTTGAAAGTTTGTATGCAATCTTCAAATCAATATTACCATGACTGATGGGAGACAGGAGATAGCAGGCAGGGGCTGGGAGCAGCTGCAGCCCCTTCTGTTCCCCCTTGGAAACCAAATGGGTGGAATGAGGAACTCTCAGCCCAGTTGTGCTCGAAAAGCCAAATGCCTGTGCTGTGAAGCTGCTGTGATCTGTTGAGGCATCGACAGATTTGTGATTCTGACTGATATGAATTCTGAGATAATGAATTTGGGTCTTGTGTTTTTTTTCTGACATAAAAGAAGGGATCAAGAGGAAAAGAGAGGGAGTGAAAACGGATTTTGATTTGTTTACACTGTAAATAGATATGGATTTGGAATTTATGCTTCCTGTAACAGAATGTTAGGAGAGCATTGGAAGGGGTTACTTAGGTTACTTTTTTTTTTTTTTTTTTTTTTTTTTTCCCCGATATTTTCCTTGTTTGGTTTGTCTGGACTGAGTGCATCCAAATGACCAGATACTTTTGATGGTCAGAAGTGCTTCCAAATTGCTTTGTAAACTTTAATGCCGTCTGCTTACTAGCTCTCAAAATGGAGGAGAAGGGTGAATTACTATATATTGCGTGTATTTGCTGATAGTCTTTGATACTGAACCTTGCTCAGACTACCAGGACCATATGAGGAATTCCCAGCTTTCAAATTTTTTCATAAAATTGTACAAGTTGTATTGGTTTAAATTTACATTTGGATAATCTCTGTGTGCTTGGCAGTCTTATTCCTGAGGTACTTCCAGTTATGACTTTTCCATCTTACCATCTGATGTTTTGTGTATGGATTAGTTTCTTCTACAGCTGGTTTCCAGAACAGTCTGATTTGTGATAATGAATATGTAGTGACTCAAAAACTGTACTTAAAAATCTGGGAGAAAGCACCAGCATGTAAATGTTCATCTACTCATGAGTCAGTTCAGCATAACCCTGTGGAAAGGTTTATGATCAGTTTTATAGGAGGACAATGTTTTATTGATCTGCTTTACAACCAAAACAAAGCTATTTCAGTGTTGTTTTTGTTGTCTTTAGAAAGTAGTATACTTACGTCATAACTGCAGGACAAAAGCCATACACAATCATTTTTATTTAAATTCTGGTTTTAGGGCTGCCATTCCATGCTTTTAGAGATACAAAATCTATCCGTCTCTAATTAAATATTATAATGAAATGAAATCGTGCCACTGGTCTTGTTTTAACATTCTTACTTTTTAAAGTACGTTACAATATTTTTAAAAGAAGCAGTGGATATATCTAAACAGCATTACTGTAGGACTTAGCCTTGAATATAAAATCTTTTATTAAAGAGGTGTGCTAATAGTTAACATCATCATTGCTGTCATCTTAAGTGTCTTCACTGCTAATTTCTAATAACACATTAATAATAATATCATTAGAATTATTTTTTTTGTGCCTTGAGGTGAGCTCTTCAGTGTTTGGCAATAACTACAGTATAATCACGAAACACAGACTATCAGAGTAGCCTATTGAAGAAGTCTTCATTACACTAGTTTACTCGGTCCATGTTACTTCCACTTTGGTTATATCTTTGTACACTTGGCAACCTTATTTCTGAATTGTGGTTGGCATTATCAAAAATATAGGTGGCTCATAATATCCATGATCAGTGGCCATTTCTTCAGGTTTTGGATAGGGAACAGTTTGGCAGTCTTTTCCAATTATAAGATTAGTGTTTGTGTCTAATTCTTCAAGCTGACCTTCATTTACAGTGTTCCGTTGTTAGTTTTGATTCATGCATGGAGAATATGATTTTTCTGTTCTTTCAGTCTTTTGGGTTCCAGGAAGATGGGATTTATGGGAAAGTTGGCAATAACTGGTTGGTTGAAAGCTGTATTTTGAGCCCATTAACCTCCATTACACCTACAGAGAGACTTTTCCTGGCATAGATTACATCTGTCAAATTAGATTTCAGCTACTTTTGCTTTTTTCAGTTGTAAATAGGACAAAGCTTCCTTTGCAGTCTGTTCTTGAAGGTTAAATGTTTCAGATTTTGGTGCTGTAAGTATTATGAGCATGTACTTCTTTATTTATGCAATACTTAACCTTTCAAAGACAAGATGAAAACATGACATGGATAATTTCTAGTCTAATGTTTAACTGTTACGCATCTTAATCAAACGTATAACAGAAAAGATCAATAGACTTTTGCTCCAAGTTAACTTTGGGGTCAATGTATACAAGAGACCAGGGAATAAAAATAATTTCATTACCAAAGAAACTCATTTAGCTTATACTTTTTTAACAAAAGGCTGTTAATAAAGATAAAGATCAAATTTAATACCTTTGCACTAACCACTGTGAAACTTCTTACAGTTCATAAATTTGTTTATTGGTATTTAAAACATGTCAGGATGGTGGATTTTTTTTTCAGTGAGAAAATAAGTGCAGACACATTTTTCCTCCTACAGATATTCTGCTCAGCAAAACGAGTGTTTGATTGAAACATATTGTCTGATCTGTGTGCATAATATAAGCTATGCAGGATCTTTTGGTCAGGATTTTGCCAAAAGGCTGCTCAGAAGTATGTTTGAACCATGTGTCTTAGTTTTTATTATTTGATCTTGAAGTATGCAGCTTTTGTCAGGTTCTGCTGAGGTGGGATCATTTTCTATGCACCTCATATTTCTGCTCAAAGGGATTTGATTCTTGTTTGGCTGTGAACAGAAAAATCATCAAGCTGTTTAGTGGTACAAAACTCAGCCCCTCTCAGCACTTGGATGATAGCAGCCCTCAGATGTGTTGTGCTTTTCACAAAGCACCTGCCTGTTCCTACTCAGTGTTGTTGCCTTTATCTCGAAGTCTTCTACAGCTTTGGTCTTGATTGTGTGAGAAGCTGCCTATCCTTCCTTGTTCTCACCATGACAACTGAAGGCAGTTGGCATGTCCAAAATGACTTTCCCTACTCCTTCTTGTCTGCTGTAATGACAGGTTTTCCTACAGCACAGATCTTTGGCTCTGAAAGTTTCCTGGTTGCTCTGACAAAGCCTTTTCACTAGGATGTGGTACCAGGAGAGGTTTTTGTCCTCAAGTGTTTACTTGAAAAAGATGGCAAAGTAGGAGAGGATAATTTATTTGAAGGAATTTCTTTCTTTCTTTCTTTCTTTCTTTCTTTCTTTCTTTCTTTCTTTCTTTCTTTCTTTCTTTCTTTTTTTTCTGAAAGTGTAAATATCTCTGTATTTAAACTGCACTGTAATAATGTGCCATGAGAATACCCAAGCTCAGTTCATGGCAACAGATCAGGACCATGACACCAAAGCTGGGGTCTGCAGTGGAGGTTGAGAGAACTTCTGTGGAAGTCACCTGGAAAGGGATTTCTACAATTACAAATTTTTCTTCTATTTGGGTTGTCACTCGCTCATGTGCTTGCCAAGCCATAGTTGGCATTGTGGGATTTTTTCATGTGTTTGTTTTATTTTTTATTTTTTTTAAATAAACAAAAAATGCAAATGCATGTGCTTGAAACTCAGCAGTAACACTGCAAAAACTGCAAAAATCTTTGCAGTTAAGAAACTTACTGTGTCCAGACTAATACTTGCAAGGTTTGGAGTGTTTGGGGGTGCTAGTGGGCAGGTCTACTGTGTGTTCTTTATATTCATAACTTTTTTTTAAAACTAAATTACTCTTAAAGTATGTTAGTGTATGGCAATTATTTCCAGGATACTATTGCTAACAGATGGCTGACCTCAGTCTTCTGTTGCAGCTGCACCCTGAGCGTTACCCTGGAGCAGGCGATCATTCTGGCCCGGAGCCATGGGCTCCCACCTCGCTATATCATGCAAGCTACAGATGTCATGCGCAAACAGGTAAGGGTAATGTTTTGCTGTCTCTGTGGGTAATGTCTTGCTTTTTCCTAGCAAGCCTTGACCAAATAATTTTAACCCCCATCTTACTGTTACTGTCTGTGTGAGTTTTCTTAGCTTGGTATTTTTGCTGTGTTTTGATTTTGTTTTATTCTCTTCTTTTAATGTTGATTCAATGGTTTTTTTTGTTTGTTTGTTTGGTTTTTTTTTTTTTTCATGATGGAACAGGCTGTTTTTAACCAGATGCTTGCTTTCTGTGCATATGTAAATGGTTCATAATTTTTACAGGGTTATGATTTTACTGAATGTTTTTGTATAGTAACTGATATGGTATTGAGAGCAGTCTGAGAATCTTTATTTTAATAATCATCATCCATAAAAATAAGACCATTAGCTATCATAAATAAGAAATTACTTATTCTGAATGAAGGGGAAGGGCAGGAGGGAAGTGGAAAATAAATACTGTGGTTCTTAACTTCGCAGGCAAGATTCCCAAGGATATTGTGCTTGTTTCAAATTGTGTATTTCATGTGTGTCATAAGAGAATATTAGGATTTAGAGGCTGTTGTGAACAGATAACCAGCTCAACATGAGCTCTTACTGCAAAGGTATGACCAAAAAATGCTGGATTTAAAGGAAATATCAACTGCAAATGGGGAATACACTCTACCCTGTAATGGAACAACTCCTAGAATATCTTGTTATCAGATAAATGCTTTCAAAAGCATGATTGGAGTCTTGGAAAGAGTTCAGAGGAGGAGCATGAAATGTCCAGAGGTTGTTAGACAAGCCTTATGAAGTGAAGATTAAAGAGCTCAACCTATTCAGTTGATCAAAGAGAGGTTGAGTGGGTGGGGGCTTAATCAGTATGTGTGCATGTGGAACATATATCCCAGACTGTGGTAACTTTCAACTGTATGACAAAGGCATAACAAGACAGATGTTGCAGAAGTCAAAGAGAGACAAATTCAACCTTGAATTAAAAGAAAAAAAAAAAAAAAAAAGATAATTTAATACCGGAGCAATTAATCACAGATAAACAAGATTCATTATTTCTGGCTTTTAGTTTATATCTAGTTTCATTACTTTCATAAGTTCTGCTATATATTCTGTGCAGAAATCACAGTTTAGTTGTGGAAATGATTAATCAAGTGTATGGTATTTCTAACTCACCATAGAGAGAAGAATATGTATTCCTGGCCACATCTTTGGTTTGTTAAAGCAATCATGTAGCTATTTCTATATTAGTTGAGATATAAATCTGAAGCCATAGATTTTTGATCTTATTTGTAAGATCGGCTGCCTAATATGGGTACATCTGAATAATTAGACACATTCCTGTTTGTATCTGGCTTTCACTTTGTTTAGTGCATAAACTAAGTTTCTGAAGTGAATAAATACCCGCAAGGTTTTTGAGTCATGTAGGTCTGTTAGGAATTGTACCTTTAACTTGACATTAAACGAAGCTAATGCTGTACAAGGATAAATTTGTATGAATCCTTGTTTAATATGTTGATGTGTTTACCCCAGAAGTTCTAAACAAAACGCAGGTTTGGGTATCTTACAATGAAAGAACCTGGACATAGTGTTGTGATTATGTCTGCCTGTGTCCTGTCAAACAGCACATTTTCAATGAACAGTTCTATAAAGCTTTCAGAAATGCTGATTCATTTGTAGGTATTCTGCAGTCTCTTAAATGAAAATGAAAGACAAAATTTAAGCAACTTGCTAATGGTTCAGAGCTGCTATGACTTTGACTTGCACAAAAAGAGATGTAGAAAAAAGCCTGTAGTAGGCCTACATTCTCTGAAGTAAAACAGCAGGGGATCAATAGCTGTTAAAGATACCAATATCTCAATACCACCCACAGACACGGTAAAAGTCTGCTGGTATATCAAGCCAGGATTTGTTCACACATCCTTCCTCTTGCAGGAAACTGCTATGGCATTTAATAGAGTAATAATCTTTTGTTGTAATTTTAAATCAGTCTTGGAGTTCTGTAGTAGAAATATAACCCTCCATTAAGTTCTAAATGTTTTGGAGTAATTCCAACAGCACTCCATTGTGTTTTCTAGAAGCCTTTTCTGGATTTACTACTTAAAGCATCTGTAAGATTTAGCTGTCAGGAGCGTAAGGCAGGCCATAAAACCTGCAGGTGGAAAAAAGAAACAACAACAAAAAACTTGGGGTTTGTTGTGGAACATCTAGGTAAAGACAATACATGTATCTTTTCCCTGTCTTAATGTGTATATATCTAGGAAAGACATTTATAGCCTGATTTTTTAATTTTAATTTTTATTTGTGTGTGTGTGGAATAAAGAGAGACTAACCAGAGGGGGGTAAAAATGAAAGGACATCTATTCTATCTGGTATTCTGGAGAAGCCAATAACGTTAGTTCCTAGCAGCATGAACTTTCCACACAGGCATGTTCTCTCTTTTAGAAAGTGATATGTTTTCCAGTTTGGGGTACCAGTCCTGAATAACTGGAGACACTCAATTGAATGGATGACCTCAAGAAGTGTGGTTTTCTTTTAAATTGAATGAGGTCGTGATCGTGTTTAACAAGACTCGTAATAGCCCTGACTGTATTGGAACAATTTTCAAAGTAATTGCCTTTGTCAGTTATAATTAGGTATTCACAAGCACCAGTTCTGCAAGAACTAAAGAAAAGAGACCAATTTATGAGCCTTGGTATGCACTTGGTTCTATGGGATGGCTGTAGTTAAGTGGCTTCCTCTTTTTCATTTGCTGAATAAAAATTGTGACAAAACATTACAACCATCATTTAAAAACTTTATTTACTCATGTATGTGTATTCACATAAACACCTGTATCTGTAAAATACTATATAAAGCACACTGACATAAGTGAGTCTTCAGGATGCACAAAAAAAATGTCAAAGATGCCTAGAACAGGAACTGCACGGGGGTATGGGAAAGAAAGGTAACTAAAAAGCTGATGAGCAGAAAAGGCTAACAGAAACTGTGTTATCTTTTAAGTGAGTGAGGCATTTTTCCATGCCTCTCCAGATTACTTTCCTCAGAAGTATGATAATAGCACCGCATTTTGACTAATTCTCATCAGAATGATGCTGATTTAGAGCTCTTTGAGTGGGCCATAAAGATAATCTATTTTCTTTATGTTACTGGTTTTTGCCATCCTTAAATTAGTGTGTAGCTTGAAAATAAACCTTTTTTTTTTTTTTTTCCTCATGGCAATAAGAATACTTGTTCCTATAAAAGAGTCCAGATTGATGGTAGCATTTCCCCAGAGCTAATGACATCTTTCACAAGTGCTCTGGCAGTACTGGTACACAGAGAAAAGCATTCTGCCACAAAACAGAACAGTCTTTTATACATACATGAGACAAACAGTGTCAATATTTATATTATTATAGGTATTAGAATAATAGAAGAGAACTATAAATTAGCAGTACATTGAAATAAAAATGCTATAATAGTGCTTAATAGAGACTAGTAGATGGCATATAGGAAGTTGATAGCAATTCTTGTGGGCTTTTCTTCAAAAGAAGTAAGAATCTGGTGGTTGTAAGGAAGGTCTGATTTGTACTCCTCCTAAACTATAAATTACATGGTGGTATAAAGCTAGCCTCCTTTATAAATCAACACATTTGATTTATTATGTGAACAAGATACTAAAATTAATTTATCTAGTGAGTAATGTAAGTAAAAATAGGCTGTTTTTTTTTTTTTTTTTTTTTTTTTTCTTAGACGTAGTCACAGCACTGAAGTTCAGGATCTACTTGTGATTAATTTTGATAGTTTTCCCATCTATATGTATATTTTGGCTCTCAATTATGTTAATCATATACCAATCACAACCACTGGCAGTCTGTCAGGGTAATTTTTTATTATTACGATAAAAATTTACGTTATGGGACTGAGGAAAGGACACTGAAGGCGATGAGGGTCTGAACTCATCCTGTCCAACTTTTTAACCAACATTGGATCAGCTTTCCTTATGTAAAGTATTTGACACTGACCTGCATGATATCCTTGTCTCTAAATTGGAGAAACATGGACTTGACAGGTGGACTGTTTGGTGAGCAAGTAATTGGCTGGATGGACACACTCAAAGAGTTGTGATCAATGGCTCAGTGTCCAAGTAAACATGAGTAACAAGTGGTGTTCCTCAGGGGTCAGTATTGGGACTGACACTGTTAACATATCTGTTTATTGACAGTGGGATTAAGTACACCTTCAGCAAGTTTGCAGATGACACTAAGCTGCATGGTGTGGTTGGAGGGAAGGGATGCCATCCAGAGGGACCTGGACAGTGCTTCCCAAGCCATCTATTCCAGTGTTTGTTTTTTTATCCTTTTTATTCTAATATCTTACTTGGTGCCTCATTTAAGTATTTTTTTCTTCTCTTACAGTTTTAGCCTCCTGTTTTCTGTCCTGTATGCTGTCCTGTATGTTGTAAACTCCCTCTTTAGCAGTAGACTTTCGGTATCTGATTGTCTTTTCCCTAGTAAACTATTACTCATCTAGATAGAAGAACAGCAGTTCATCTGACATTTCTTTTTTTCCTTTTTTTTTTTTTTGGGGGGGTTGTGTTTTGTTATCTAATCATCCTCCCTAATCTCTTCTAAAAACTCTTTTCAAGTTTTCATTAAAAATGAAAAGTAACTATGAAGAATTACAAAAGGATCTTACAGGACTTCATGGTTGAGCAATAAAATAGATGAAAATCAGTGTATATAATTACTCAGCAGTATACATGGTGAGGAAGACCCTAAACCTACATTCAAAATAATTGACTGTGAGCTGGCCATTACATCTCCTGATCAAGACCTCAGAATACGACAGAAAACATCAGCTTAGTTTTCAGTAGCTATCTATAAAGCCAATAAGAGGTTACGTTGGTTTAGGCGAGGATAGACAACAAAGTAGAAAATTAGAAATCTTGCTATGGTGATCCTTCATTTTGAACTGCATGATGATCTAATCTCTTCCATAAGGATACATATATAATGGGAAAGGTTCAAAGAGGGTCAGAAAGAAATGATCAAAGGTTAACCTTTGGTAGTTATATTTATAAATAGTTATAAACAAGGTAGACAAAATAAGATTGTTAGTCTTCACGAGTGAAGGAGGTTATGACAGAGGTCTGTTGAATATGTGGCATGGATATGGTAGATAGGGACTGACTAGTGTCTTCTCCAGTACAGGATTAAAGGTGTCGAATGAAACTGACAGGTTGAAAACAAATGAAAATAGTAGTTCTTGACACAACAAGCTAAGATTGTACTTAAGATGTGGATCTTATTCTGCAAGAATGTTATATATGTGAAGTTATTCATGGATTCAAGATGAGATGGGAAAGAAACGATGATATCACTGAAAATGGTGAATATGTGCTCTTTGCTGAACAGAGGAAGTCTCCAGTGACTAATGATTGAATTCTTGGGAAGTTTCTGGGGAAAGTCATATGTTTGCCTTGCTCTGTAGTCATGCACCTTTTGCCAGGGTTGGAGACAAGCTTATCGAGTTACGTGTAAAGCTACTAAAGTCACTTTTATATCCTGCCTTCAATTTTGTAGGAACTATAGTTACTTTCTTCAACTTTGTCATTATTTGCCCCTTCCAAAAAAAAAAAAAAAAAAAAGTGAAGAAAAGGGGCACATGTTAATTTACATAAATGTTGAGAACTTACTTGTGTGTAACCAGACAGCCTTTTTCATCTTGTGTTTGATCCTCCTATAAGAGTGAACTAGTGCCATCTCCATTACCTGGTTACCAGTTTTTAGTGAAATGCAAGGTCTAGTCTTACTCTGCTAATACTCTATTGAATCAATGATTAGGACACATTTTTACGTCATGTTACCAGTGCAGCTCAGTTTTGGATGGAAATTATTGGTTTCACACATTTTGTTTGTATATATTTTTAAGTAATGACATAACTTGATTGTCACTTCCAAAGAGGAGAGTTATTCTGGGACATTGACAATATGTATTGATTTTCAAGTGCTAAATTCATCTAGAAAGTTCAGAAAACTTTCCAACTTGAGCTGCAATTAATGAAACTAACTTGTTACTTTTTTTTTCTTTTTTTTTTTCCACAGGGTGCAAGAGTACAAAACACAGCCAAGAATTTAGGCGTGAGGGATCGAACGCCACAATCTGTTCCAAGGTAACTGATAGTTTGTATCCTAGATCATGATCTAGTGTGTGCCAAATTCAGCTTCAAAGAGGACAGACAATAAGCATTTACTACATTGTGCATTAAATTGTAAGATTTTGCTTTTAATGTACATAGAGTCAATTACATTCTCAGACATATAATTTTAATTAATTAGTTGCAGAAGTTTTGGCTATGTAGCATTTTGAAACCTGTGCATTTTAGAAAAAAAGGAAATCTTGTTCATGTTAATTATGAAAACACTGGGTTAAGTCCATCATCATTTGTGATATTTAGTGGTTTTTGTGGAAATATTCCAACTAAATCAATTACACTATTTTAATGTAATACTGTACTGCAATATCTCAGCAAAACCATGTTATAGTTGCTTTTAGAGATGATGTAGTCTTTCTTTGTCACTTTCTGAAACATCCATTAAAATGAAAAATGCGTGTGTTCTATATTTATCCGGCTTTTTAATTCTGTGATAGATTGCAGGTACCTGAAATGTTTCTTAATAAGCATGATACTTTTAAATGAAAATAACAAAACAATGTTTTAAATTTTATCTTAGTGATTTTATTAATCCAATTTAAACTTTTTATTCTACCAATTTAAAACTTTGTTGTTGTTGACTAATGATAGCTCATTGAATGAACTAAACAGATATTTGGAATACGTTACAGACTCACTGTGGCACTAAAACTTCAGTAAGGAAACAGTGAATTAGTAATATCTTATACAGATAACCATGTGAATGAACGTAAGTGCTATTCAAAGCCTCACAGAGACTGTCTTCTGGATTGTGACCAGTAGTACTTGGGAACTTTTTCTTCTCAAGCACTTTGCTTCCCTTTTCTGAGGTGTCCCCATTTCTTCCAGTAGAGAATCAGACAACTGCTCATAATTTGTTTATAACAAGTAACTGCACGTTGTGCCTTGGCCATGCTGCATCTGATTCTAGAAAGGAAGCGTACCTAAAGTGAAAGTGTACAAGGTATGAGTAAATCTGCATAGCAGCATTTGTTAGGGCATATATGCATCGTGCTTGCTCCATAAAGGATAAAGTAGATGGACTTCTCCGACTCCCTCTCACTTACAGCAGTGAGACAGAACCCAGCAGTTGAGGGGCTAAGTAGTCTTCTAGGAAATACTTCTTTGCATTTTAGCTGCTGTGGTGGTTTTACTCAGCTGGGCAGCTGAGCTCCACCACAACGACTCTCTCTCTCCCCTCCTCAAAGGGAAAAGGGTAGAAAATACAATACAAAGGGTTCAAAGGGAAAGATAAGCACAGGGAGATCACTCAACAGTTACTGTCATGGGCAACACAGATTTAACACAGGGAGATTAGCTTGTTAGTAATAGGTAATAAATTTCATTAGAGTAATGACAAAAACAAAGAAAAACACAAAAACACCTTCCCCCATCTACCCTCTTCTATGTCCTGGGGCCTGCTCCTGCAAGCCGCAGCCTCCTCCAGGCCACATCCACCTGCTGCACCGGGGGCTCCTCCACGGGCTGCAGCGTGGAGATCTGCTCCATGTGGGACCCATGGGCTGCAGGGGGACAGCCTGCTCCACCAGGGGCCTCTCCGCAGGCCGCAGGGGAACTGCTGCTGCCTGCCTGGAGCACCTCCTGCCCTGCTGCACTGGTCTTGGGGGCTGCAGGGCTGCTTCTCACTCCTCACTCTCCCATCTGCTGTTTCACCACAGTTTTTTTTCACTTTCTTATATCCGCCCTCACAGAGGCACAAACAACATCACTTACTGGCTTGGCTCTGGCCAGTGGCAAGTCCCTTTGGAGCCAGCTGAAACTGGCCCATACATAACATGGGGCAGCTGCTGGACTGTCCTCACAGAGGCCACCCCTGCAGCCCCCTGCCACTAAAACCTTGCCAAGTAAACCCATTAGAGGTGCTTTCTGAGAACTATTTTGAGCCTCACATTTTTGTTTCCTATGTAGGACATTTAATAAAATTGAATGAAATCTAATTATCATATAAACTCTAAGAATTCAAGCTCTACTTATTTATTTACAGACTTCTTCCAAATAGATCCAATTTATATTTAACCCTCAGATAGGGTAGATGATCCATATTTGTGATCCATGTTGAGAAAAGGAAAACATGTAATAGCAGTACAGGTTATCTTGGGCTTGAGTGACTGTAATTAACAATGGCTAGAGAACAAACAAACCAGTAATAGAATGGCTTATTCAAACAGGACCAATGCTCCACTTCCATGCAAACTGAAGAAAATAGACCAAGGCAACCAGTCACACTGGCCACCAAAACTTCGGCAGTGACCATCAGTATTAATAAATACCAAGAACACTTCTAATGTTTGGCTGAGTCAACAAATAATATTAGCACCAGTATCAGCACTTTTTGTCCATTTATGCCATTATAAAAAGTTCAAAAGTAGTTTCAGCCAGCAAGCTCAATGCTGAAAAGAGCGTTTGCAGCAATCTGCTGCCCAAAGACAGAGCTCTCCATCAAAATCTACAGGCATGTAGATGAAATAAGGTCCAAAAAAAATACTGATTCTAGAGCAAAACCATCAGCAATGAAGTCATTGACCTTACTGGCAGATGAGGGAATCCCTTTTCACTGTAGTAATTAGCTTGGAGGTAATCCAGGACCAAACCTGCCTGACCAACTGTCTTGCACTGGGGGTACCTAAGGCAGTAAAATAATATTTTATGCAGTAAAAGCTGCTTGAAGTCTTTTCTTTGAACAGTATGATTTTGGCCTTAATCTGACTCCTTCTTCATGACACAATTCTGGAGAGAGTTGTCTCAAATCAGGTCTCATTCTTTCCTCACCTAAAAATGAGAAAGCATATATCAAGATACAGAGCTTTTTGTCATTAAGGGAAAAATCTATGTTCTAAAAAAGGAAAAATAGGAGCAGTTGGCCATGAGACATTTATTGGCTTTGCATCAGTTGAGAAAAGATCACCTCTTTCCAGTTGATGCTCTCACAATATAGCAATGAAAAAAAAGTTGAAGGAAAATTATGAGATGGCTCCAAGAACAGAGAACAGATGGATGCATCCAACACACAAGTAAGCAATAACAGTGATGTCACAGGAATATCTCACTGGCCTCAGGACTTGTGGCATTTCATGTATGAGAGAGAAGTCAAATATGTCAGAATAGTCATCGGCACAATAATACTGTGGTTCACAATTCTTTGATACTCTGGCTATAGGCTGGCCATTAAAGTCTGCTTCATTTAAGGGTTCTTGACAGTCTTCTCTTGACAGTCTTCTCAGTTCTCTGCAGTTGCCAGTTCTCTGTCTTTTCTCAGCTGATCTGTTTGTACCATCTCAGACAGTTGCTCCATATATATTGACCCAGAACAGTCTGTTTGTGATCAATACCATCTTTAGGGATTTATGCAGCATCATTGCTGGTTTGCTTCAGAGTTGCCATCTGTTACCTGCTCTGAAGACAAGTGACCTTAATGATTACCGTTTTAACCTGAAGAAGACACAGACCTTGGTACGTGAGGCTGAGCTTTTCTGCACGCTGTTCCATAGAAATTAGATTTTGCAAAAACCTCATCAAGAGCTAACCCTGATGCAATTACTGACTTAGATAAGATTCTGACAGTCATTCTATCTGTCTTTTGATAGCTTTGAGTTTTACTACTTTATTACACTGGTAGAATCAAATAACTCAAATAAGCTTTGTTTTACCTTTCTCTGTGTACCTGGCTGTATGAAGATCAGGGCATCTCATTTTCTCTGTGATGTACAAATAGTAGAGATATGTGTATTGGCTTATATATATCTCCTAACAAATATATTGGCATCTGCACCAACACTTAAGGTTGCATGACCTTAAATAACCATGTTTCTGAATCTGTCAGATGACAGTGAGGAAGAAGCCAAAGATCTTCAGAACACATTATGGTGGAGATTTGAAATCAGGTTTGCAATTGCTGTCTGTCTGGCAGAACTGGTGCTCCTCATTCTTACTATCCAGAAAGCAGTACTGCTTACGAATCACTTCCAGTGAGATTTCAGAGAAAAGTTACATAGCCCACCACAGTGGTGTGTTGTCAGTGTCCCAAGGGTTTTAGCTTGAGTGGAAAGTGAAATTAGAGAACAGCAGCTATCCTGCCCTGCTTTTGCATAGCCACAGGATGCTTTATCTGACAAGATGTGTCTCGATATTGAAAAGGCTTGCAACTCTCGAAGGGCAGCCATACAGACAGTGCTTCAAATACCTTCAGTGGCAGAGTGTCATGCCAAAAAAGCAGCGGCCCATTGATCTTGAATTGTTTGTGGAACACAGCCACATGTCCAGGTTTTTGTTTTCTGTGTTGATTTGTAGTATGATTTTGAAATTACTGATTAGTTAAAATGTGGTCATATAAATTAATGTGATGTTTAGGAGACAAATTTGCAAAATACACTTGGAAAACTCTGGTATTCCAAGCATCTTAAATATCTCTAGCTGCCAGGACAGTGGATGATTCATAACCCTGCTTGTAGCCAGACCTACCAAGTCTGTTATTTATTTTGTGTTACTAGTTCAATATCAAATTCTCGTCATGGTAAGTATTAATGCACATGCTGTGTCATTGTCTCTTCATTTTGGTTTCTGATGTTTTTTTGCTTGCCACACCAAACTCAGTCTCTTTACATTGTTATTCCTTCAGTGATACGCCTTTGGCGATATTCCTGTCCATGAGGAAAATATATCATCTCCAATTGAGATCATGCCTACTGCTGGTTTTAATTGCTGTTATTTTAGGGGAGATACTGTATGCTGGTTATACTTACAGAACAGAGATGACTCTTTTAATGAGCCTGAGATCAGAATGACTGCCATTTTCAGTATTCCTAACATAAGTATAGCATCTAACACTTGCTAATAACTAAGTCCATGCAAAGGGCTTTAATAGAAATTCAGAAGCCTTTATAAATGCAGTGGTAAGAGCTCAAAGTCTTCATGATGACATGTCATGGGTCTGGTAACTGTCTTGGGTTCTTGGACATCAAGACTGAATAACATCAGTTTTATAGGAAACTGTGTTAGACTGAGTTCAGATTCGATGCCAACACAACACCAAAGTGGAGGCAATTGCATTAACCATGCAGCTTTTCCAAATTGCAGACTCAGAGCAACAACTGGTAATTGGATTAGTGAAATTTAGCTTCTTTCTGAAAGGGGTCTTATGGTGCAGTATTATGAAAACTTGACTAAACTGGGATATCTTTATAAGATTACTTATAGATGTGTGTTTTAATAATACCACTGTCAATGTAAACTTCATGCTCACGAATAAGATTTTACTGGTTTTATAACAATGTTATTAAACTGAATTCAGTACATTTTGTTTTGCAGTAAAAAAAGACTAAGATTTAGTTTGTATTCCTTAAATTTACCTGCATATTCCTTACGTTTTCCTTCCTTTTAATAATGACCAAGCTCCCAGAGTAATGATTATTTTGTGTTTTTTGTTTGTTTGTTTTTGTTTGTTTGTTTTCATCAGACTATACAAGCTCTGCCAACCACCGCCACCAGTTGGAGAAGAATGAGGAAAGCAATCAAATAATGGCTTTTAGAACACTGGGACTGTGTGACAAAGTCTAACTGCACTATAGCAGTATGTGCCTGGGCCTTTGATAAATGAAATATATATATATATAAAGAACTTTACTCAGGATAAATAAAGAAATACCCTATATATATATTCTCTATTGGCATTGCAAAACGACTTCCAATAAGAATTTCTGGAATCTGTGCACTCCAGCCTTATGCTAGTAGAACAGGAGTCTTCCTTGGGAATTTTACACTGGAATCAGGTTCATTTTGATGTGTTTTTTTCAGCCACAGAATAGGCATACATAGCCAGCAGCTTCAAAGTGTATGTCTTGTTCAGAGAGAATGGCTTCACTTGTATGCTACATGGGATATGTTCTTGTAGAAGGAATAAAAGCCTGGATAAACTAGGCTTGATAATGAGCATGCACTTCATATGGGGCTCTTTGCACTGATAATCCCTTTTTATTTTCCTGTCAACATCATAATTTCTGAGAACAATGACATTAATGTTTCAAGGATATAATGTAAGCGGGATATAAAGTAGTGGGGTTGAAGGATTAAAACTCATCTCTGAACTGTGCCTAATGGCTACAGACTGACTGCATCTATGAACGTTTGCTTGTAATCACAGTAAACTCAGCCATGTCTTGAGTAGCCCATTGTCATACTCTTTTGGAGGAAGTACATGTATGGCATATGAGGTGACATTTTACCCTTTTTCAGTTGCCATTATAATTACATTGAATTTCAGACTGTCTAGTGGATGTTTTACATTATCGTGCCTCTGCGTTTCAGAGTTTTTCATAGCTTTGTATGTTCTTGTACAGTATTATACTAGCAAGTCTACATAGTGTGAGGATGAGACAGTATTGTAATGTTTAACTGGAAATGTCCGTATTTTAAGTTGAAACATGGTTTGGGGTTTTGATGTCTTAGTCCACTATTTCCCTTCTTTTGGTGATATTATTCTGTATAGCCTTTCAGTTCTTTCTTGTGGATTGGTTATAATTGTTACAGTTTTATTTTTGAAAATTGTACTGAGTATTTAAGGGCCCATAAAAATATATATCTGCATTTGGCTGTTCTTTCAGCCCAAGTATTTTCAGAGGAAATGCCCCTAAATGAGGTTTCATGTGTGAACATATTAAAGCAAAAACTATATTCTGAAATAGTTTTACTTGTAGCAGTAGCTAGCTACACATTCCATTAGAGCAGGGCATTTACTGCCTGAGTAAAATGTATTTTTATACAACGGCCATTTATAGTTATGCTATAGCAATCACTTCGCAGCCAAATTTTTGCTTATTATCTAATTATTTATGAAATTTTCAAAAAATATATTAATCCACAATGAAGTGATGATTCAGAAGATGTACTCTTGCAAAGAGTGTTCTTTACATAGGAAATCTAGGGGACTTGTAACTTTTCTCCAAAGGAGGAATTAGGGCTCCTACCTTTTTCAGTATTCTTAATGTTTTTACACAGACTTTAACTTTGCTAAGAAAATAAGTATTTTTATATATCCACATAAATATATGTCTGCACATAAATTTTAGCTTCAAGATGTGTGTATGTAGTCATATATCATATATAGTCATATCAATTACTGGTCCAACCATCAATATAGAATGTTTTCCTTAAACTGTGACAAAAACATGCAATAATGAACACTTCAGTAACAATTTCTCATATGTGCTTTGAAGTTTACACTCTTTAGTATTTGATGGAAGTAGTGGGACTTCAATCTTTTTGTGCAGAAAGAAAAAAATATAACTTAACCTTTCTGTCTAGGATGACCTAATGCATAAGAATGAGTCATGATTTATAGAATTGCTATTCCAGTCAGAATCTCATAGTTTTCAGTGTGTTTTATTCAGAGAGGCAGTATTGGCTAGGGTAACTCCTGCTCCAGGCAGAAGTGCCAAAAATGTTTCAGTTTCTGCTTGTTCAGACATCAGAAGTACACAGAAGCCATAACCTGCTGATGCCTAGGATGGTGCCTCAGACCACATGCGATGGTGGTGTGGTCTGAACTGTGGTGTCATTCACTGCTGTGAGCTCAGATCTTGATGTGAGATTTGCCCGCATGAATATTTAATATTATTTATTTCTTTACTATGAGGTAAGTGAGCTCTTGGCTGAATAGAGCTACTAATCCTGTATAGTAAGACAAATTACACAACCTAGAGGACAAAAGCTGCTGCATGCACACGTTATTGTAATTGGCCCTATCACTTTTTCTTATTGCATTGACAATTGTACAAATACAAATACGTCAAAACAGTCTCCTGTATAACATGGCAATTGTCTGCTTTGTTTTGCTCTTGAAAGTTGGAGGTAATTGACATTGGGAACTACCGAGGGACAAATAGTTTTGAGCCAGTCCCTGGACCAGATTCTTCACCTATTGATTCAGGAGTGTGCATCAGACAGAAATCTTGGCCTCTAATAACATTGGATGGACATATAAGAAGCTCATTCATAAATTGTATATACGTTCATGACTACAGCTATTTCTCCTATTTGGTAACAAGGTGGTAATAAGGTGTATATATTCCTTATGCAATGTGCAGAATAAAAAAACAAAACAAACAAACAAACCCACAAAAACAATTCTCCACACAGTATGTTTATCCTTTCATAAACTCTTAGACTTAGAGGTGACAGGAAGAGATGACGAAGAGCGATGATTTACAAGAACTGTAACACCCATAGCTTGTGAAATCTTTACTTCTACTGCAACAGATTATGCAGCCCATTTTTATGAGAATGTGTTGCACAGGTTTGGTTTAGGGAAAGCATTCTGTATGTAATTTTTACTTTTTCATCCAAGACAAGTGTAATTCTTCTGGGAATAAATTCAAGGATCTGGGAATAAATTCAAAGGATGAATCTGGGAATAAATTCAAGGATGTTAACATATGTTACCGAATGCTGACTGCTGTAATTCTGGGTAGTCTATGGGAGATTTAATAACTAGAAAGGGCCAAGTAACATTTAAATTGCCATAGGGTTAATGCTTGAAGAAAATTGACATTTTAATTTTAAAGTAGAGTCTCGATTTTTGGCCTACTTTTGTAAGCATTATCACTAAATAATAGGACGCTAAACAATCTCTTTTTTAAAAAATGAGTATTGCTTCAGTTTTGTTCCCAAAATTATGTATTTCATAATGCTTATCATCTCTATAGATTGTAAATAAATATAATATGTATATTCCAGTTTCTAAATGTCAAACTATTGTTGTTGTTTGGGAATCCACTTTAAAATAAATATTCTTTAAAGTTTCAGTTGAAACAATCACCTAGTTGTATGTCCACTGAGAAAGTCGCTATCTTCTATGTCTTCTTGGATAGGTTTTCCTGGGTTTTAGCAAATGCATCAAGTTTTGGGGTTATTTCTTTGTTTGTTTGTTTTTAATAAAGTCAACAATTATCAGAACTGCTGTTCTACTGTTTTGGAGGCAAAAAAATAAACATAAGTTGACGAGAATTTATAGTAATCATACTTCATTTATTAGAACACCCTAATGGGGTGAAAAAAATCAACCCAGTTTCATTTATCTGCTTTTAGCCAGAGAAATTCATAAGCAAATAGTGTTTTGTTACTTTATTTTTGCTATATTAATTCACTGTCAATGTAATATATATATGTGTTTAAGACAATTGCTTGAATGTGAGTATACAAATCATGATTAAGCATGATGCTCAAGAAAGGAAAGTATCTTTCATTTATTTTCATTTAAATAGTGAAATCAGTAACTTTAGCATATATACATATTGATCCTGTACTTCTTATTTACATTTCTTTATGGGTATGTCTGCCAGCATTGTACGCATATTTTGCACCGTTATTGTTTAATGTTAGGAAAACCAGAGAGTTTCTCAAGTTAATGCATTGCTATATGTATGTTATCTCTGTAAGTGTTGATAAATGCAGGTAGTGCTTTTCTAATTGTACTCCAGCAATACACTGGTGTTGGTAAACTAGATGCACAGTACATACCTTTCTCAGGATACCTGGATTTTTCATCATTAGGTATAAAACGATACTGAACTCATGTTTTTGTATGCTGACAGTTGTTTTGTTGTTGGGTTTATATATGTATATATATATATATATATATATGTATATATATATATATACACACACACTGTATATATCCATTGAGTTTTCCTAAAGAAAATGCATTATTAGAAATGTTTCCTTTTTCTTGCTAAAAGATGTTCTCTTGTTATGTATGTGTAAATGAATATACAGCATGCATGCAGATGTTAACACCCATGGGAAATTTCAGATTGTCCAGAGGCCAGTTTCTTCTACTTGTTTCTTCTCCAGACACACACATCTCCATGTCAGAAATCCTCTGTGGCTAGAGTGGAACTACTTTAAAAGTAACTTCTGCTTCAGTTTGGAAGTTCAATGGAGTGTTCAAGCAACTGTGACATTTTTGCAAAGTACTTAGATGGGGACTTCTATGGGAACATCCACAACTTTTTTTTTTTTTTTTTTCTTTTTCTGTGTGTGTCCTGTTTGTACAATGGTCAGATTTTGAAAACTAAGCAGCCTTATTAACTTTTTAACACCTTGTAAATAGTGTACGTACTTGTGTTAGACAAAAACAAAAGAAAACAAAAAACTTAATTTTGCATTGAGTATTGCACACGTTCTTCAAACAGAGAATATATTATTTGTAATGTCTCAACAAGCACAAGAGAGCATTATTGCTTTGAAATATTAAATGTAAGTACATCCATACACAGAATCTCTCAGTGAACTTATGTTTGAAAACAGTCAAACTAGCAGCTCTTATGGGTAGTTGAATTTGTTGGAAGTAACCTTTGGAATTTAAATATCCTTGAAACATGGATTTAAATTACTTTTTCCTGTTTTGTAAAGTGCCTATGTAGCATACTTTGAGTCAATTGCTAAATTGATTATGGGTTAAACTAATATTGTGTACTTTTAGATCTTTATTTTTTAGTCTACATTTATTTTTTTAGTCTACATATTAAAGACTGGAATGATAGCAATGTATTACAAAATGTCAAATGGCAATAAAACCATTCATAATATGGCCACTGCAAATTTCTTTATTTCAAAGCAAGTAAAAAGTTTGTTTGTTTGTTTTTAGTGGTCTTTAACCCCTTTGGTGTGACTGCTCTTGGAATTCTCCTGCAGGAGAACAGAAATCAAACCTCTAGAAATACATGTTTCTAACAACAACACAGGCCTAATCAAGGTTCATTGCTGACAACTGAAGTGTATCTTTACGTCCCTGTGGAGAGCTGAAGCCTGCAGGAGCCGTAGCTTTGGGGAGCTGTATTTTGTGAAGGCTGAGAGAAGGGAGACAGGCAAGAAAAATGTTTTTCTGGCCCAGTGGTTCCATTAAGATCCAAAGCAGCCACGGTTCCCAGGATTCACATGTGTTGTGGTTTAACCTGTCAGCACCACACAGCTCTTTGCCCCCCCTGGACCAGTGGAAGGGGGAGAGAACTGGAAAAGGTGAAGGTGTCAGAACTCAGGGTTGAGATAAAGACTGTTTAATAGGAAAGGAGGGAGGAATAAAGGGAGGAAGGTCATGGTGCCCAACACAATTGCTCTCTACCAGCCAACAACTGCCCAGTCATTCCCTGAGCAATGGCAGCCCCCTGACAACTGCCCCCACTATTATTGTTCTCCATGTTCTGTCAGATGGTGTGGGATGTTCCTTTGGTCACTGGGTCGCCTGTCCTGGCTGTGTCCCCTCCCAGCTCCTGGTGTACCCCCTTCTTCCTTCCTGGGAGGGCAGCACAAGAAGCTGAAAAGTCCTTGGTTCAGTGTAAGCACTGCTCTGCAACAACTAAAACATCAGTGTGTCAACGTTATAGCCATCCTAAGTCCAAAACACAGCACCATTCCAGCTACTAGGAAGAAAAATAACTCTATCCCAGCCCAGACCAAGACAACATGTCTGAGGACGGACATTGTCACCATCTGTTTATGGCTGTGCACAAGGATAACATGACAGGCATATCATGGGGTGTTGCCCTCCCTATGCTAATTAAACACTTCCAAATGATTGATCCATTGGATGGATTGGGAACTAGCTCCTAGCTACTATTAAGATCCTGGGGAGAGGTTAGGCTTCAAAAAATAAGAATACTTAGCATGGAAGGAAAAAAAAAAAAAAAAAAAAAAAAAAAATGTCTTTCCCTGTAACTCTGTGGGGGATGTAAGCACAGGATGTCACAGAAGTATGAAGAAGCAGAAATGACCAGATGATTTCAAATATGGCCTGCTTTTCTTCTGTCTTTTATGAGTTTTTTTGTTTGTTTTCAGTGTTCCTCATTTCTGTGGTCTACACCTGCCACCATGTCTACATCAGAAATAAAATCCAATCATAAATTATGTTCTTGATCAGTGCACAGAATGGGAGTAACTAAGACAGATACTAGTTATGCCAGGGTAGCACTTGGGTATCCAGTAATTTCTGAGATTTCATGTGAGAGTATTGTTATCATGAGGTGAAAGTCTCAGAAATATGTGCAAAGGGACTTGCTACGCTTCCATATCAGAGGTCTGATGAGGCACAGTGTGAGTCTACAGTTCAAACAAAGATAATGCATCTTTGCACCACTTCAAAATATTTTTCAGCTAATCTTTGAAAGTTGTTTCCTTTTAAATGTTACTCATAAACTCACTTTTACTATGTATTTAATTGTTATTGGAGTGGGAGTATTCTTGTGTCCCATTATGTCATGTACAAACAGGATAGATTATGCATGCACTTTGCTTATACTAATGAGGTGGAATTGCTAACAATTACTTCATTCTTACTTGTAGAAATCTTGATTCTCTAAAACTGTTTTCTCAGATACTCTTCCCCCCTTTTCCCCATTTCTACATATAGTTCCTTGGAATATCCTTGAAACTTGCACTATGAGTAGCCTTATCTCTAGTCTCATCTTCTGATGTTTCTGGATGGACCCCACACCCGATTCAATATTTCACCGTGTCTGACAGGCCCTGGGCTGTTGTCAGAGCCTGTCATCACCCTGGCCCTGCCCAGGGTGGCTGTCATGCCGTGGTCACCCCCATCTCCTGGCTCCTTCTCCCCTGGGGAACAGCTCTGCTCTTGCTGCTCCCAGAGAAGAACATCCACTGCTAGTACAGGCTCTGCCATGGTTGGTATGCTGCTGCAGATTTATGGAGTAGAGTGGTGCTGGGGGCCCATTCCAAAAAAACGCCCATTTCCAGTCACAAGACTGGTAGGAGCCCTCTTTCACTGATTTTAGTATTGGGCCTAAGAGTACTAGCATCCAAAAATGATCTACAGCACAAATTTGGTGTAAAGATTTGAAAATGCCTCTCTAGAACCTGACAGGGCAGAAAATAAAAGATTAGTGGCTGAGAAGTAATGCAAGATAGATAAATGCAGTGTCAGTGATATTAACAGAGGAATGAAACCTCCTGAATATTCAGCTTCAGTTTTTCCCAAGTATTTAGTACAGCTGATATGTTTTTAAACAACTACATCGTTTATAGAAAACTCAGTGTGAATTCTTACGATCATGACTTACAGCCAGAAATTTTTACAGAAAAATCTACATTTTAGCTAGTCAAGTTTTGTTGCTTAGATTTCTTTATTGGAGAAGGAGGGATTTTCCTTGTGAAATGGGCTTTTTAACATCTGGGATAAATAATTGGTGTCTTTCCTTGTGAAGCATAACAGCCTCTAAAAGTAGGAGAAAATTGTGCTGTATATATTCTGGGAGCATAATCAAATATAAGGAACATGAATAGGTTTTGATTCTGCTTTCATTTAAATGAATAACCAAATGTTCATCGACTACAAAGAATGAATCCATAATACTTTGACTATTATGCCAGAACCTGACTAGCTTGAATGCTTGTCAACGTGTTTAGATCACCTAATTAATGAAACTATTCATGTCTCAATACAGAAAGCTTGACTGGAAATGAGAAGCAGACCACATGTAATCAATGTTTTTTTGTCATCAACCAGCCTTACAGTGGGTCTGATTAAACAAATACAAATGAACATCAGTATTGTATTAACTAAAGTCATTGCATCATCACAAAAGTTAATGACAGTATCACCCAGATTGAGAGAGAAATTAGGTCTGATTTTGATCAGTGCTGCTTCCTTGTACTGTAGTACTTTTCAGGATACGCTGAGGTATCCTCAGCGTATCCTGAAAAGTACTGAAAGTATCCCTCAGGATATGCTGAGGGATAGTTGAATTCAATTTCAAGACAAGCTTGAATGGATGTTTAGCAATATACTAGATGCTGTTCAGAAATAGGGGAATATGTAAAGTTTTTATATATTAAGAAATAAGGTAGGTGTTTGGAATTTTGACAGCACACCCTGGAAAACTGGTAGCTTGGGAAACACAGGGAAATAAGTATAATCGTGCCAATTTTAAAGTACATTCGTGGGCCCAATGCAGACAAAACAGACAGTAGGCTTTCATTTCTGGATTAGTTCCCATGACTTTGAGAAAAACCATTAATATTTGGAACTGTAATATGGGACTAAAAGACACTGTCTGGTTGCTTGTCACACAACAGTCATGAGGAGAAAGAGAATCTCTTGCAGTCTTAACAATTATCTTTAAAGAACCACAAATTCTGTATCTAATCATAGGTCATTTTCATTTTTAACATGGGAATGCTATTTTCATTTTTAACATGGGAAATAACCAGTGTCTCTACTGTCAGCAACAAAACAATGTACTAAATGGAAGCCTAAGACTTTTTTCTATTACATATATATTTTTTTCCCCCTTTCATTTACTAAACTCATTTGTTCATGCCAGGTGAGGTGCCCATCAGAGGGACAGTAAAAGTTATGAGTCCAGTCACATCGATGTTCTGGGCACATTGTGCTTTCAGAATCTCTCTTGAAGGTTACAGTTCACATGGAGCTTCCTCTACATGCACTTGGCCTCCTGGTGACCAGTCACGCAGAGGACCCTGAAAATGCAGGCGTGACCAAAATGCTGATGGTGAAAAACCTAGTAAAAATGCACACTGTTTCTGTTGGAATTTAGTTATGAGCTAAATGTTCGTAGAAAAAAAAAAATCGGTTGTAGAAGTAGCATATCAGATTGCTGATGGTAATAAATCTAATTGCTAGAAAAATAGAAACAGACCTTCTGTACCAGTTAGAATAAAAGTGGAGCAACTGCTTATATTGTATTTTAAGATGGTAATAACATTTATAATGACAAGGGCATAAAAAAAAAAAAAAGAAAAAAAAAAAGTGGAAATTCCTAGTTTGTCCCTAGGTAGCCTTAATATTTAGATTTGCTTTAGGACAGATTAGATTAAAAGAATGAGGATTTAGCCCTGATTATAATCAGAGTTTCAGTAAAGTTCAAAACAGTACAATAAATTCTACAAATAGAAAACTAGATCTAAATGGCAGAACTCATTCTACTGGTATTCCACTCTCCAAGTCCTATTTCCCTATTTCCAAACAGCAATAATCCCTGTGAATGTAACTCAGTACTCAGCAGACTCAGTAGGGAGGCCAAAGAATAAAACAGCATGGAAAATGGTCTCTGCTCATGTTCAAAGGAAAGAAAATCACAGGTGCCAAAGGCTTTTCAAATGCGCCGAGCCACAACCATTTTCTGTTTCATGCAGCATTGGTCTGATGTATTTCACTGAGCAAGTCTGCTGGTGCAGTGCAGAAATTCAAGTTGTGCCAGATTGTTTTAAAGTTGTGATACACAGAAGCAGGTCTGTTCTGAATGAGGTGGGATGAAATGGAAGAAATGTGATTTGTTAAACTTGCTGTTTGGATTACATCCAGGACTATTCAAATACACAGCACTGGGAAATAAGACTTGGTGTCAATCTGAGTCTAAATGGTCAGTCTGCTGAAAAATATTCTGCTGTCTGCATCATGAAGTGACAGCGTGTAGTGTTTCAGCGACTGGATAGTGGCAGGAAGATGTGGGAGGACAGACCAGAGATGATGCCAAGGTTCCTCTGTCTTTTACCCCTGTTAGCCCAGCTCATTGTGTGTAGCTTCAGCAGGAGGGATAGGGAACTGTTCCTCTTCTAGATCACAGCCAGGCCACTGGGGTAGCCTTGGGATAGCCACATCCAACTGTTTACAGGCAGAGGAGAATCCAATGTTTAGTCTGGACTAAAAACTTTGGATTGCCAGGCCAAAAACCCTTAAGAAGAATTGATATCCCTTCAGTATATGGCCTAGTCTTGTGTGTGTTAGATGTTATAAATGTGTTCACCTGAGACCAGGTATGCTTTGTTTCCTTAGCCACCTCTGTTAATTTTACAATGAATACCCAAGTTCTTCTGACATGCACATCTGAAATCCTTTTTATGGGACATTTGTAAAAACAGATCTTTGTAAATCAATGTCACTGAAGGGTGAGAGACATTGGGATACCTAA
Source organism: Heteronetta atricapilla (assembly GCA_011075105.1). Lineage (NCBI taxonomy): Eukaryota > Metazoa > Chordata > Aves > Anseriformes > Anatidae > Heteronetta > Heteronetta atricapilla. The sequence goes on from CM021732.1 coordinate 123,435,384, forward strand.
TCATGAAGACAACCACTTCTTAAGCTTTCTAAAGCCCAGTCCAAATTATTCCCATGACAGTTAGGCATCAAATTGCTTTAGTAAATCCCCCAAGGCTATCTGCACCATTTGTAATGAGGTAGCTTTAAAAGGCTCATCTAGACACAGGTAAAATATAAGATGAAGAAGATAATTTTCACAGTGCGATAAACTTTCTTCAGAACAGAAATGAAATAAGCATTCTTATTAAAAAAAAAAAAAAAACAGATCTTTCCTTTATGATTTTCCAGTCATACCCACATTAAGCTCCAGTATTTAATATTATCAAAGCAAGAGCCTTTCACTTGCAGTTCAATTCACTATTTGTCAAATTTGTCTTGAGTCACTGCTGTAGAGAGACCTTTCCCTGTAACTGCCAGTTCCAGTGCATGGCAAGTTATATTTAAATCCTTACTGGCAAAATGATCAGTTATTCAGAAATTCTGGCTATTATTCTGAGCTTCCTCTTCTCTAACCTTCTTTCCAAATGTCCTTAAATATAAAAATGTCTCAGCTAAACACCTAATGACAAGCTCTCTGTCTGGCTCCCACCAACAGCTAACCTCATGATTCGTGTTTGGCCCACCAAGGATTCCCAGGTACCTCAGCTATCCAAATATATATATATGTATATATATAATGTGCATAATCTGGAAGGTCAGGACTTGAGTAAATCAGTGTTGAAACAGTATGGATAAGACTAATCTCCAACAAGTATTCCTAAAGAAACTGACAGGCACCATAATAACCTTAAAGTATCACTATCTTATCACAGTCATCATATTTGTGCTGTTGTTCAGTCCTTTAGATATTACATTGTTCTAATATACATATGGAAATATATATAGCTGTCTGCCCTGCTGCAGAACTGTAACTAAGTAAGGAAAGAAGGACATTTTGTGACCACAGTGAGGAATTAAGAACTCCAGGATCAGCTTCCAATCACAAATGTGCACTTACTAAAGGTACTGAATAGAATCTTTTTTGTTTTTCTGTAAAATGAGAACAATACTATACCTTCAACCTTTAAGGTCCTTCTTTTTCTATTCTCTTTCTCAATATAAAAGGATGCAACTGCTGCTTACAAGCATCTGTATTATTCAAGTTTTTGATCCTCTTAATGCCATCTAACCTCCATAGTCACAGTATTTGCACCTGTAAAATTCCACAGTCAACAGTCTGGTTTTTTTGGTTTTTTTTTTTTTTTTTGGCATCTCCAAAACTGAGGAAGTAGTTCATTACCTATTAAATAATTTAACTTTGTGGGAAAAACAAAGTAGATATTCTCCCACATGAGCAGGAGTTTTCTTAGAATGTCAGATCAGAGCTCACACAACATTGGGAGTGAGGTGGTATAGCCAGACAATGGATTGGTGGTCGACTACTTGTGTTTATTATGTGACTAGTAGTAAAGCACTACATAGAGTTATGTGGAAGTGGAAGAGGAAGATCCATGTCTGGAATTTCTGGAGAGTGGATGCCTTTTCAGAAGTACTATCTGAGTGAGTTGGGTGCATTAAGTGATTCAGTTCTTCCAACAGAGGCTTCCATGAACAGCTGAACCCTAATTATTTCACCATATTGCTATAAATTACTCCTATAATAAGGGCTTACATAGACAAGACAAGCCCAGCCAGGCCCTTGTCAATACTGTTCAGGCTAACCATTAGGATGGTATTTATTCTAAACCTATCAAAAGAGAAGCTATGCAATTTGCTGAGTCTATAATTCTGCTGGTGATAATTAGCTCTGCTTTGCCCTAACTGTTAAAACAAATGGGTCATTTGCAGCAAAATATGTTCTGTATTCTGTCTACATAGTGAGCAAGACAAGTGAAGTTTTACATCAGTGTATTATTTAGCATGTCCTCATACTCTGGGCATACAAAACATTTTTTTTTTTTTGGAGGCACTTGGAAGTGCCTCCAAATTGCCTAAATTAGTGAGAGAGGAGAGAGCAGCTAAGAAGAACGGGAGATAAGTGAGCTGATGAGTAAGATCTATAGAAAGAGGAAATGCTTAAAACCAAGTAACATTAATGACAAAACCTCTTTTTGGCCTCAGGTGGCTTTGAAGGAGCTTTCATTTGAATGGGAAGATGCAGATGAAGCTCTCATGCTTTTACAGATGAAACTAAAAGGATGATCAGAATGGTAATATATTGTTGTGGTTTAACCCGGCCGGCAGCTAAACACCACACAGCCGTTCGCTCACCCTCCCCCCTCCCTCTCTGGGATGGGGGAGAGAAACGGGAAATTGAAGCTTGTGGGTTGAGATAAAGACAGTTTATTTAAGAGAGAAAATAATAATAGTAATAATAATAATAATAGTAATATGTACAAACAAGTGATGCACAATGCAATTGCTCACCACCCGCTGACCGATGCCCAGCCCAACCCCGAGCAGCCGGCCCCCCACCCTGGCTAGCCACCCCTATATATTGTTCAGCATGACGTCAGATGGTATGGAATACCCCTTTGGCCAGTTTGGGTCAGCTGTCCTGGGGCTGTCCCCTCCCAGCTCTTGCTGCCCCCCCAGCCTGCCCGCTGGCAGGACAGAGCGAGGAGCTGAAAAGTCCTTGGCTTAGTGTAAGCACTGCTCTGCAGCAATTAAAACACCAGCATGTTATCAGCACTCTTCTCATCCCAATCCAAAACATAGTACCTCACCAGCCATTAGGAGGAAAAACAACTCTGTCCCAACTGAAACCAGGACATATATATATATTTTTTTTTTTTTTCAAACTTGAGATCTCAGAGCAGGTGGAGGCTTGATGATGGAAAGAAATGTAGAATATTGTATATTCGGGAAATACAGACTCTACTACCTGACATACATTACTGTTACATGGATGAAAAACAGTTATGGAAAAAGTGGAACAACTGATTCCCTTTTCATATATCCATAGATTTGAAAATGCTTTGGATTGCACTCAGGGTGATTTTTTCCCTTTTCTTCATGAAATTTCCTCATGTAACTTTGATAAAACTTTGTTGTCTTACTATGACTTGGACTGAGTAAGCTGTATAAATTGAAATTTGTAATCCTCCAAAGAACGATATTGAGGATTTGTCCATTTTTATTGCTAAGAGACTGTATTAAACTTACATAATTTCTATAGTGTTGTCAGTGCTGAAGAGGTATCTGGGAACAGGTGTACACATACAATCACAAGAGAAGAAAATGTGTGCGGGAATTATCTACCATTTTCTGTTGCTGGAGAGTACTTTGTAGAGTCCTTGAGGATGATCAATGTGCAGAAGCATCTTCCAGGCTCAGATGGCCAAGCTGATGGTGGCTGGCATTTAAATTTAACTGAACCTTAAAGTGCATAATAGCTTTAATTTGTTTGGAAAAAAAATCTCTATGATGCGTACATGTAACAAAATATTCTTTCTATTTTTTAGATATTTAGAGAGCTTTAGATACTGCTGCTTGTGTGTATAAAAGTTGTGAAATGTTTTTTTTAGAAAAAAAAAACAGTTACCTCTTATTTATGTGCAGAATTTCTGATTTTTTAATATATTTTTTAAAATACAGATACTCTAAATTTGATCTTCTTAGGACTGTTTATTTTCATTCCTTCTGAAATTTCCTTGATGTAATTGTCTGGTATCCATAGATTTGTTAAAATTAATTTTAAACAATTCTTCAGAACATGGAATGAAAAAGTGTGGTAGAAGAATGTGTACAAGGAAACAATGTATCTCTAAATTTGAAAAAAAAAAAAAAAACAACACTTAAGTAGAAAATTCTTCAGAGCACTGCTCTGCAACAATTAAAACATCAGTGTGTCATCAACACTCTTCTCATCCTAATTCAAAACATAGAACCCTACCAGCTACTAGGAGGAAAATTAACTCTATTCTACCTGAAACCAGGACAGGTTTGACTGCAATAAGTAGAAGTAAACTAAGCACCATAGAAATGTGAACAGGGAGCTACTACATACTGAACAAAATTTTGATTCCAGGAAGAGGGACTCTGCTTTACTGAAATCTTTTCTTATCTTTTTTTTTTTTTTCTTTTTTTTTTTTCTTTTTTTTCCTACTGGAATTTATGCAACACCAAATATCTTTGTCTCCTGTGGAAAAACTATATATGTTTTTTCTTCCGTGATAAAGAATATATTAAGAATCTCCTTATTAGAGAAGGACTTGACTACTGAAAGACTTGATTTAGTAAGTAGCTGGGACTGAAATCACTAAAATGGTATGGAGGGCTGTTGGTGATAATTTGGAGTAAATTCCTATATTTTCAATGAAGCATTTAAAGTTGCAGAGGTCACCCCTCTTAGGAAACCAGGGAAAAAAATAAGATGCTCTTTCATTTTTGCTCTGTGTTTTCAAAATTGTCAGGCCTTCTCGTTCTTACAAATTCTAGTCTCTGATGGATGTTTCAGAGCTCAAACCTCAGTGCAGCACAGAGAACTCAAGGGGCCAGAGCACATAATACAGAGCACATGGTACACAAGGTGAAGGATCTGAGTTTGCTTGGCCAGGAAAAAAAGGAGGTTGCATTAACAAAACAAGAATTCTTCTCAGAAATACAGGGCTGAATCACAAGATGTGACAATTACAAGTTAAAATAAGGGAAATACATCATGACCAGCATTGAGGGAAAGAACATTCTTTTACCTCAGCCTTAAGCACTGGGACAATTTATTAAGAGAGGCTCTGAAATCCACTCTTGTCCTTAAGAATTTTCAGTGATCATCAGAAGAACTCCCTGAACAATCTGATCTACCTTTGAAGATAGGAAGGCTTTCATCCCCTTTGACCTAAATTACTCAGACTGATGAATCAATCAACTACCAGCTGAATGTCTCAACCACCAGCATGCTGACCCCAGGCTGGCTGCCAGCTGATCAGCACAAATAAGGGCTGTAGGCTCCCCAGGCTTCCTGAAGGTGTTGGGTGCTGTGAGCCACATTCTTGGATACAGTTGCCTGTCTCTGGACAGACTGCTTAGTCATGCCAGGAGTACAGAGCCCTGTGTCTTCACCAAAGGGCATTGACCTTCTGGACAAAAACTTCCTCTTTATGAGGGAGCCTGGCTAGAACAGTCCAAGTCCAGTGGTCTGAGACTTGAGCTGTTCGTTGAAATATTTCCTCAGTGTGCTGCCAGTTTCAGTCACCCGGTTTTGCACTGAGTTGACTATGTACTGTCTATTGACTATCAGTGCTTCATGTTTTGTCCTTCTGGAGGATAAGGAAAACCAGATTCACTTCAACTGGCATACACTACTATTGAGCCGAGAAGCAAGAGCAACAACATAAGGTAGTAATTACCGCTGAACTTAAGCAGAAGTGGATACCTCTGGCTGTGTCTACTGCATGATGTTACAAAAGAGACCTCTGTGAAGGCATGAATAGATGCAGGGTAAGTGCAATCCTGCCAAGCTGCAATCCAGGTGCTTTGCAGTTTGGAAGTCGATGTGCTCAAGAAAACACTAGTCTTAAATTTGACCTTGAAATAATGGCCAGTAGTTCCTATGGCAAGGTCCTCTCCCTTTTAAGGATCTCAGAGATAATGGAGGCACATATTTATTGTTCTTTACATTCAAAGAACATGATTATATAACACTTTGCTGATTGTAACTATTCACTTCAAATGTTTGTTGGGCGTACAACAATTTCACTAGACTATCGGGTAGAAGGCAAAGAAATGCAAATGCTTCATCATTTCTAGATTAAAACTCTTCTAAGATGAAAAACAGTAGAAGGGTGAATGCCTTCTTGAAATTAATAACACATTTTCAGCCATTCTCAAGAAACCCTGGATACTTGCAAGGTAGTTGAAATTTCATTTCCTGTAGTGAAATGAGCTAGAAAAAAATATTAGAAAGTGCAAAAGTAGGAGGAACAAGAAGTCCTAGACTGCTAACTACATTCAAACTGCCAGCAGACAGTTACTGAAAGTGAACTATGAATATAACATGATTTTTTGACTAATAAGTCAGAATATCTATACTATAATTAAAAAATAAAAAATTCAAGAACATATAAAGAAAAAGTTGTGACTTACGTTTTAAGTTTTAGGTTCTAGATGTAAGATGGAGAACAGAGTGCTAAAATAGAGCTTTAAAAAAGATAACATATGCATATAAATATAAAAAGGGGAGATATTTGGTTTTCTTTGCTGCCAATAAAAACAGTGAATTGGATCCCTCAAAGGAATTATAATGCAGAGATCGAAATCTGGCTAAAATATAGCCTCCCCATGAGGACTGGAAGACTCTGCTTCCTCCCTTTTTGGAATGGTCTAGGTTACCTATTGAAAAATTAATAACAGAATGCAGAGATAGCGATGATAAAGGCTATCATGCATGCTTTCATCCTTGCAGTGTAGCAAGTGGTGACAGCACAATGATTCAATGAGATTCAGAGAGCCAAGAATCATTAAAGAAAAAAATCAACGAGTGAATTTGTGCTTTCTTACAATGAAACAGCATTATTTTATTTTATTTTATTTTGCTGTTAGCCATCTGGATTTTCTGTAGGAAACTGGAACTTTTGTGAGAAATGTTGGTTTACTCTAAATGTATCTTTGTGAAATCTTTTTCACAGCTTTTTTTTTTTTTTTTTTTCTTTTTCCCTCAGCTAAACCTGAATTTCATATATATTAAAAGCTGCTAAAGAGGATATTTTTTTTCCCTTCCATGTCTTTCATGTGAGACATCTCAAATAGCAGGGAAAAAACAAGTGAAAAATAGGAAATGCTTTCTGTCATAATGTGAAGAGCTGGAATAGAAGTGTGTAGTCTCTCACACTGAAGGTCTTTAAGAATATATTTGACAAATCTATGTCACAAGTCATATAGACGTAGTTGATTTTGCCTTTTGACTACAGGATAGCATAAAAGACTTCTTGAAATTCTTTCTGTCCCTACTTTTCAATGTTTTAATGACGTTCTAGTATGAACCTGAGCTTGCCCTGTCCCACAGGCTGATAATGAAACACAGCCAATGTTCATTTTACATCACTTGTGGTTTTGCACATCTTCTGGCACCAACAGAAAATAGTTCTTTCTTTAGTTTGAATGTTCAAAGTCACATTTTGGAACTGATAGTATCTGGTCAATTAGAAGAAACATAAAACTACTTCAAAAGCAACCATTACCATAAAAATTTCTATTTTAGACTTGAGCTAAGTTGCTTTGTGTTAATGTAAAGTTATGCAAAACAGAAATTAAGCATGAAGATGCCCACTTTCAGCTGGTACAAATCAAAATTACTAAGATCAATTAAACCATTGCTGTTTGCTCCAAAGGGTTATCTACTCATAAGCACTTAACTCTACAATTGGGTGTGCATTAGAGAAGTAAAAATTGTTGGCTGCCATCAATTTGGGGAAGATTCTTATTATCCTACCTACTTTCCAGATCTTTGAATAAATTGGTTAGTATGAAATGTATAAATCTAAAATGAAGATTAAAACAGAAATATGGGAGGTCTACCTGGGGGGGGGGGGGGGGGGTTGGATGAATCAGGACCAAAAGGAATTGAAAAGGATATTGGTATCCTGAACTCTATAGCAAACATTAGTGATTGTTACACCCAAGCCTAGTCTCTGGAATATCCACAGCTTCCAACAGTAGTTTGTTGTTATTTATTCAAGGCACATGTAACCAGATATATAATCTTGTACTTCCTTACTTCTTTTCCTCCATCGCTTGGGCATTAATATATATGTCTATGTGTGTATACTATGTGTGTGCATGTCTGCATATATATAAACCTGTTCTTTTTGCTTGTATTTGCCCTTGCTTTCCAAATCATCTGCCTCTGTGACCTGATCTCAGGTTTCCTGAGCAGCAGACCACTCAGGTCCTTTTGACTCTAAGATCATGAAATGATTAAGTGAATAATAAAAAAGTAAAGTGAAGCAGATGTGTAAGTACTTTCAGGAACATGGTCTCATCTGTCTCTAGCCACCTAAGTTTAAATGTCTGACTATTGCTTCTAACTGATCTTATAGTTTCTATGACTTCTATTATAGCAAGGTTAACCTAATTGCCTATGTGCTCCTACTGTTCCCTTAGTAGATATTGGGAATACTTACATAGTACATCTTCAGTCTTTGCAGACAGTCAATGAATTGCAGTAAGAAATGTCTACCTGTGTGCCTTAATGATTTGTCCCTCTTTGTCTAGGAGTTTATAGCCATGCTGAATTCTTAAGTAAATCTCTATCTGACCAATAAAATTTGTTCCTGTCTTAATCACAGTTTTTAAGTACTGACTTTTCCCTCTCATCTATGTATATTTAGGATTTTACTATGTTCTGTGATTCTTGTTCTTATTTATTTATTTAGTTGTTTTTATTTTTATAAGCATTACTTGCCCTCAGGATGCAGCATTTGTTTGGCTTGGCTACAGTAAACCCACCAAAACGAAATCTAACTGCCATTAAAAGCATTAGTTCTGTTAAAACTTATCATGTGTACGTTTATATTTTATAATGCTTTGCTTGCATCAAAAACACTTATCTCAAAAGATTTTAAAGAATTTTAAATTAACCTATATACGCATTAAAAGAAATGCATAAATGCTCATTGAAGTTAGGGAATATAAGTAGAATTTTTTATAATATACTTATTTTTGTGTTACCTGCTGAAATAATAATTTCACAAATGAGACAAAACAATTTAGTAGATATTGTTCTAGTAGGTTCCACTTGATTGAAGTATATATATATGTCTTGATTCACCTTCTCAGTTCTGAGGATTTCTAAATAATATTCTACCTGTTCATCCAAGCTCATAAGCTAGTCCTTGTTTTGCTTAGAAGTTTATATCATATTCTGTGGCATTATCCTGAAATTCCTAATAGCAATCACATTCCTTTTAGCCATTCCTCAAAAATGTTTACACAATCTGTAGGGCTCTTTGTCTTATAGATGGGCTGCAATTCCATTATTAAAAAAATGGACTTGTTCCTCATTCAATTTATCAGTTATGATTGTGGACTCTCGCAGCTAGGGAGCAGATTTCACATTTGAGGACCTGTTTCCTACAATAGACTTTTCTTTAGAAAACAAACATCCCTCCAAACAAAGAAAAAAACTTTTTTAAGGCTGGTTTCTATTTCACTTCAGTGAAATAGAAAATTTAAGTCATTACAGAAATGGATAGGAGAACTGAGGATATGGGGGGAAAGTGCCTCCCTATTCTTCTTTCATTGCTTTTTAGGTTCTGGAACTAACTTTTATGTGTACAGAGCAGACTTGAGGGGTTATTTTTCAGTATTTGAGCCTGATAGCCAGTACTTCTGGTATGTGGTTAAAAGGGAGATCTTAGTAAATTTTTGGAACAAATTCTGCTACTCTTACTCATTTCAGATAGTGTCTTTCTCAACAACTATTTTGGATCTCTGTGGGACTGGAAAGGTTTATTACATTTGTTAAAGACAGTGATATTATTTGGAAAAAAATCTTCTGAGGAAGGAAAATTTGGTCAGGAACCGGAATCCACTTTTTATCTTGCAAGTAATTTCTGCAACATTCTAGTGTCCTCTAGCTCATCTGGTGTTAAATTGTACCACATGAATCATCAAGTTGCAAATCACTAATTTAACCTACAATAGCCTCTCTTTGTATTTTGGAAGAGCATCCAAACCTGATGCAGCATGACCTGAATTAGTTTGGATGAGCTGATGAGATTACAGAACAATGATTACCACTGTTCATTTCTGCCATATGTTTTTTTTTTTTTTAAAAAAAAAAAAAAGTGAATAGAATGATCATATTATACAAAGGAGGGCCATAAGGACTTGTTAATTACATGTATTAATTAAATATTAAAATATGCATAATTATCTAACAAGGCAAAGGCTGTAAAATAAGGTACTCATTTGGAGTAGGAAAGTTTGAATTGTTGGTATAGCTGTTCACTGTGAAGATGGAAGTTCATACCAACTGCCAGCTGGAGAGAGAGAAGAGAGAAAATAAGGCAGAGAGTAGTATCCAGTGATAATTTCACCTGTGAAAGGCAAGCACTTTCCTCAATGCTGCTTAGTTTCTTCCACACTTTGTCTACCTATAAACATCTTTATGAGTAGACAAAAAAGGTTATTGCCTCTTAATAAAGGTGTATTGCATGAAAAGTCTTGGATTTTTAGGCTTTCTCTAACTGAAACTTTAAAGTTTTTTTGTTTGTTTTGCTTTGCTTCATTTTGCATATTTCTATTGCAAGTATTTGCTATATTAATTTATATGATGGACTAAAACTTTGAGGTATGTATAATGATTACATACCTCTTTGTAATGCACAAAGTTCTAACGTTCAACTGTTTTATTTTTTTGTACAAGGAGCAATGAGTATACCAGAGATCTTTACTACCACCCAGTGCATTATTACTTCACTGGAAGATTTCTAATATGCTAGGCATCCTGAACTGGAATAGAGAATGCCTTCTCAACTGCCGGTAGAAATTTTTATGGAGAAGCTCTTCTTTCACCTCATAACTGAAAGGCTAGATGCCTGGCAGTCTTGTGGCCCATTCTAATGCAAAATAGGAAAGACAGCTTGGATTGGAAGGGACATTAAAGATCACGTGGTTCCAAACCTCCTGCTATAGGCAGGGATGCCAACCACTCAGTTAGGTAGCCCAGGGGCCCATCCACCCTGCCTTTAACACTTCCAGGGACTGGGCATCCACAGCTTCTCTGGGCAACCTCTTTCTGTCCCTCACCATCCTGACTGAAGAATTTCCTCCTAACATCTAATCTAAATCTCCCCTCTTTTAGCTTAAAACCATTCCCCGTTGTCCTATCACTATCTGTCTGAACAAAAACTTGCTCTCTGTCATTTTATAAGCCCCTTTTAAGTATTGAAAAGCTGCAATGCTGTCTCCCTAGGCTGAACATTCCTGACTCTGTCTTTCTTCGTAGGAGAGGTGCTCCAGCCCTCTGAACAACTCTTCTTGCAGCATGTGTTTTGTACAGACTGTCTGATTTTTACCACAATCACTCACTTCCTAATGTTCCATCAACTCATATCTTTTTTTTTTTTTTTTTTTGCTCTGCTTGGCATGCTCCTTGGACTACAACCAAAATGGCCTCTTATCTTACTGTTCAGTAAACACATCTGATGTTACTCCACAGCTCATCACCACCACTATATTCCACATAAATTTTCTTAGTCAAACTAGATTTTTTTTTCATTTACTCCACAAATCTAACTGAAATGCTGTAGGCCTGGTGGACTAATCCAGGTGACTTTAATGGCCATGCAAGTATACAGGCATAACTTTTCTTGCTTTTGTGGATCACTGCTAGTAGTAGTCTGTTAATTCATGGTGGCAAATCTTGTTCTCTGCAATACTTGAGGTGTAAAGAAACAACCTTGTTTGTTCTTCTCCAAGCTCCACATGAACTGGGAGGTCTTTATGTGCCCATTAGTAAGTTCATCCTCCAGTCTAGGCTGGACACTGATGGCTGTGTTTATCTTCAGTCACCTTACTTGCATTCTATGTGAGTGTAGGGGTGGGCTTATCTGAAGCCTGTTGAAAGAAAGGGTGTCTAGTGTGTCTGAAGTATTTCCTTTATTCCATGCTGTTGTGGTGTATCATTTTGAAATGATGCTCTGATTCCTTCATCCCATCCCTAGGCCTTGAACTTTGCTGGCAGTATTGCTTTCTCTGATGCTCTGCGGGGCGATTTTACTCCATCACCACACTTGCTTCCACTTTATCCTTTACCTTAGAGTTTGAGGGCAGAATTTCATATGCAGAACATAATGTCTTAATCCAGTAATTTTGATGTATATAAGCTTCTCTTTCAACAGCCTTGTAATTATATTATGTTCTCATAAAATAAGCTACAATTAGAGTCAATTTCCTGATTTAGCTACTGCCCAGACCAATTGCATTATATTTGTCTTTAAACATATTGTATACATTTGCATTTCTGATATGTTGTTTTTTCAAACTTCTTAAATGTGTACTGAAACTAAATTACACTGTTCTGTACTTGTAAGAAAAATGTTTTCCTATAGTATTTCCATTTCCTTCCTTTGTCCATGTGATGCTTTTTATGAACATCTAAAACTACTTAAAAAACACTTCAAGATGCACTAAAAATGTTTTAAAAATAATTCTCAGGTGGCAGTTTCTCTCCTGCTCTTCTGAGGTAACCTCCTCATGGGACGGAAGAGTGATTTTCATCTCCTTCAGAAACAAGAACCAGATAATTTTGAAATATTTTGGGTTTCTTAGTGAATGGAAATTTGAAGAGGATGTCCATACGCTTGCCAGCTTTGGACTTGAATGTAATGGTTTAAGGTGCTGATTATAGTGGATTGGAGATTTGTATTTGAAACATCACTTTATCCATATAATGAGAAAGCCTACTAGACTCAAAGGTTAGTTTCTTATTGCTAACCTACTTTTAAAGTAAGAAGAAAACATAGAGCTCACTTTGTCACAAAAAGACACCATTTGTTAACTTCTTAAGTTACACTGATGCATATCCTACTTGAATATCTGTTAGAATGCAATGCAGTAGAGAACAGCTCATCAACTTGGACCAGCCAGACATAAATCTATAAAGAAAATATATTTGTATCATTGCTGTAGGGCATAATGACACAAACAGGTGGCAATTAGTAAACCAAATTGAAGCAAAAATTTTGTTATGATGCTAGCACACAAATGATTTGAAGAAATATTCCAAATATTCCCGTAAATGAGGCAGAATATCAACTTTTCACCACTGCAGACTATGGATGAGATAGGAGAGGGCACCAACACTGCATAAGAGCAGTAACTGAGACAGAAAAAAATCTTGTCAAGAACAGTGGGGGAAAGGAGGCTTGAAGAATGTTGAAAACCAGTGCAACTTCACACTCAGTGCTGACTGAATGGAGTTTGAAGGGAGTACTGCAATGAAGTCTTTCTTTCTACAGAGATGGTGTTGGACGGCAACATTTTTTTCTCCTTCCTAAGGCACTTGAGTATAAAGACTAAAATGGTGATTTCTTGGAGCAAGATCTTAGCAATGGTGGAGACAGAAGACAAAATGCTGAGATACCATTTTTTAATGTTTTAAATTGTACTGAACTTGATTACCTTCTTTATAATTGAACTGAAATATCAGATTTGCAGCCTTTAGCAAAAGTATCCTTACTTCACATTTCAGCAAAAACAGATGAGGGGATCAAAACACACCCTAAATGAACAAAAACTGAGATTCCTATCCTTAGAACACGTTCTCACCTAACATGAGGGTAGTAAGTATAGATCTGGGGATAAACAAACAAAAAATCAGTGGGCCGAATGCTTCAATTATGCTGAAGAAAGGGACAGAAAGAAAAGTGTGGCATCTAAGAGGCCTTTTCAGTGCAAAGTAGGACAAGAGAGATGTTATTTGTTGTCAATGAACATCTGGATTGTTCTGTATGATGTACACAGAGAGAAAAAAAAAGTATCTTTTTCTTTTTTCCCCTACTCATATTGAATTTGCAGAGCATCCTTACTAATAAACAGTGAAGAAAATGTACTTACCTACTTTAATAGATAATGTGCTCATCTATTTTGAATACCTTTTTTTTTTTTTAAAGGAATCATGAATGATAAATAACAAGTGGAATAAGGGGAAAAGAAATGAGAAAGGGGTATTGGGTTTATGGATGGGCTGAATGGGCTTATGGATTCATTATATGGGAGAATGTTTACAACTGACTTGATTCCCAATAATTCAGTGATTCTCCAAACCTTTCAAAATGTTTAAAAAACTGTATTTTATCTAAAGCTCAATAATAGCAACCTGTGTACATGCTCACAGTCTGTTGGAGATAACAGACAATGCTGTTATCTTTCTTGTATTTTCTCCATTTTGAACAGACTGTTCATTCAAGCATCTTTTCTCAAGTGCAGCATGTTGCTACTTAAGAAAAAAGGCTGCACCAACAAATCTGGCAATCAATTTATATCTGCTCTTTGAAATATAACTTTTCAGAATTCTTTTCAAAGCTTTGGGCTTTCTGTTCTGTTCACCCTTTATAAGTAAATGGTATGTGAACCCAATACTGATCCCACCGAAGTTAAAGGTACAGGTTCAGTCTTACAGGTATGATCCAAAAACTCTTGGAATTTTCTTGTCTCTTTTTAGGCATAAGTAGAAAAATGTGGCATTTACTTTGGTATTTTGGCAAAGCTGACAGCATAGAATAGTATGGAGAGCTTGATAGTTACCATTTTCTAATGAACCCTCACACCTGGTCTATGACCCTTTCCAGATCCTCCAGAGAACTAATCTGTTGTACACTGCATGACCCTAGCATTTTGCTCACTCCTACTGTTCTTGTTAGTTTTGTAGATACTTGCATATTTTCCTCCTTTAATAGTTTTCCAATGTTTATTTCCTTATGCTTCTCTCAATCTTCTGTTTTTGTTTGCTTCCATGCCATAGTTCAGATGTCATCAAAAAGTCCTCATGTAAATGCACAATTGTGAGTACCCCATTTCTTTTTAAAAAATCTTTCTCTCCTACAGCATTAGCCAAACAAGCCTTAAAAGCCAGACAAATGTAAAAAATTTCTTATGCTTATCTTTGATAATGTATTAAAGCCTATAAATTACAGCTTTTAAGCCATGTATTAATGCTTGCCTAACAATTAGAAAATTAGTTCTGGTTGCAAAGAAAGCCACTATGCTGAATTTCTATACTGCATTATCAAAAATACTCTAATTTTACATGCGTCATTTGGCACAGACAGTTCCCACAGAACAAGCCATTCACGACTCAGTCCACAAATCCAACTGGAGTAGAACAACTGGGGCTCAATTCATGCAAACACTCCACTAACAAGATTTAAAGGTCAGCCAACAATTACTAAAATATTAAAATCTTAACTCCTAGAACACTTGAAAATACAATTAATTTTTAATTGAAGTGTTGTTCGTAAGCACTGAATTAGTGTTTCTATAATATGCATGGCCTATATTTGCATGCTTTATGCATTTGAGGGAAAGTGGGTACCCACCATTATATTATATTTTTAAACTTAGTTTGGAATTTACATTTCCTGATAAGGCAATGACTCTACCTAATATATTTCTGTAAAATAGATAATACATTCCTTTATTTGCATGAAAAAAGGTTTCCAGCAAAATAACCAGCCACTTCTTTTCATAAAAAAAAAACTCAGGCACATAGGTAACCTAGTCTCCAAATAAGCCTTTCAATTTTGCTAGAGAAGATAATCCTTTATTTCAAAATTGTTTAGGACAATGAAGCTTATGAAATGTAAATTGCTTTATTGAGTGCTGGAAAATAAATCCTACATTTTAAAATGTTATTAGGGATGTTATGTTGCTAATCACAAGCGGAGTTTTTTCCTCTGTTTTGGGATGGGAGACAAATTCAATTACCTTTTTGCTAATTGTCTGATGTATGTTCTTATTGTAATGCATATTCTTTTAAATGCTCAAAGTTTGTAACTGCCAGGGGAGACAGCTGTATGGCTAAGATTTGGTGTATCAAGTGGGAAATGCAAGTCATTATCAAGGCAGCATTGTATGAAGACCTGCACTCATGTTGCTTTAGAAAAATCAGTTAAAACTTTATAAAATTAGACAGTTGCAGAATAGCTGAAATCTCAGTCTCTCTTTCCAATTAAGCAAATCAACCATGATGATGTCACCTTGTGTCCAGCATTTTCCTTGAGATATTTATCATGGAAATATCTCATGGAATCCAAACCCAAGGGTATGGATTCTCAGCAGAGAATTTTCCCCCTTTAGAAAGAATCAGCTGCGTGTGTGATGGCTGCAACACTGCCAAGGGCAAGCATTCAATGGCACATTCAGTCCAAGGTCCTTGTCCTCCTCTTCAAGGACCGTAATGGGCATTGGCATTAATATTTCAAGGACTTCCTCTAATTTCACTTCCCTGCAAGCATTAGCAGTAATCACCTAAGGATGAGATATTATTACAGAATGGTTGCTAAGCTTCCTACTACAGGAAATTAAGATGGGATCATTGCTTGCCTCCCTCTCGCTAAAAAGCAAGCCGTATCTCTGAATTTTTGTGTGAAGATAGCAATCTTTAGGTTAGTAAATTTTTAAGTTTTAAGCTCCTGTCCCTGGGTATTGTCTTCAAATCCAGCTTCATTAAGCCTGGAAAAGAAGATACAGCAGTGTTGCCAAATCACAGCTTTACTTATGAGTCTTACCTGCTTTCAACAGCTTGCTGAAGCGCTGTACCTCTGACAGGATGCTAAGGCTTAACAGCATTCCTCTCTGTGACTGTTCTCTGCTGCTGCCCCTCTTCCCCACTACCTCCCCCCCAATGCACCATTGAAAAGGTCATCATCTGGCAAAGCACTTGAAGTGTGTCTATCTTTAAACAAGACAACCTGATTTACATGCTTCAAGCTAAAAAAATATTGTGAAATGCTTGTGGTTCAGAGCAAACATGATGTTACCACCGCAAGTAATTGGGGTAGTTAGCAGTACTAGCATTTCTAATAATTATGCAGTGAGTATACAAATATACTCCAGGTTTATGGACCCTTAAGTAAGCCCTGCTGAGTACAACATGCATGCACGAATGGAAGCTGACACGAAGCAGTGTGCTGCCGCAGGTGCAGCACTTGTTCCTGGACACGCCTGAGCTCCTGCCTGCACAGCAGTGAGCGGTATAACCCACAGCAGCAGAGTGTGACTCTTTATTCCCCTCTAGTGGCTGGTTTGCACAATATGAGGGTTGCCAGTCACCGGCCGAAGAAATGGATCAGTCTCAGGGGACAGCAGTACATGCCAAAAGATCTCACTTTAGTCCTTGCTGTCATCCATCCACGCTACTGGAATGGCAACAGTGCAGAGAGAGATGCTCCTGTGCCCTGCCTGATAGAGCCATGGAGCAGAAGAGAAAGGAACACATTTTTAAGAACTGTATTTTACGCTCTTAGTCACTAACATTTAATTAAATTATTCTTTGTATCCCTCTGGAAGGAAGAAGACTCTAACTGTCAGCTGGTGTTATAAATCTTTTAATTAATTATTTGAGTCCCTGAGTGTTAGTGTTGCTGAATATGGATCCGGCCTATCCATTTTTATGATGAGAGCTCTGCTTAGCAGGCTGCCTTGTAGTTGTAAGCTGGCTTCCTTACAGTGCCTGCCTCTTCTGTACTTGAACTGTGAGATCTTGGAGCAGATCTGTCCTTGGAACACATTTAACATTTTGGCATCCCTGCCCATGGTGGGGGGCATGTAACAAGATGATTTCTAAAGTCCTTTCCAACCCAAATAATTCTACGCTTCACGTATACAGTAGGGTCCTGATGTATGATTTGTGTTCTTATACACAGGGCTACTATTCCTTTTACTAATGTGTTATGATTATGTGTAGCCAACCAGAAGGAAAACAATTATAAACACACAAAAATTGGATACAAGTGGCAATCATGACTTGAAACGATAATGATTTCTATTAATGGATGTATTAGTAATAAGATGTTAACTTTTTTTGAAGTTTAGATATGTTTCTCTCTAAATAGAGTGAGAGAAGAATGTTCCTAAACAAGCTATTGGAAGCAGGAAGGTGAACATAAAGAATGAAAAGAAATTACACAATACATCTGAGACCAAGAGGAATCAAAGAGATAGACACTCATCCTCCTAAAGCACAGTGTGGGCTTATGAATCTGGGATTTTCTAGTGGTTTGTTCTTATCCTTATTGAGAGCCTGAGAATAATGCAAGCAAGTTCCCAAGGGTTCCAGTCCTGCAGGGAGTAGGAATGGTTTATTGCAAAGGCTGAGTGTTTGTTTCCAAGATGACAATATGTAATGGACAAAATATCCAACACTTAGGTTTAATGCTCTGGGAGAGTGATGAAGCAAAGGAAACTTTGTTTTTACAATGAGCCTGAGCCCAGCCCGGATTTTGAAGTTGTATGGCTCTTATCTTGCAGTGAATATAAAAACATAGGACGGACATTCAAGGTTGTATAAACTCAAGCTGATAGGGATATCTCAGTAGGGATATTATACTTTACTGAACAGGTTTAAACAAATGCACCAAACAAGATTACGTATACAAAACCATTAGCGTGACCCTTCTAGTGACGTTATTCCCAGTTCTGTCTGCTAACTTGATGTGGGATAAAAGGCAAATTGGATATTACAGTACAACAAACTAAGATGCTTCAATTTCTTTTGACAACATACTATCTAAGCATATCCATTTTTAGGGGAATAACTAAATAAAAAGCTAGATGGCAGCTTTCTAGGTCAGGAACTGCTAGACCTCCATTATTTTAAACAGCTTGAAGCACAGCAATATTTAGCCAGTGTGTGTGTATGCTGCTTTAGAATTTTTTTACAACAAGGATATGTAAAGTTCCAAGGCTGTGCTTTAGCAATAAAAAATAATGACTCGTGTATAAGGTGCGGGAACTGAGGGATTTATATTTTCCTGAAGGTAATTTCAGCTTCATATTTTAAATACAAACATACTGTAAGAGCTATATTTAGTCAGCTGTTGACTAATGGCTCGCTTTCCTCTTCATGAAGTAGATAATAACTTTGCGCAGAATATCAAACTCAATAGAACCAGAACACAGAAATTGAAGAACTTTGTTACAAAGTTATTACATTCAAAGAAAACTTTGACATATTGAAAGCTTTATCAAGAAAATATGACCAGGTTTTTGAGGAGCACTGTATCTTTTAATGCACCTACTAGTTGTTTTCTTTTTTACCAATTGTTTTTGAAAGCTTTGTTAAGGAATTTCCAGTGACAGTTTTGATAGTTGAAGCATAAAAAATACAGGGAACCACAAAGCCATGTAAAGGTCTGTAATAAATTCATATATTGCTACTATAACTTTCTCTTAGATATTAATTTATCTTGCACTTCGGATGCCATCTTAAAAAATAATCTTCCTACAGGGCACGCAGATCAAATTTTAGCCAGCAGAAAGAAAATTGTTGACTTGGCAATGGGTATTTGTGACCCACAGTGTACCTTTAGAGATAGCCAAGTCATCGGTTTCTTTTTCTTTTAGGCAGTGGCAGCTCTGACTCTCCTGAAACACAACTTTATTTTAGGTAAAGCCTCGGCATTTTAAATCCAATGGGTACCACAAGGGCCCATAACTTTGAAAATTTATTGCTCAATGCTTGAACTGCAGAAATCTTATTCCTGAAAAATGGATGACATAACTGGAATTACATAGAATACTATGAAATTACTTAATGGAACCCTACTTTACTTGAACTAAACATATCAAAACAAAAAGAACCTACCAAAACATGTCAATGTGACTGTACTTTTCTTCCTTTGGTGAACAAAGGGAACGATGAGAAAACAACCAAAATATGATAGTTAATATGTCTGGATCTCGGATATTATAGGTGCAGCCAAAGGATGAAAACTGAAAAGAGTCATCACAAGCATCTTAAAATTACACACATACCCATTTTTATATCTTATGCACCACACACAGTTAAAAATATATGATTTGAAATTGAAACATCTTTCACTTTTTGATGCCTATGTGCAAATTTCTGCAGTCATTTTTGTTCCTACAGTTCAGTCCAGTTTTACATAAATGTGTATACTGTTCTTTACACCCAAATACATTCCTATGAATAAATGTTGTTTGGCTTTAAAAAGTATCTACAAAATGAAACAAGGATCATAGGACAGCACAATACAGAGACTATATTCCACAACTGGGCTGTAAAGTAATTGAGTGTTCAGTTGCTCGTGCAAAAAAAAGATTTCTGAGAGCTGATTGGGACATTATAAATTTATGCTAACTTTAATCCAGGAGGTTGTTGTTTTTTAAAAAATCTGATGCCTCAATATTAAAATGAAAGTTCATATTTAAAAGACCTGTGTTAATATCTATTTTAAAATAAACTAAGAAGACAAAAGGGACATACCCTGACTCTTGTGTTTGTGTGAATCATGGACATTTATTGATAGCTGTCTTAGTGTGGCATATCTTGAATCTACCACCAGTTTTAATGCTCTCTTTGAAAAAGAGTAAAAACTGTTAACAGTGAAGTTTCTTTTCCTGCCCTGTCATGTCACTGAGCCTGTGCTCTCTGCAGGAGATACCTGTACTCCTATACTTGAGCACTCAGAACTTTCTGTTAGGGAGCTGCGGGAGACCTTCTACAAGAGAACAGTAACATGAAGCTCTTGGTAAGGAACTGCTTAACTGAAGTGCCTAATCCGTATCAAAGGATAACATCTCAGTCAAGTGTTATGGGAAAATGTGGAGTTATAGGGTATGTCTGCTTGGAAAGCTAATTCTGTATTTTGCTTTAGAAGATTTCCCATGACAGCAGGATTGTTAGTGTGTCTCCCAGGCCACCTGGAAAGTCTAGATTATATGTTCAGGGGATGGTTTAAAGAGGGAAAATACCTAGGGAAATAAAATTACAAAAAATTTACAAATGGTATCAGAAAAATCCACCATCTTTGGAGATGGTCAAAAGCCTTTTGGATGTAGGTATGAGCAATTAGCTCTGGATGGCCCTACTTCAGCACAGGGTGTGGACCATTAGAACTCCAGAGGTCCCTTTCAGCCTCAGCCATTCTGTGATTCTATGAAAAAGAAACAAAACGTTGAAATGAACAACAACAACAACAACAACAAAAAAAAAAACTGAAGTTTTAACGCTGAGATCTTGGGTTCTATCTAATTGCACAACATGCAACTGTAGACAGTTAAGCTGTCTTTAAAATCTCCTTTAGTAAGTCCTCTTTCCTACTTGTATTGCTGACAGTCTAATTTCTTATTTATTTATTTCTCTTATTGGCCTCTGTAGAGTTTACAGGTCCTGGTGCGGTCAAGTCTCAGCAGGTCCAGAAGCACTGCTGCTTTGAAAAGTCAGACTGTGTAGGGCTGTAGAAACATATGTTCTCATTTTTGCATCGTGGGAGGGAGGCATCATTGTGCAAAGTGGGAGACTTATCTATTGGAGCAGTCTGGGTTATGGTGAGACTTGTGAAATTTTACAAACATCTTCATCTGATGGGAATCATTAGAGCCATTATAGAAAATCTGCATCACTGGCAATTACCCTTATGACTGTATGATCCTCATTAGACTGATTAAACTCGCTTAGCACCAGCCAAGGTAGCTGTACTTTAGTGGAGACAATATACTAAAACTTTGAGCTGATATGAATTTTAGAAGACTTGCTAACAGCAGATTAGAAACCCAAATACAAAAAAGACAATCCTTCCTAGGACCAGGGAAGACAAAAACTCTGCCTGACTGGGATGAATAGTGAAACTGAGTGTGTTCCAGCAAAGCTGTTAAAGCATTCTTCAAGCTTTCGCTTATGTTACAGGGTGTGCAGCAAACTGTCTATATAACAGACTTACACCTGACCTCCTTTGAGGTAGAGGCACAAGTTTTAGGTCAGTTAAGAGGTCTTTGAAGTCACACAGCCATCAATGTAGGAGCAGAACTCATGATCTTTTGACTCCTGATAAAATTCATCCTTCTTTAACGGTTTCTGAATCAGGAGAGGCTTGTGCTCTTGTGTTCACAGAGCACAGCTTGACTGGGAGCGGGCAGCCTGATTCAGCAGACGTGCCGAATGCTCCCAATACCTCCAGTACCTGGGCATTCTTCAAAGCTGTGTTGAGCTTTTAAAAAATTATCTTTTTTTTTTTTTTTTTTTTTTTTAAATGAAAAATAGCTGAATGCTGGTACAGCAGAAACAGTTACTGCAGGAAGGAAGTGTCAAATCCTGGGAAGAGTATTTCTGTTTGTTCTTCTCTAAAGAGAAATAATAATAATGAAACCACAAAAAGCTGTTTAAGGCCCTGCTTGTTGAAAAGGTGGGGGAACTAATTACTTCAAGTGGAGAAAGAATAAATCCTGAAGTAGCCGTTAACTCACTGCTCTGTGAAGCCAGCTAGAAATTTCTCATTTACTCCACTGGCCCTTGGCTACGGGAGAGAACTCGACGTGACCCGTGACCAGCGAGCATCTACCGAGGTACCTGAACTATTTTATTAAGATGCTCGCAGCCGCTAATTGGGAATTTCATCGCGATCACGAGAAAGGTAGCGTTTTATGGTTGAAACACAATAAAAAAAAAAACGCAGGAAAAGCGCTGGCTGTCCCCCTGCAAGCCCACCGCCCGCTCCGAGGTAGCCCAAGTTTGGCCGCAGCGCTCAGACGCCTCAGGGCCGAACTTTGAGCCAGGGGAGCGGGCAGGGCATGGCTGGGCAGGGCAGGGCAGCCCCCGCCTCCCGCCCCCCTTTTGTCGCCGGAGCCCGGCCGTTACCGGGCGCCCAACTGCAGCGGCGCTGCCCGGAGCCCCCGGCCGCTGGCTGAGGGAGCGGCGCTGTGGCGAGGGCGGCAGCTCCAGCCGCGGCTGTGCCCGTAACCAAGGCGCTGCCAGGCGGGCACACGCGCACACACACGCACACACACGCACACCCTTCACACACACACAGCTCGGGGGCCGCCTTTGCAGCTCGTCCCCTCCCTGCACCATGCTCCGCTCCAGGCAGCGCCTGCCAGCGGCTCCCTGAGGGGGCTGAGCCCGCCGCCCGCCGCCGCCGCCGCCGCCGCCGCCGCCGCCTCCAGCCCAGCGGAGCGGGCGGCTGGCGCCCGGCTGCCGCCCCCCTGTTGCCGGTTAGCGGAGTTAGCCCCGGCCCCGGGACTTCGGGCAGCCCTTGGGCGCCGGGAGCAGCCGAAGGGACCGCAGCCGCTGCCGCCGCCGGGGGAGAGGAGCTCCAGCCCCCGCCTCCGGAGCTCTTGATGGCGTCTCACCAGCAGACCAGGATCCAAGCCTACCTGGAGAAGAACAAGATCGGGCCCCTCTTCGAGGTGAGGCGGGTTCCTCCCGGCCCCCTGCCCTGCCCTGCCCTGCTCCGTGCCGTGCCCCGCGCCCCGTGTGCCGGCGGGGACGGAGGGCAGGTGCCGCTCCCAGCCCAGCCCGGGGACGCGGCCGGGAGGGAGCGAGCCGGAGGGCTGCTGGCCGGGGAGCCCGCCCTCGGGACTCGGCTGTCCTACAAAAAACTCTGTGGCCGGCGGCTCTCCGGGCGGTTTTATCCGCAGGCGTATGCTTGGGAGCCTTCCCTCTGTTCCAGGTTTTGCTTGGTGTTACGGGGAGGCACCCGCTTGGATTTGGAGAAGCACAGATGTGCATATTTTATTATTTCTGTGCTGTGAATACTTGGAATTTAAAAGGGTACTAGAGCAATCATGCCTATTACCATTTCACCGTCCTGTTTCTCATACGATTTTTAATCTAAATGCACATACATTATTCTACTCTGGCAGTGTTTGCCTGAGACATGAGTCTCCCTTTCTTGCTATTGAACTTGCTCTCAGTCAAGCTGACTACATAAGAGATCTCTTTTATTCTGCTTTATAGGTACTGAGAGTATAGTGTGGTGGGTATCTTATCATCAGTACAAGCTTTGAGTAGCCTTTGTCAGCCTGAATAACAGAGGGTGATTTTTTTTTTTTTTAAATATTTTTAAATATTTGTTTGCTGATGGTCAGTTTTTATATTTTGCATGGGCTGAGGCTGGTATGACAGATTACATTGGTTCAGTGTCAGAGGTGTTAGATGTTTTCATTTTGCAATGAATAAAATCCTATTTGATCGAACTGTAACTGGGTACTAGGGAACAGTTGGTGGTTTTTCTAGCCTGAGAATTCACAGAAACTGAAACATTTGTGCACTTCAATTTCTGAACAAAAGCCTGTTCCAGTTAAGGCAGTTGCTAGGTCTGTGTAGGTAACTGACTCCTGCTTCTTTAGGTGGGAGTTAAGTGCCTCGTGGTTGTTGAGGAGTTGGGCCTTGACAGCTGTCACTTTCTTCTAAATTTTCATTAGCTAACATTGTTTTACACATTAAAATTCAGATGACTTGACGTCACTTTTTTATGTTTCAACCTAGTTTCTCGGTAGTGTACGATGCTAATATCTGTTGTGGTAACAGTATGATGCTTTAGCTATCAACGGCAGAGAAAAAACGAAGAAGTTGTGTTTGTTATAGCATTTCCTACATTGCAAAATACTTACCTCGTCGCTATGATATAGGGATTTCATTGTGGTTGAAAGAGTCTGTGGAAAGCTGTTCACATCCCTTAAACCTTGCAGACCGTCCACAGATTGTTAGTGTGCTGCTGGGCACCAGGAAGTGATTTTTTGGGTCTAAGTGGATTTTGCACACACAAATGCTAACTAGGGAGTGGATACAAGGCTGTAGCAGTTGAAAGTTACTGTAGTCCATAACACTAGGAAGAAATGATCATAATTCTCGTCTCTCCCACTTCCTTATTTAAGATCTACTTGTCTTATTTCATTTTGGTGATTTACTTTTTATTCTCAACAGTTTTTGAAGACTTACAACCTGTGCTTGATCTTGTCTTCCAACTACTGAGGGCTATGTGTGTTTGAAGTTGACAGGAATTGATCAAAAACTACACATAGGGTCAAGTTTATGCTCTGTATTAGTATTTCCATTATATACGCATTGTGGTGTAACAAGAATACCATGTGCTCACAGTCGGCACATCAGTTTTTCATGTCTGTAAAAGTTCTGATATGTTGAGAGACCTATGTTAATCTTTCATTCAGAAGCAGCCAGCATTTTCTTACACCACTTGTTTTTGATGCTAGTTAATCACCAGTTGTCATAGATGACAGCCATCTTTTTTTTTTTTTTTTTTTTTTTTCCCCACTGAGTAGTAATTTTCTAATGCCAAGTCAGAACAGAGTAGACATGGATTCAATTTTATGCTGTGTTATTTGCTGGGCAGGTTGTGACTGTAATTGCTCAATATATGCTTCAAGCCAATGTTTTAGGGAGCGCATACAATAACATAGTGAAATTGAGGGCAATCATGGACAAGAAGAAAGCAGAGAGGGAACATGGAGGCTTTTTGAGGCGAAGGCAGAGATGGTGGTGTGTAATCAGATCATATTGCATACCTGCAGAACTGAACAGGCGGAGGACTTAACACCACAGATATTAAGACAATTCTGCACAGGGAGCTGATGGCTGGAGTACTAGGTGGCTTTCTAGTGGTGAGGTGTAATTCCCCTGCATTATAGTCAAGGGTGGTGCATGCAATTAGTTGCCGATCGGTCATTCTGTTCCAGTTGCTCGTGCTTCTTCTGATAGTGTATCTGCTCTCCTTTCTGGCCGGTGTTTGTGGCCTTCTCTTACCATTGTAAGGGCTTTATGTACTTCGTTCACCAGCAGTATCTATCTAAGAACATATGTTCGTTTGGACTTCATCTTTTTTCACCTTCAGCTCATGCTGTATATGCAGATGAGTACACTTTTATTCCTTCACCAAATTTTTGTATGATTTGAATTATCTTGCTGTGAGTGCGTTCAGAAGTACTGGCATGTGAGGTGCAAGAAGACTATAGGCCCTCCTTTTGTTAAAAAAAGTTGTTTCTATCTCTATAAGAAAGGTGGGAGTAACCTTCTGGAGAAAGAATTAATGAGCAGAGGCTGACTCAGCAGGCATCAGTCTCCTGCTGACTACCAGAACCTGTTAACAGATAGTAGGAAGTCCTATCCAGTCAGCTATGAATGGTAACACACACATTCACTTGACTCCAAGCATTTTTACTAGTTAAATCCTTATTTATGGCTTAAAGGTGGGAAGCAACGTGGGTGGGAACTAGTGTGTACATCTGAGACTATGTCAATTTTAGGACTTAAGGCAGACTGCAAAACAATTTACATACTTCAGCCCCATCTCCCTCTGTTGATTGTAGGTCCTGAAATATTTTTTTTCAGAATTTCTACTTAGCTGCCATTTCATTTTACAGGTGCTGAAAGTTTTTTGCAGGAAAAATCCCCATGAACCTATAGGTCAACTTCTAGAAGACCCAGGCCATGCAGGTGTTAGTAGTACTGACAGTAAGCTTTTAAGCTAACCTTGTAAATTCTGTCAGATTCTGTAAGGTTTCAGGAACTGACTTACCTATCCTGTTTTTTTTTTTTTTTTTTTTTTTTTTTTTGTGTGTGTGTGTGTATGTTTTTTTCTTTCTTTTTGTTGTTCTTTTTTTCCAATTTGAAA
Organism: Heteronetta atricapilla; assembly: GCA_011075105.1. Taxonomy (NCBI): domain Eukaryota; kingdom Metazoa; phylum Chordata; class Aves; order Anseriformes; family Anatidae; genus Heteronetta; species Heteronetta atricapilla. Next base: position 123,461,437 of record CM021732.1, read on the forward strand.
GTTCAGACATCTGTAAGAGTTTATTGGCATCTGGGAACACCTAGTTTAGATTTGAGTAATGCCCTTTAGAAACCCCTCTCTTCTGTGATTTTTGTGGCAACACTTAGCATAGCACTACCTGGTTTTATTTATTTATTTTCTATTTCAGTCTTGGAATGTAAAAAGAATTCTAAATCTGAATTGTTTCCGTGATGAAGCTTCACTGTTGTTTTTTTCATCATTCAAAAATGTGAACAGGAGGTATGTGCCTAAAATTGGCTGGGACAGAGTATTCAGAATCTGCACCCACTCATTTCTGTCTGAGTGAAGTATTGACCCACTTTGCATTTCAAGCATCCAATCCAACAAATTCTTTTCTTGTGCTAATAATCTCAATGAATAATTGTAATGCCTTTATCTATACATTTAGACTTCTGTGCAACCGCATCTCTTCCGCATTCAGTTGTGTTCTCATTTGGGCGACCTGACAGTTAGTTTCTACGAATTTGAAAGCTGGATCAGCACTCTTAAGAACAGTGTGCAATAAATCTTCAAGAGCTCCGAGATAAATTTAGTGTTTGGGAATTTTCTTGTTTATAGAACTGCAGCTAAAAAGAATCAAGCAGGTACACTGTTGTTATGCAAACCAGGAAACTGTAATTTGAGTTATGAAAAGCCAGAATAACTTCTCAAAATACACATACCTGAGGATTTTTCTCAAAGTAATGTGGGCTTAGAACTATAATTTTTATTCTGAACAACGTAAAGACTGTGTTAACATGATCACACTTACCTTGTTTTCTTTTAGCAGACAAAATTCCTGAATTAATTACAATAGGAAACTTTTTTTTTTTCCCTAAATGGGTTATTACTATTATTGTATATTGTCCACTGACTTCTATTATTTAAGTAAAGTAGCTATGCTTCTAGCTTAAACTTAAGCCTTAACATACCCTAGTGCACCTGTTTGGTGAATTACACTACTTACAGTGCACCGTGTGACTGAATTAGTCAAAGCTGGGAGTGAATTTTGGAGTACAGGCCATCTTCTGCAGCAATGTTTGCCCTCAGTTCTTAAATGTATATATGTAGGGACAGTCAACTTGAGTGTCTCTGTTACCGGTTTAAGATTCCTCACAGTACCAAATTATTTTTTAAGGTACAGTATCTGTGATGTGAACAATAGGGATGTTTTCACACAGTTGTTTTCTTTTGAGCTTGCTCAAATTACCTTTTATTTTATGTTGATGTTATACTAAATTGGTTAGATTCTGTCCCTAGTATGGAAGAGTCTGTATTCTGGATGATGTGAATTTATCCAGAGAAGCATTCAGTTTGAAGAATGTAGATGAAGCTTTTGAAAGACCAAGTTTTTCAGCACCTGATGAGCGTAATTTGAAGTACTACCTGATTATCTAGTGGCATTGTTTCAGCCCAGCAGTCCCTCTGTCTTTCAGAGGAGCTAATATTAGCTGTTATTCAAAGGATGTGTGGAAGCTAGCAGTGGTCTGGAAATGCCTCAGTGTTACCCATTGTGGGGCTGGGGGATCGTAGGTAAATTTTAATTACTTTTGTTGTTGTTGTCTGCTACAGTAGGACTTTGTGGTAGCCTTGATGTGCTCTGAAGCAAAAGAAAGGGGAATGAAAACGAAATGGAAAAAGTGACACAGAGATATCCCTTGTTTTTCAGTGTTTGCTATGCCTTCAATTAGTTGTCTTAGTAAAGTTGTCTTTAAGGGAAAACAAGTGAAAAACCATAATGCAAATGATAAACAGACCCTTTTCCA
>CM021732.1:123463212-123479155 GCA_011075105.1 Heteronetta atricapilla
TTGTTTGTTTGTTTCTTGGATGTTGTGACCGTTAAGGTGGAAAAGGGGTCCTCCCTGCATGAGATGATACATTTTGGTCCTTCTACCTGACTAGCTAATCTCATAGCATTTGACAGAACTTAAATTTTTGTGATGTCTGTTCATTTGGTTTAAAAATACTTTTAAGTAGATAGTGAAAGATGTCACAGATACAGGTGTGGTCACAAACATACATAATAATCACATAAGCCTTGTTTCCAAAAACATTACTTTACAAAAAGGGAAATAGAAGCTTTCTTAATTGCTTTAAAAATATTTTGGACACAAGATACACAAAGAAACCATTATTAAATGATTTAATCTGATTTAAAAAATTAAGTCAGAGTTAAATTCTTTGTCTAACAGTAAAAATCAAATGTGAAGACTTGTATCTAAAATATGAAATTATAAAATGAAGGAATAGTAATAGTTTCATTTTGATATGTTAACTTTTAATGTTTTTAATCTCCTAACATGATAATTACTTTGTTTCTTTAGATGAGGCGCAGAAGGCTTAACTATCTAGGAATAAGAAAAAAAAAATAGCTGGGAAAATGAGGAATAGTTCTCAATTGAGTTGCTCACCATCAAGTGCCCGTGGAGCCTGGCTAAGGTCTAGAGCTAGTAGATGTTCCTGTTTAAAATAAAATAAAATGAGTCTAATATCTGTGCTCTAGGACATGCAAGGGAACAATTATAGGTTTGGATTTTGTCTGGCAATCTCTATAGTAATGAGCCAGCTTGGATCAAAATAAGCCTATTATAACTACTCTTTTTTCTTTGCTTTTTATTACATTATGAAGTCTCTTCCAAGTTTTGGATGATATTTAGTGCTTGGTGTTAATTAAACCTGAAGTAAGCTCTTCAACTGTTTTGATTCTTTTGATTAATCCAATCTTTTGGTACAAAGGACAAATGTAAATGTCAAATATTAAATAAAAAACTTTAATGGCCTTAACTCAGACTTTAACTTATTTCTAATGTACTCTTCGTAGTTACTGACTTAGGCTTTTCCAAGTGTGCTAGATGCTATTCATACCAGAGAGTGAGCACTGTCAGCCTTCTGGCTGCTTTGGAGCTTCTGAGGGGGAGTACAATTCTAAAAGGGTTGGGCAGCCAGTACCTGAGACTGAACTTCTACTACACGTGATGTGCCCCTTCACTTTACAAGTGGGTTTCTTAGTTAGCTTCTTTATTTTGACATTGACTAAACAGACACACCTAGAAAGATGCCTGCTGTTAGTGCTTGCTTCTTAAAAAAAAAAAAAAAAACAAGTGTTACTTTTTAAACTGGAGCATTAAAATAATTGAGTTGGGAACATAATATTCAAGAGCATTTTAACATCATGTTCTTTTACAGCTTGCCTCTAATTTTGAAGGTCTAATCAGCACTCTGTCTTTTTTCAATGTCTTTTCTTCCCACTCGGTCCTTCCCATTTCTGTCTTGTTTATATCTACATCGTTTCACTGAATGGACATTCAGTCCTCCAGCAGCCAAATGCTTTTTTTTTTTTTTTTTTTTTGCTTTTTTTCCCCTCATTATCTCCTCTCTTTGCTATTCTTCTGCAGTTTTGTCTCATTATGTTCTAACATACTCTTCTGTTACCTGCATTTCCATTCTGAAATTCCCCCTGTACACCCTGTTTCCTTTTACCTTTTGGTTTGGCAGACACACAAAAAAAGCAATAATAATAATAATAATAATAATAATAATAAAAGAGACTGATAATTTGTTATTGTGATTTGTTTTGATTTTCTTTAATTTTTATTTTTAACTTTTTTTTTTGAAAAGTATATATTCTTTTGTATGAGTAAGAGATGTACTTCATCTGTGGATAAAAGGATGTGACTTTGGGCATTTATATGTTCATCAACTCATGGAACAAAGACTACACAAACCTCTTATTGTCTGTAATATTCAGATAAAAATGAGGTTATCTACTGTTGTTTTCTATTCTCATTCTTATACAGATGCACACTTTTCTTATTCTCCTAGCTGTGAAATGTGAGAGATACCTTCTCTGCTAAGAGATGATGCTTTTCTACCTGAAACCATGAGAAACAGTTAAAACCTAGCTGGAAGCAAAATCGTTGAAATAGAGCTGTGGTAGGAAAATGTTGATCTCTTGATGAAGGCATTGTACTGCTTGAGTAATCAGTGAAGGTTGTGAAAAGCAGCTCTCATTTGACAGGAGGAACAAAAATTTAATTCTGGGATGTAGGTAAGTTTGTGTTTCAGGTGATTGTGCTCTTTATGTCTTTACCAATGCCACACAGGCATCCATATCTACTCTCAGTATAGAGGGCAATACCATTTTAAGAAGCTTGCAACAGACACATTTTGGATGGCCTTAACTGTTGTGTCAGGCACCCTGTGCCATGCTGTGTTAATTTCTCTTCTGGCTACTCCTTTTCACTGAATAGCTATTTTTAGCTCCATCCATAAGTGTGCAGGGAGAGTCCTTAGGCTGAAGTTACGATGTCCCTCTTGTTTTGCTCCTGTTATTTTGGGCACTTTTCTTTCCTTATTCTAATAAAATTCAACTATCACTTTTGAATTAAACATACAGTTTCCAGTGAAACACCTCAGTTTTAAAGGTAACTTCAAATAGCAGTGTGAGAAAATGTGCTATGCTTACAGGAAATGCCTATACAAAATGAAGAACATATGAAGTTGCTTTTCCTTAAGTAGAAGACTTTTATATCAGTCACCTCTTGCAAAATTCCCGTCCATACAGAGAGTGGAAATTGCTACCTTCTTGTGTACTTATACAAAGGATTCTTTCTCTCTCTGCTTTTTGCCAACTCTCTGCAAAATTCAATGAGTAAAATCACTCTATTCACACACCAGATTTCTCTATAGTAGCTGGAACAATAAGCTTATCAAGCTCTTTTGTTGCCTTCTGGAGGAGCTGGTTTCTGGGACAAGAATCATGAGAGTTTAGGTCTTTTCATCTGTGAGTATTTTTAATTAAATCTTTCCTCCCATTTGTACTTGTTTTACTCTTGTAGTTTCACACTCAGAGCCACAGGTTCAGAGGCTGATCTAATTGCCAGCTGGTGCAGGTTCTGTGTCTTCAGCCCTGGCTGCCCAGTCCCGCTGCTCTCACCAGTATGAGCACTGGTGGTTGTCTGATTCTACAGCTGTCCTGTCTGGGAAGTTGAAATGGAAGAAAAGGAAGTCTGCAAAGTGAAAAGGGTTTAGCTTGGTTGGCTCAGCCTGCGGGCTGATGAGGAGTGCACTGATGGCTCAGGAGAGAAAATGTGCGTGGCCAGAGAATGAGGGCAGTGAGGAGTGCAGCTCCCCTCCTCTGCAGCAGCAAGCTGTGATGGGCTAAGTGATCTCTATCGCTCCCTGAGTTTAACTGCTCAGTCCTTTGTACCACGAGCTTATGTGCTTAAATTAGCTTCATATTGCTGTTGACTTTTAAAGGTGTAATTCCTCATAGGTGAGGAGAATGTCACGGATCCCAGCCCAGTCCCATCTGTGAAGGAGCAGCAGAGGAAACTGAATAATTAGGGAAGATGGCTTAATGAAGTAGGAGGAAACGGACCACGTGAATAACACTGAATATGAAATGGAAGGGTGGGATACAAAGATCAATGATGCATTGCCAACACATTATTTTTCTTTTCTATTTGTTTCTAATAATATTGTTCTCTACAGTCATGTGGAATCTGTGCTTTTTTATTTTTTCTTTGTAAGAATGGTACTTGTGTTTTTGGTTGCTGAGAGGCAAATAGAAGAACGTATAACTTCTTCTCATCTAAAGAGATGTGCATGTTTTGCAGTGTCTGACTCAGACTTTTAGTACTTAATCTTAGCAATACTGCTTGGGTATAGATTTGCCAGGGAGTTAAAGGTGTCTTTAGCACTTACATTATCATGGGCTGCTGTGCCACAAACTCCTTCATGAAGATTGCATTGCAGTACGATTTGGTAAGCATTGCATCTTTGACATTTGTATGAGTGGAAGAGTAAACTGGTGATTGTGGAGGATTCTCTAGTCAGATATCTATCTCAAAGAAATTTGGAATGATCGTTTAAGGTCCTTAAGTTTTCTTCTGCACTTCCTAAGTATTTTAAAGATTCTTTTCCTTACTGTTCTAATCAGAACAAAGTAGAGATGCCCAGGAATGTGCAAGCTGAGGACAAGGACAGTTTGCAGATGCAGAAATCCCTCTGGGTTTGCGATCATAAAGCATCATCCATAACTGCTCTGAGGATGAACTCTGTTCAGGACTAACATTGGAGAGAATGCAGGCTGCAATGTACTGAGTGTCTTGTTCAGACATGTACTTTTGCATGATCTAGATCCCCCAGAAAAAAAATAAAAATATTTCAGAGCTCCTCGTAAGTGTGTCATGGTTCAGAATAATGTCTGTAGATAATAATGCCTAAGAAGCATAAAGACGGTGAAGCTATTTGGAGATGAAGGCTGAATGGAGACTTACCAATATGGAACAAAGGAGAGATGCACAAGGAGAAGACTAAATTACTGGAGCATCAGATTAAACCAAGATTTCTTTTTCTGTGAGGCAAGAATAGCTGAAAGAACAAGATAGCAGCGATGAAAAAGGAACAAAGGTAAATAAGAAACTCAAGATATTTTCTCCTGTGTTTTCCTATGGTAATAGAGGAAAGATTAGAAGAATGAAGTTGTCAAAAATGAAGATCCACTTATCATTTGCTTAAACACTGAAGAACTTAAGAAAAGAGTCAGGAGATGAAATAAAAGCACCCAGTAGGTAGGGTATTGAAATGGTGTTCTGTTATTTGACTTCTGTTCCTGCCTGTGCAACTGTTGTCCTGCTCCATTGCTCACATGTATTTATTCTGTGTTTGTGTTTCCCCTTCCTTTATCTGTCTTGTTTATCTGCATGAAGACTGCAAACTCCTCTGGTTCTTACAGGTCTCACTTGGTTTACGAGCTCTCACAGAAGGGCCCTGAGCTCATATGGCCCTTGTGCTTCTGCTCTTCCTTTGTACTGATTCAGTGCCTGACAGTGCTATTAATCCCATTAATTGGTTCCATGGATTTTTTTGTTTGTTTTGTTTTTTAATTTTTTCTCCCTTTTCCCCTTCTCCGTGTGGCCCTTCAGAGCATTGAGAAGTCTCAAGGCTGCATCATAGGCCACGTGAGCACACCCTGTTCCCACAGTGAACTCTGCTGTAGCCACTGAGGCCCTGATTCACAAGAGTAAGGCCTTCACTCATAACCAGGCAGAGGTAGTCTAACATTAAATCAGCAGCAATCAAATCATGAGGAAGCTTTAATTGGACAATCACTGTCAGGGCTGGGAAGTTACTTGCTGTGTCAGAAACAAACAAAAACATACACAAGTGATTTGCATTGCATGCATTGTTTTCTAAATAAAAAGCGTTGGAGAATGAGATTAATAATGCTTTGGCTGTTATTAAAAATAGCACTGCAACCCAAAAACTTAGCATGTCTTCTAAAATTACCCAGATCTCAGCTTCTAGAAATGAAGTGATTCTTACTTGCCTAAACCATTGTGCTTTTGATGGTAGAAGTATTTGATGAGAAACGATGGACTAACTGCAGTTAAAGGTACAACTCAGTTATGTTCCCTTAAAAATTACCTTTGCTGCCAGCTGAAAGTTCTCAGTCATTAGTACAGTAATACTTAAATATGCAATAACATCTTGATTCTCTAGCTTTCATATAAAACATAGTCCTCTAGACTTTTGTTTCAAAACCTAACCCAGAGGACAGCTCATGGATGCAGCAGTTAGTGTCCTGGGTAGATTAGCGAGGGCATGCTGACTAGATTGATTGCCTGTGACAGTTTACAGGAAGGAGATATTTGAGGCGCAAATGACAATTTTTGGAAATATACTAGTTTCTATGCTGCAGTTTGCGGTTACCTTGTTTGAACCAGATGGTTATTATAATAAACTGATCCATATAATTTAATTATTAGAGCTCATGATTTCTGATGACTTCTTCTAATACTGCTATTTTTCCTTTTTACTTCCATCTTTTTATTGTGAAAATATTTAGTCATTAACTTATATTTTTATTACACAGAGCCCTATATTCATAATTTTTCTTTTTTTCATGCTTATGCTTTGCATAATGTAAAAATGGCTTTATTTTTGTGTTCATATATGTAACTTACAGGTTAAATAACTGACTGAAAACTACATCCTCATTATGTAAGCTGATATTTATTTAGCTGTCCCCATTATCTCAGGCCTACTTTATTTGTGGGCACGATATGTTAAGTGTCAGCTGTAAGCCTCTGCAGCCAATGTACTTGTCCTCCCAGAGGCCAAACAGAAGTATCTAACATCCCCTTATTTCAGGGACTCTTTTCAGTTCAGTATTGACATAGTTTTCAGCTGCTCTTGAGAGCTAGTGTGAGGAAGATTTTTACATTACATACTTTGGTGAAGAGTCCATAAAGACTTGAGCATTCAAGTAACTTTTTGATGGAATAAATCAGGAGTAATCCATGAGACAAATCTTGAAGGTACAACTATATACATATTTCAGCTTTTTTTTTTTTTTTTTCCCGGTAGCATTGCATATGAATCTGGACTTGAATGATCTAATTTTCAGCCATAAGTTCTGGTGTTACACTGAGAAGTACAAAAGAAAAAGATCCAATAATACAATTAACAGTAGTTGGGTCACTCATACTTTGGCTTATGTCTTCATATACGTTTCCATATGTGTCTTAGAATGCAAGGTGTGCTATGCGAAATTCCTTCCTAATGCTATGATGATGGGCAGATGTGTGTAGATCTTAGAATCATAGAATATCCTGAATTGGAAGAGACCCACAAGGGTTATCGAGTCCAACTTCTGACACCACACAGGTCTACCCAAAAATTCAGACCATATGACTAAGTGTCCTTATGGTCCCAGACCATATGACTAAAGTCCTAACGCTTTTTAAACTCTGACAGGCTTGGTGCCATGATTACGTCCCTGGGGAGCCTGTTACAGTGTGTGACAACCCTCTCAGTGAAAAACTTCTTCCTGATATCCAGCCTGAACCTCCCCTGTCACAGCTTGACACCATTCCTGTGGGTCTTGTCACTCAAGATTGGTGCCTGCCCCTCCTCTCCCCCTCAATGAAGAAGCTGTAGACTGCAATGAAGTCTCCCTTCAGCCTTCTCTTTTCCAGGCTGAACAGGCCAAGTGACCTCAGTCGTTCCTCATATGTCTTCCCCTCTAGGCCCTTTGCCATCTTACTAGCTCTCCTCTGGACACTCTCCAACAGTTTAATGTCCTTTTTGTACTGTGGTGCCCAGAACCGCATGTAATAGTGAGGTGAAGCCGCACCAGCGCAAAGCAGAGTGGGACAATCCCTTTCCCTGACTGACTAGCAATGTCGTGCTTGATGCACCCCACGATATGGTTGGCCCTTGGGGCTGCCAGGGCACACTGCTGGCTCATATTCAGCTTGCTGTCAACCAAAACCCCCAGATCTCTCTCTGCGGGGCTGCTCTTCAGCGTCTCATCACCCAGTCTACGTACAGCCAGGGTTGCCCTTTCCCAGGTGCAGGACACAGCACTTGATCTGATAGTGTAAAATTTACAGCCGTCGTTTTTGGAAGATAGTGATTGACAGCAACATGCAAGTTAAAGCAGACTAGAAATGTGTTATTCTTTTGTTGTTGTTGAAAAGCACAGATCCTTTAAACCTTTAAGTTTAAAAAACTGAAATGTTTTGCTAAAGCCACCTGCAGTGTTTTTGCGATGAGTTGACTTTGAACTATACTTACTTGGCTGACCTGCTTGATATTTTGGTTGTCTCTGTAAGCTCCTACAAGCTATCTCTGTGGTTTGACTATAGAGAACAAAATGATAAATCATTTGTGGAAAACATAGGCCATCAAGATCAATGACATTTATTCTGTCCTCCCTCTTCATGGTTCTGTTTTGCATTGACCAGTAGTGGTTGCAAGCTCAAGACCATCCATATTAAATCACTGCATAGGAATGCAAACGAAGTAGTAGTGCATTTTCAGAAGTAGTGTTAAGAATGTTTAATACTTCTGGTTATAAAATTGGGCACTGCTATTGGCTAAAGCTAGATTATTGCTTTAGGATTGAGTAAATCCATGAGAATAGACTGTCACACCTGCGTTACTACATTTTCCTGGAGATGAACTACTAAATTAGATGAACTATTAAAATAAATTTTAAAAAAAGACTGTTCCCAGAACTTTCAAAAGAGTATTTGGTCAAAATGTGGACTGGGAATAGATGGGCATTTAGTCACGACCAACAAATTCCTTTACCTTTGTTTATGTCATGTTACCATTTGTGTTCAGCTGAAATTAAGTCCTAGGTATTTTGAGGCTTTTTCTGATTCAAAAAAAAAAAAAAAAAAAAAAAACAATAACTGGAAAATTACAGTAAATGGGATCTGATAATAATAAGGGCCGTTATAATAATCAAAATGTCCTTTTAGCATCTTTTTGCTATATCCTTATTGGAACACTCAGTTTGTTCCTTCTAGTGTTCTGGAACATCAAAATAATCGTGTGACCCAGGCTCATTTAAAGTGTTTCCAAATTTCAGTAGTACTTCATTATAGTGTTAAAATCCAAATCTGGTAATAGTAACAGGCCTGTTGATTGATGCAACATCGAAGAATGTAGACTTCATTTAGATGCCTGGTAAAATTCATCAGTTAATTAAAGAGAACTCTGCAAGTTTTAGACAATCCATAATTCTTTTCTCAGTTGAATTCAGAATTGTTTATTGATGTACATCAATAATATTGATGTTTTATATATATTTGTGGGAAAAGGGAACACTATATGTGCTTCCTACCAGATGGTTGATTTTTGCATTTAAGCCAATATTTGAGTGTTATTTTTATATTTTATACAAAAGCTGTTCAAATAATGATATTCAAGTTGAAAGGGAAGCTGTGTGAGTTTTATGGAATGCGTTTTAATAGTATGAGATTACTGTGATTTATATCAAATGAACCACAAGTTTATGCAAGCAATTATAAACCTTTCAAGTATGGTGTTGTTTTTTTTGTTTGTTTGTTTGTTGTTGGTTGTTTTTTTATTTATTTTTTTAACTCTGAAGCATAGTCTTTTAACAAAGAAAATGAGATTTGCAAAAGAAAAACAAACAAGAAATTTATCTAAATAAGAAATGAAGAGGACAGTACCCAGTTATGTGCCACTGTAGTTCAGGGACAGGTACAGCCCTTGCCTTTAGCAGAGTCTGCACCAACCCTGCAGCTGTATAGCTGAGTGTTTGGAAATGTGCAGTTGGCATTGGACCATTTCCTCTGTTACATGTGTGCCTGGCTGTAATCCACTGTATCCAACATCTATTGTATGTTGTCAACACAGTTAGATATTTTCCTGTGCAGGGTACAGCAGACACGCTGTTCTTTCACTTCAGCTAATCAGTTCTCTTTTACTGAAGAGAGTGGCTGTTTTCTGCAGCCATGTTCTCTGGGCATGATTGCAGGGCATCCAGCTTGGGAGGAAGAAGTGTCTGAGGCATGTCCTCCAGTGCCTCTTTCTATGAAGAAGCTGTGTGGGGATCTGGTCTTCTCATGCATGGTCCTTCAGAGGAAAAGGCTTTGTAATACAATGAGTCTGGAAGGCATGGGAGTAGGGTAAGAGGCTTGTTTCTTCTGATAGTGATCAGATCTCTCTCTGATTTGTAACACCACCTGTGTAAATGCAATTGTATGCTGGTTAGAGGTATTTTCTGGCGCTGTGATTCCAGTAGCTAAACTTGGTTGGGAAAAAACAACAACAACGAAGTCAAATAAATGTTATTACTGGTTACAAGGTGATGTAACTATATTTTTGCATAGGGAATTGTTTGGGTGCAGAAATAACTTGATTAATGCACTGCCCTGATAAAAGCATTCAAAATGAATCTTTGACATTACATCCTCCAGGATTAGAATAAAGCACAGTATTTTTTAAATAAACAAAGCTAAATGTTTTGTGGATAACAGGATTGTTCTTAATATGACTACTGAGTTATGCCTGCCAATTTCTGTGTTTCAATGCCTTTAAGGAATGTGGTGATATTTTTTTTGCTGGGTATATTTCAAGATGTGCAAAAGGAAGGTAATAGGCTATCCTTCCTATATGTAGTTCAATCCATATCAGCTGAAAAACTCTGTATTGTATTTTCATCTGCTGGCTGCAGCAAGGGAAAGGTACAATACAGTGTTAGAAATAGTCCAGACACATTGCAAATGAGAACTCCTGGTAGATGAGGTAAGCAAATAAATGTGTAGAGGGGATATGAGAAGAATGGTTGGAGCATGTCTTTTCAGAAGGTAAGCTGTGTACTTTGCAAGCATAGATTTTACTTCACTTTGTAGATTTTACTGAGCAGGCAGTTAGACAGCTCACTAGTTGTCTTTAGTAGGCTCCATATTCTCCAGGGTTCAATCCTCAGACATGCCAGGTGTATTTTTCTTCAAACCTTGACGCTAAAGGGTCCTACTTCTCAGGGGAGACCCAGGGAGCAGCTTGAGGATTGTTCCACGAGCTTGGGCCATTTGCACAGATAGAGGCAATGCCTTCTCAGGGCTCAGGCAGAGCAATGAATCTGGTAGTGCTAGCAGCAAGCAGCCTGGGAACCCCAAAAGGTAGCTGGAGACATGTGGCCCATGGTAGCTCTCTGATAACCTTTCCATCTCCTGGTTCTGCACTTCTCACATCTGATTCTTCTTGTTCATGTTGTACTCTAAACCGTAATACTTCTATTAAGTCTGCACTGTTTAGGTCAAAATAGACCCCTGTGTCTTTTTTTCCTGTGTGCCTGATATTCAGTTTGTTTTTTAGTTTAACTGTGATGGTTTAATCACTCACAGAGGTTTCTCTGCTTTGAGCAGCAGAAGTGTTTATTTCAATTTAACTTGAAATGAAAAGATTATCTGTGAAGGCAAAGCATGTTAGAAATCTGAATTTTGAAAGCAATATTAAGAAAAATAATTTTAAAAAATAAGGCAGTTTCTCTGTTTTCTTCCTCACAAAGGGGGGAAGTTATACAAGTAATTTTGACTTAACTGGTGGATGGTAAAAATGCACATGGAAGCAATCACAGGCAGATTTTACTTCCAACTGGACTAGAATCACTAATGTCTTCACAGTTGGGCCTGAAGTCAAATATAGGTGCACCAATATAACAGTTGCCAGTACCGTATGCTAGCATGTAATAGATGTTAATACATGAAATGATAGAAGACTCCCTAAAGTATAGTTTTTAAAAAAAGGTAAATATTGATTTTTTTTGTTAGTTATAATAGTTATCTAGATACTTACTGTTGTATTATAAATTCATGTATTTATTATCAAACTTTATTATTATATCTTTGTGCTGATGGCCTCTGCATGGCAACAGATTACTGTATTCTTGCATGTAAAGAAACCAAATCTCTCCATTCTAATTTCATTGTGGGTTTTGCAATTTTTTTCAACTGGAAAGTACAAATGCGTATTTAATTAGACAAAAACTTCAACTACACCAAACTGAATACATTTTAAATTACTACTAATGTAGAAGTGTTACTTAGAAATTATAATAGTAAAAAGGAGATTTTTATATTTGTGATGAGCACAGAGCATGAGCTGTGTATAACCAAACACACAAGGTGGTGTGTTCCCAAAGACATTTGAGAGCTATTGGGTATCTGCTTGCAAATAGTCTTTAGTGGCTTTGCTGATTACTCTGGTAAGATACTATGTATCTTGTGTTACCTGAAGAAGGCAAATCAGGGTAGCCTTTCCTGTAGCTGGGAAAAAGGATACAAGTAGCTTTAAATCAATCAAGTAAATGTTTATATGTGAAATATCCTTTTGTATTTTAACATACTGTATTAAAACTATTCTGATCACTACTCCTTAGTTTTATTTAAGGAGTTCTAGCCACACTTGCAGTATTCTACAGATATAAAAGAACCCTTTGTATTTTCTTGTGATGAAAATGAATATTCCAACTTTTCTATGGCAACAAATTCTGACCTTTCTAGTTCAGAAATCTCTGTTGTATTGGTGCATAATAAACATTTAGTTCTAATCAAAAAACTGATTACAAAATTGGTACGAAGTCTTACGGGATCAAGTCAGCCTCTCACAGGTAAATAATAGGAAATTAAGATGCATATCTGCATAGATAGTCATCTTTTCAAAATGCATGAATAAAACGTGTGATTAGACTATTACCAACAATTATTCAGCTGCTTTGCTAGAGAAAAATCTGTAAATGACATAATTTAAATTCTAAACATCTGTTAACTTCATTACTTGAGTAAATATAGGGTTAACTTTGACAGCTAAAGTCAGGATAATTAAATCTGTGTTAGAACTTCCCTATTTAGTCCTCTGGTGAGTCCTGTCTTCAATTTTGTATGACTGTAATTGCTGGCTATTATTTGAACTTCCCTATGAATAATTTAAATTATTTTTTGGGGGGTCAAGATTAAAAAAAAAAAAAAGTAATAATTTTAATACATAGAATTAATACAGAATATTTAAAAACTTTGGCTACATAACTGGAAAGTAAAATTTATTTAAACATCATCTCATGTTTATCTTTCTATACAGCTTGAGTAAATGTGATGTTGTTGTAACACAATGTTCCTTGTATCCTTTTTCCATGGGAGAAGTAATATTGATTTGCCTTTTACAGATAAAGCAAGATATACTGTCTCTTGTTCCAAAAGCTATCTGAACAGTGTCTGCTAATGGACACCTAATAGCTGTGAATATTTATTTTTCTGCCATCATGGGCTCATCTGTCTACTGCTTCATGATGTCCATTATCCGATGTTACTTGCATGGGCTGGAGAAAGTGTGGAAGACATTCAAGTGGCAATTTGCAGAGGCAAATTTCATATTCTGGAATGATCAGGCCAAGGCTTCATTGAAAATAAGGCTTTAATGTCTGAATGGGATTTTGCGTGTGTTACACTAACTTTGGCTTTACTGCGTTTCTAAGGGGTTAATGTTGGGCACACAGTAGGTATGGTCAGAGAACACCAGCTCTGTCAGACCTCTCAGGAGATAGGAATCTCCATAACTGTTTACATCTAAGGACTCTATTACATGGACAGAAGATCCTGTAGCCTTACAAAATCAATATTCTAAATTATTTTTGAGTCATTACTCCTTAAGTGTGAGACTTTAAACATGTTAAGTGTGTTTCATACATCTTTAAAAATGATGAAGTTTTATATTTGATAGGTCTGTAACTTTGAGAAGCTCAAGCTAATCTATATGAATCCAATCCTATTCAGAAACCGGAAATCCAATGTCACTATCACCTCTCTCTTCCTTGAGCTGTTGCTGCTTGCCACAATTTTGTATGCAGCCAAGATACAAATTTTGTTCATATTAATCTGAAGCTCTTAGGTACTTCCATCCTGTAACTTCATGGCATCTAACACTGTCTATTCCCAGTTGTTATTTTTATTAGACTTCAGTGCATTCTGCCCCAGGTATCCTATTGTATTTGTGTGTAAAAGCACCATCCAAAGCCTTAACTAGGAAAGCAAAGAACCTGTTTACCCAGGGTTTGTGTTTTTATATTGATTTTTAATTTTTATTATTAGTATTTTTTATTATTTTTAGAGCACTCCATCTTTTCTAGAAGATCAGGAACTGTCTTAAAAAGAAGCACAGATCAAAGCTTACTTTTTAAATTTAAAATATGGTCAGAAGAAGTAACAACAGAATCCTTCTGTTGTTCGCTCCCTCAGAGACTGTGAGATCCTGTGCTCAGTGTCCTGTTCAGCCTGCAGGAATTAGACACACCTCCCACCTCCTTGCAGAGCAGTGTCAGCAGGCTGTAGTATGGTTATTTAGGCAGCTACCTTAAAATAGCAATCTTGCATTGTGATCACTGCCCCATGATAAGCTTTGTTTGATCCTGAAGCATTTGGATTAAAAAAATGTGTTCCTAGAGTGTATCAGATTACAAAGTTTCACTTACAGTTTCTGTACTTGGGGTACTGTCAAGTCAAACTGATGGTATGAATATTATGGAGATTATCAAGATGCAATTTTAGTTTGGGGTAACTAAATTTTCCTGAACTCTCGGTTAATATGCTGAAGTCTTTTATTGGCCCATAATGTCCCCAGTACAGTCATGCATAAGCCTGCAAACCTTTAAATTATTGTTTGAAATCCAGCAATAAAAGCTTTAATTTTAAATGATTGAACTGAAAATTAAAAAGATTCACTCACTCTCTTTTGTAATAAGCCATGCTCAAAAAAAATTATTAAAAAAATCCATTAGATTAAAATCATCCATTTGATTGTGCGTATACTTCAGAATTAAATTTATTTTAAGAACCCTGATTAAATAAAGTAGATATGTCAGTGGATAGAAACATTATTTCTAATTTTAAATTTGTGGCCACTGTATGATTCTGGTATCTTAGTTTAATGAGTAATTTCAGAATACTTTATATAGCAAGTCACTACCTAAATACTGCTATGCAAATGACTTGATTTCAACTTCAGTCCAAACCATTAATTGGGTCACAGCCTCAAAATGGTCCAAAAGGTCTGAAATTGTATGCTGAAATTTGTACTTGGGCATTTTAATAATACTAGGATTTCTTTTTTTAGTCTTGCAAATTCATGGAACCCCAGAATGGCTGATGTTGGATGGGGCTTCTGGAGGCCATCTGGTCCAACTCCTCTGCTCATGCAGGGCCACCCACAACAGGTTGCTCAGGACCATGTGTGGATGGCTTTTGAAGATCTCCAAGGAAGGAGATTCTGCAACGTCTCTGGGTAACCTGGGCCAGTGCTTGGTCACTTGCACAGTAAGGAAGTGCTTCTTGATGTTTAGATGGAACCTCTTGCTTTCCAGATTGTACCAATTGCCTCTTGTGCTGTCACTGGGCGCCACTGGAAAGAGTCTGACTGTCTTTACATTTCCCTGTCATGTATTTATAGACATTGATGAGATCATCCCTGAGCCTCCTTTTCTTCAGGCTGAATAGTCCCAGCTTCCATAGCCTCTCACAGGGGAGATGCTCCAGTTCCCTGATCATTTTGATAGCCCTCTGCTGGCCTCTCTCCAGTAGCTCCACGTCTCTCTTGTATTTGGGGCCCAGAACTGGACACACCACTCTGGATGCTGTCTCACCAATGCTGAGTAGAGGGGAAGGATCACCCTTCTTGACCTGTTGGCAATATTTTTCTTGATGCAGCAAATAATGCTGTTAGCTTTCTTAGCAGCAAGGGCACATTACTGACTCATGTTCCTCTTGGTGTCAACCGGGACTTTTTCTAGAGAGCTGCTTTCCAGCTGGGTGGACCCTCAGCGTATGCTAGTGCCTGGAGTTGTTCCTTCCAAGCTGCTGGACTCCGCACTTCTCCTTGCTGAACTTCATGAGGTTCTTGTCAGCCCACCTCTGCAGCATGTTGAGGTTCCTCTGGATTTCTGTCCAGCCCTCTGGTGAGTTAGCAGCTCTTCCCAGTTTTGTCTCATCTGCAGATTTACTGAGGGTGCACTCTGTGCCATTGTCCAGATCATTAATGAAGATGTTAAACAAGACTGGACCCAGTACTGGCCCCTGGGGTACTCCACTTGTTACTGGTCTCTACTAGGCTTTGCACCACTGACAACTTGCCTTCTGGGACCAGCTGTTCAGCCAGTTTTCAGTCTACCTCACTGTCTTCTCATCCAGTCCATATTTCAACAACTTCTCTATGAGGATCTTATGGGGTTCAGTGCAAAATGGCCTTAATGAAGTCCAGGAAGACAATATCCACTACTCCCCCTCCCCCCCCCATCCATCAGGCTGATGATTTAATTATAGAATCTTATCAGGCTGGTCAATCATGACTTCCCCTTGGTGAATCCATGCTGACTGCTTCTGATAGTTTTCTTCTCCTTCTCCTTCTCCTTCTCCTTCTCCTTCTCCTTCTCCTTCT
>CM021732.1:123479165-123507495 GCA_011075105.1 Heteronetta atricapilla
CTCCTTCTCCTTCTCCTTCTCCTTCTCCTTCTCCTTCTCCTTCTCCTAGAAATGTTTCAGGATTAGCTACTCCATCACCTTCCAAGGGATTGAGGTGAGGTTGACTGCTCTATAGTTCCCTAGATCCTCCTCCTTGCCCTTGAGAATAGCAATGACATTTGCTTTCCTCCTGTCTTCAGACACTCTGCCAGTTTTGGTTGTTGTTGTTGTTGTTGTTGTATTTATTTGTCGTCTCCTTCATTCATGTGTGACATCAGGTTTAGAAATCTTCCTTATGCCTGCTGCTAAGTTATTTGGATAAACAAACATTTGATGTCTGCCTGTGTTCGTGCTATGCTAATGGGTAGGCAAGGCTGGATGGCCAAGTTGAGTGCAGGAACTGGGATTCTGATAAGTGCTCCCAGAGCTCACCCCCTAATCTTGAGTGTACTTTCCTTCTCTTTTGCTGTATGGATGACTGCAAAACAGTTTTCAATGGGAAATTCTTCTAGTGGTATGCACCATTAATATACTTACAGTAATTTCCTCAGGCAACTGATATTTTGGAAGAGAGTGGAAGGGCTCTGCTCATTATTGTTGGTGTTCTGCTTTGGGTGATACGGTTTTGCATACAGTTAGTAGCTTTTAAAAATACAATTTTATTTTTTTTTTAAGTAGGACAATGATTTTAAGCAAAATTTCTAATGTTAACAGATGACATGTGAATGTCATAAATGTCCTGTTGTCACTTCTTCACTCCAGTACTGCTGTCTACAGAGGACATTGTCTGAGAAAAATATCAGACCTTTTTAATGTGACTAGTCATCACCAGTTGTTTTTTTTTTTTACACAGCTAGCAAAATTTTGACAAGCTTTTAAAGTGATGAAATATGAAGTGAAGAAAATTTAGCTTGTTCATTTTGAATGTCAATATTTCATGTATCTGAAGAGCCATTTTGTTATGTGTAAATGTTTTTAACTTGACTTGTTTACATGGAAAATTCATGGACTATGCACATTTGTAACTTGAAGATACATCACAGCCTGTAATATCAAATTTGTGTTAAAGCAATTTTACTGCAAATAAGTCTTCTACAAACAGAATGAATTATACTGTTATGTTTTAGGTGGAATTTGGAGTTCGTATTATGAATACATCAATGAATATATGAATTACGATTTACCTCAGTTGTCCAGTCATTACAATTCGAATGAATGCATTCACTTGAATAAATGCAAAACACTGGAATATCTATTTTACTTTTTTCCACATATATCCATAATGATAATAATAAAAGAGTATATTCAGTTTTTCCAGCTCTGCATATTTTGCCCCGGTATGTATATATTTTTTTTCTGCATTAGAACAAGAAATCCTGTGCCTCTAACAAATTTGTTACTGTGTTTAAGCCTTGTATTTGTTACCTATTTCAGATTGCTTTGAAATATTTCACTGGTTGGTTTCTGAGTTAGCCTGACAATTTCTTTCTTAGGAAAATTCCATACTGTGAAATTAAGCAATGCTGAAACTCTTGGTGTTAGAAAAGAGTCTTTACTTAGGCTATGAATTTATTTTGGATGTGGCTGAGCTTTTCAGAAGTTGACTTTTCTCTTCCTTTTGCTTCTGTTGTTAACAGCATTTTCACTGTTGACTTAAATGAGAATTTCACTGGACCTCTAAAGCAATGACTCGATCACAAGTGTATTCAGTTTGTGTTGCCACTAGGCACTTAGTGATTTTCTACAAAACCATAATCTTATTATTCAGTTGTATATGCTGCATGTGTACAATAGACAAAAGTGTAGAAAGTAGTAGACAGCCATATGAATTGGGGAGACTGGAACACAGCAACAGTCTATCAAACTTGTAGCTCTTAGAAGTTCTGTCCAAATGGATTGGACATTACCTTCTGTGAGGCTGTGCTGCCTTTGGGGGAACAAAACCCAGCGCACAACTTACAGGTAATAGTGGAGTAAAGAAAGTAGGGGTACTTGGGTTGTTGGTTCTGCCCTATAGATAGGCCTGTTCTTTGCTGGTTGTGATGCAGCTTCAGGCTATGGATGGAATGGGTGTGTTCCTTGCAAGGAATTTTAGGTAGTACTTTCACCAGCTTTTAGACAAAACATCACATTGCCCAACTTTGGATTTAGGTGCTTCTTCTGCCAGAAAATTTAAGAGTAACTGTGTTGAAAACTGGATCTTTAAGTAGTGTGAAATTGGGACTCTTAATTCCTAGACCAAGTTCATTAATATTGTATTTGTGATATTGTGAATAGATATTATGAGATACTTACTGGAAAAAATATAAAATCTTGTCCTGCATAGTAATTTTCTTTAAGCACTGATGAATTGATCAGATTAGTTCCCCTAAATTGTGAAAATAAGAACCAGAAAAAAAAAACACAACCCACAATATGAAAACTGATAAATGGCAACGTGTATGTCAGACAAGTTTTTCTTCTTTTAATTTATCAACAGCATATCTAATGTGTGATCTAATTTTGAAACATATACATACATTTTTAAACTTTACTGGGATAAGTGATACAGCCTAAAACAAACAAACAAAAACTGTCAAAAACATAAAAGCACATGATGGGGGTGGTAGTTGTTGCATACATTATGAAAATATGTATTGACCAAATTATCCAGAAATAACTGTTAGCAATCTGCAAAATATTTGTATACATAAATTGTAAAAAAGACCTAAAGGTTTTTTTGGATAGGCTTCTGGAAGGAAAGAAATGCTTAATTTTTTTTTCAGCCACACAACAGTGATCTGATTATCAAGGCATTTTAAGCAGACACATGGCTTTATCACACACAGAATCACACAGAATTTCCAGGTTGGAAGAGACCTCAAGGTCATCGAGTCCAACCTCCAACCTAACGCTAACAGCCCACCACTAAACCATATCCCTAAGCTCTACATCTAAGCGTCTTTTGAAGACTTCCAGGGATGGTGACTCCACCACTTCCCTGGGCAGCCTGTTCCAGTGCCTCACAACCCTTTCAGTGAAGAAGTTCTTCCTAACATCTAACCTAAAACTCCCCTGGCTCAACTTAAACCCATTCCCCCTCGTCCTGTCACCAGGCACGTGGGAGAACAGGCCAACCCCCACCTCGCTACAGCCTCCCTTGAGGTACCTAAAAAGAGCGATAAGGTCACCCCTGAGCCTCCTCTTCTCCAGGCTGAACAAGCCCAGCTCCCTCAGCCGCTCCTCATAGGACTTGTTCTCCAGGCCCCTCACAAGCTTCGTCGCCCTTCTCTGCACCCGCTCAAGCACGTCGATGTCCTTCTTGTAGTGAGGGGCCCAAAACTGAACACAGTACTCGAGGTGCGGCCTCACCAGAGCTGAGTACAGGGGGACGATCACCTCCCTAGCCCTGCTGGTCACGCTGTTCCTGATACAAGCCAGGATGCCGTTGGCCTTCTTGGCCACCTGAGCACACTGCTGGCTCATATTCAGCCGACTATCCACCAGCACTCCCAGGTCCTTCTCTGCCTGGCAGCTTTCCAACCATTCCTCTCCCAGCCTGTAGCTCTGCTTGGGGTTATTGCGCCCCAGGTGGAGGACCCGGCACTTGGCCTTGTTAAACTTCATGCAGTTGATTATTTATATATAATATTATATATAATATAATTATTTATATATTATTATTTATATATATATAATATAATTATTTACTTCTGATGCATCAAAACTACCTAAGTTTAAGTCCTTTTCTGAGTCTATTTATTTATTTATTTTTCACAAATAGAACCTTTTCCTTCTAATCTCCAACTATAAGGCCTTAATAACCATTACTTTAGTTGTACTATACTGGGTCTGGCTGGCATGGAGTCGATTTTCTTCACATTGCTCCATATGGTGCTGTGTTCTATATTTGTGACTAAAATTGTTATCAGTAACACCCCACTGATGTTTTAGCTGTTGCCTAACAATGTTTGCACAGTGTCAAGGTCCTCTCTGTTTCTTGCTCTGCCCCCTCAGTGAGCAAGATGGGATGGGCAAGAGATTGGGAAATGACACTGCCAGAACAGCTGACCTGAGCTGACCAAACAGATATTCGATACTGTGTAATGTCATGCTCAGCAGTAAAAAACAGGGGATTATTTTGTTTCAAAGTAGTCATTGGGCATTGCCTGGGCATCAGTCTGCTTGTGGGAGGTGGTGAGTGATTGACTGCCTTTGCAGGTGCTCACCCAGGGAG
The DNA here is from genome assembly GCA_011075105.1 of Heteronetta atricapilla. NCBI lineage: Eukaryota > Metazoa > Chordata > Aves > Anseriformes > Anatidae > Heteronetta > Heteronetta atricapilla. The sequence goes on from CM021732.1 coordinate 123,483,361, forward strand.
GGGACGAGCCCAGCCATTTTTGTAATATCTCAGTTGAATCAAAATACCTATTTGGGTTGTTTAGTCTGGAGGAGCCTCAGTAGAGACCTTATTGCTCTCTACAACTACCTAAAAGGAAGTTGTGGGGAGCTGGGGGTCAACCTCACAGATAACCAGTCATAGGACTAGAAGGAATGGCCTCAAGTTGCACCAGGGGAGGTTCAGGTTGGAAATTAGGAGAAATTTCTTCTCAGAAAGAGCAGTCAGCCATTGGAACAGGTTGCCCAGGGAGGTGGTGGAGTTACTGTCCCTGGAGGTGTTTAAGGAAAGGTTGGATGTGGTGCTTAGGGATATGGTGTGGCGAGTGATATTGGTGGTAGAGGGACAGCTGGACCATCTGATCTTGGAGGTCTTTTCCAACCTTAATGATCCTATGATTCACTTATTATGTATTTATGTTTGTTTGTTTTCTTTCTTCATTTACTAAGTTTTCTCCATCTTGACCTACATTTTTTTCCTGCTTTTGCTTTTCCTGTTCTCTCCCCCATTCTTCAGGGGGCAGGAGTTTGTGACCAGCTGATGGGTGCTTAGCAGCCATGAAAATAAGCTACCTTAAATTTCCAGTATAACCCTCCCTCAAAAAAAAACAAACCAAACCAAAACAAGAGTCTATTAGTCTATTCCAGGTATGTAGAAACTGTCAATGAAACTTAAACTGGAAGTATGATGCGATTTTTTTTAATACTTACAGTAATGAATCATTGAACACTGAGGAACGAATGGCTTCACCTTAGACCTTGAAACTAAAAAAAGATTACTTCAGCTGATCAGAAAAAGATCAGCTATAACTTGTTGAGCTAGGCTTTAGGAAAGACAGGAATGCACAGTCAGAGTTGTCTTAGGGCTGTAATTTAAGGAAATCAGTTTAGACTGTAATACTCTTTCTTAGCCCCTGTCCTTTTGATTTACATCCCACGAACCTTTCAGAAGACCAGTAGTTTTCATTTTCTCATGGTTGAACTGTGAAGCGCTTTGTCTTCAGGATAGAATTACACTTGAGGGAAACCTTAGTGTTTCTACTTCAGTATGAACTACGCTTGCTTGATAAATCCTTGCTGAATCCAGATAATGATATAGGAAGAATGGTTCCACAACTGTGAGATTGTTATGCAGAGATAGAGGACTGCTGAAAGAAGTGGCAGCTATCATGGGAAATTGTTGTGATTTGAAAAGCAAGGGAGGAAGAGTGATACTGCTGACCTGCTTGGCATACATGAGAGATAGCATGTTCTTGTCCTTTTGTTCTACTACCATTAAGTAGTTAATGTTTTAGAGTAACTTAGTACCAGTATCCTCCCTTTTGACAGCATTCTTGTCTGAAATGATTGAAAGAAAGAAAGGAAAACTTTAATCAATAAAACCAAAGAACAAAGGTGTTTGAAGCTATGTTGTGAATTCAAAGTGATATAATGAACTAGGGACAAAGATATTTGAAATATCGAGAATAAGATGTGAGGAAGAAACCCTCAAAGGAAAAATACAGCAAGAGATTCAGGTAGATATTAGAAAAAAATAATTCAATTGGAAGGGACCTTCAGAGCTAATGTAGTCCAACTGCCTGACCTCTTCAGGGTTAAGGAAAAGTTAAATCATTGTATTGAGGGCATTGTCCAAATGTCTCTTGAACACTGACAGGCATGAGGCATCAACCAACTCTCTAGGAAGCCTGTTCCAGTGTCTGACCATTCTTGTGGTAAAGAAATTTTTCATAAAGTCCAGTCTGAACCTCTCCTGATACAGCTTTGTGCTGTTCCTGTGTGTTCTGTCATCAGTTACCAAGGAGAATAGGCCGATGCCTCCCTCTCTGCTTCCTCTCAGGAATGTGCAGAGGGCAGTGAGGTTGCCTCTCAGCCTTCTTTTCTCTAGACCAGACAATCCAAGTATCCTCAGCCTCTCCTCACTGGACATGCCTTCCAGTCCTTTTACCAGCTTTGTTTCTCTGCTCTAGGTGCTTTCAAGTACCTGCATGAAATATTCAAGGTGAGACTGCAGCAATGATAAATATAAGAGGAGAATCACTGTTTTGACCATCTATCTGTGCTGTGTTTAATGCACCCCAAAATTGAGTTTGCCCTCCTGGCTTTCAGGGCACACTGCTGGCTCATGTTGAGCCTGCTGTTGACCAGCACCCCCACATCCCTTTCTGCTGAGCTGCTGTCCAGCTACTTATCTCCCAGTATTTACCTGTGGCCAGCATTGCTCCATCAGATGTGCAGAACCTGGTGTTTTCCCTTGCCATTCATGACTTTACTTCATGCCATTGCTGATTGCCCAGTGCTCCAGTATACTTACATCCCTTTGCAAGGCCTCTTTCCCCCCCAGGGAGTCAACAGCACCTCCCAGTTTAGTATCATCAGCAAACTTGCCGAGGATGCACTCCAGTCCTGCATCCAGATCAATAAAAATGTTGAAAGAGACTGACCCTAGAATTGAGCCCCGAGGATCACTGTTGGTGACCATCCACCAGCCAGATGTGGCTCCATTTACTACAATGCTTTGAGCTCTTTGAGCTCAGTTCATCACCCAGTGCAGTGTGAACATGTTTATCTCACAGTTGGACATGTCCAGCAGGGTGCCATGAGGGCAAAGGCCCTCATCAAAGGCCTTACTGAAATCCACAAGGATTATGTTCACTGCCTTCTGTTCATCCACCAAGTGGATGACCTTATGACAGAAGGAGATCAAATTACAATGGCAGGATGGGCCCACATTGATTATGTCTGCTAATAGCTTTGTTCTTTAGAGTGCCTTTCAATAGTACCCAGGACAATCTTCTTCATAACTTTTCCAGGGACTGAGGTTAGGCTAATAGGTCTGTAATTTCCTGGATCTTCTCTCTTGCCCTTCTTGTAGGTGGATATAATGTTGGCTAGCTTCCAGTCAACAGGGACCTTCCGACTCCAATGACTTTTGTTAAACTGTTGAGAGGGGTCTATCTGTGACATCCACTAATTCCTTCAGCACTCTGGAGTGAATACCCTCTGACCCCATGGACTTGTTTAATGTTGAGCTATACAGCTGTTCCCTTACAATTCCAGTGACCACAGATGGAAAGTCACTGCTCCCCCAGTTATGACACTCCAACTCTGAAGTCCAGGAAGCCCAAAACCTGTCATTACTAATAAATAATGAGGAAAAAAAAAAAAGGCATTAAGTGCCTACTCCTTCCTCCTTACTTGTTAGGTGACCATCTGCTCCAACTATTAGCCCAGGTTTTCTTGTTGACCTGCTGTTGCTGTTGATCTATTTGAAGAAGTTTTTTTGTTGTTGTTGTCCAAAACCACAGTAGCAAGTGTCAACTCAAATTGGGCTTTGAATTTTCTTGTTTTCTCTCTGCATATGCAAACTGCAGCTCTGTACTCTCCCTGTCAAGTGAGACCTTGCTTCCAGAGCTCATGTATTTTCTTCTGCCCTACTTCTAGGCAGAGTTCCCTGTTCAGCTTGTCCAGTCTTTTGCCTTACTTTCCTGACATGCAGTACAGTGGGATTTCCTGTTCCCGAGCTTTTAAAAGGTGAATTTTGAAAAGTGGCTAGCTCTCATGGAACTTTAGAGCTGATCTCCAGGGGCCACTGCTAACTAGCTCTCTGAGAAGCTTAAAGCCTGCTCACCTAAAGTCTAGGGTCGCAACCCTGCTGACCTTTTGTCTCCTTACACCAAAAATTTTGAACTTGACTAATTCACGATCAATGTGGTCAAGGCAGCCACCTACCGTCACCTCTCCTACAAGCCATTCCCTGTTCTCAAAGAACAGATCCAGGAGGGCTCCTTCCTAGTTGCCTAACTCAGTGCTTGTAATGGGATGTTGCCTTAAGAATTTCCCAGCCTTACTTGCTGTGGCAGTATGGTATTCCTAGTTTATGTCTGGGAAATTGAAACATTCCTTAAGAACGAAGGCAACTAATCCTGATATTTCCCTCACTTGACTATGGAATAGCTCATCTGCGCCATTGTCCTGGTTGGGTGGTTGATAATAGACACTCAATACAACGTCTGCTTTGCAATCCATCCCCATAATCCTCACCCAGAGGCTCCTTACTGCATCACCCTAATGGCTGTATAGTCTAATCGCTCCCTTATGTACAGCACAACAGCTCCACCTCACCTGCCCTCCACTCCAGTTGTGGGTTTCATCTCACCAAGTCTTGCTACTATCAATGATGTCGTAGCTCTGGGAAGGTACCAATGCTTCCAGTTCATCCCATTTGTTCCTCATATTGTGTGCATTGGGATGCAAGCATTTCTGATGTGTTCATGAACCCACAGCGCTCCCTGGAGTGGCATAGTTGCCCTTATCCTTGCCACCCTAGGGAATGCTATACCATCACTTGGCATATCCTTGGTGTTCATAGTATTCTCTTCCAAATTTGCTCCTATTTTAAAAGCCATCTCAATCAGTCTCACCAGGTTATGGACCAAGAAACATTCCTCCCATGAATATGTGAGAAATAAAGTTGTGTTTTTGCAGTAGAGAATTATTTTTCTTTATTCCAAGGTAGTTGTGTAGTCATAATAAGGAGAAATGCTAAGGAGATAAGTGGACAGTAGAAGGCCTCACTTTTCCAAAATAAGGCAGAAGCTTGAGGAAAAGAGGATGAGCAGTGTGAGAACAGTAAAACAAAGATCACAAGTTCTCAAAACATAAGAAAGGAGAAATTAAAGGGTTGAAAAAAAGAAAAAATGTACATATATGGTATAGAGGAGCATTGAGTAGCTTGTGAACCTGTAGTACTCAGCCAATGGAATAGGGAATAAAAGTTTATAATTTGTTTACTAAAATGCTCTCCTGATTGACAGGATGCCCACCATTGCAATTGCAAATAAAATAGCTTCACAGAAGATCCCGTCTGAAGAAAATTATTGGAGATTTTTCTCACAGATACAGGTGGATCCTGTCAGGCCCCAGCAAATCTCTTGTCTTGAAGATTCTTCCATGATGATAAATCCCAAAGTTCTAGTGGAGGCACCTGTCTTGGAGCCAGGCATTGATGACCTGGGCTCACCTCTTTCCTAGTCTCTCCCCATTACTGGGGGTATTGAGGAAAACACTATCTGTGCCCCTGAGTCCTTTAGTTGTCTCTCCAGGGTCCCAAAATTTCTTTTGATAGGTCTCAGACTTCCTGTAGCTATGTCATTGGTACTCATTTGAAAGAGAAGTTGGACCTGATGATCTCTTGAGGTCCCTTCCAACCCCTACAATTCTGTGATTCTGTGATTTGCCTCCATCACTTTAGGTATTTATAAACATTGATCAGATCACCTCTCAGTCTTCTCCAGGCCGAACAGACCTGTGTCTGTCAGCCTTTCCTCATAACCAGAGGTGCTCCAGGCCCTTAATCATCTTTGTGGCCCTCCTTGGACTCTCTCTAGAAGATCCCTATCTTTTTGAATCTGGAGTTCTGAACTGGACATAGCTCTCCAGATGTAACCTCACCAGGGCAGAGTAGAACAGGAATGCACTCCAGGATGCCATTGACCTTCTTGCCTACAAGGGTACACTGCTGGCTCATGGCCAACCGGTTGTCCACCAGGACCCCTAGGTCCTCTGCAGAGCTCCTCTTGTCTCAGAACTTGGCGACTGCTGCTGAGGTTGCTGCACATGCTATAAAGCTGCATGGTGGAGTTTGATAAACTATTATGAGATTACTCAGTGGAACTTTGAAATTGTCCACCAGACCTCATACATGCAAAAGGTTTTTGTTTCTGGATGCTTAAGTAAGATCAGTGATGCATATTTTATCAACTGCTACGTGCATGAGTTGGATTTATGTTAGGGCTAGTTCATCCAATTGAGGAAATCGATTATGTGGTTTGCAGAGTTTATAGTGGATGGAATATGTTGCGTCCGTTCTGTTCTCCAGAGACTCCCTAAGTGTATGGTTAGTAACATAGCTCCAGGAACCGATCTTTTGTCATGGAACTGGTAAAGATAATTAATAGATGAATATTTAAGAAGGATTTTGTCTTATTCAGTGAAGTGTTTTGTTTTTTTCAGAATCTGTCATTGTACAAACCAAAAGTTTAACATTTTTTTATGTTGATTTGAGCTATGAAAAGATCAGCTTGAGACTTAGAATAGTAGTATTCTAAGTCTGAAAATGTTACCATACTATGGCTTTCCTTAACAGTACCACCTCTAGGGGAATTTTGTTTGCATCAGTACTCTGAGGACTGTGATATCAGCTTTGCACTGATATTTTTAGTTGTATTTCCAAAGTAATTTCTTTGTGGAGTGTGTGCCATGATACGTAATGCCAATTCTAAATTCATCTGCACAGCTAGAGCTGAAATGGGTGGTGTTGAGGCTTTGAATAAAGAAAGAGGTGGTTGTTTTTGGTTGGAATTTTGTAGTCAATTCCAGGTAAATGTCTGAATATTTTTTGCAAACAGGCTGATTGGCACTACTAATCCTGTAGGGCTTTCCTCTCAACTGTTCTTCTGTCTCTATTAGTTTGAAACAAGTATGGTGCAGGGACATGAACCATATTTATGCAGGGATTTGATTTGCGTTGAATAATTTATTTCATAGAGAGGTGATAATTTAATGAGTACTTAAAATATGTTGAAGTCCATTTTGAATATATTCCATAAGTTTTTGTTTGGTTTTGTTTGGTTTTGTTTTTAATTCTGAATTGCTCAAGAAGTTTTAAGATCTGGCTATTTTCTGAAAGAAGGAAGCTGGTATTTTTCCTTTATTTCTATAGAACTTACTCTTTTGTGGTAGAAGCAGTGATGTTTACCTTTCCATTCTCATTTAAGAAATGCAAAATTTAATTTTAACCCTTGGTTGCTTTTTAAAAAATTATTGGGTTATTACTGTACAAATCAGAAAGGGGTTCTAGAGAACAAATGTGTAAATCACTTGTACTGTCTATTAAAATTACCTTCCTTACACATATTTTCACTTAGTTTTATATCTTCTTTGTTCACTTACAGCCTGCCATGAAGTGATTACCAAGGCTAAGTTTATACATCTGTATGTCTTCTAAATGTCTAAGCTCCATTGTGGTCAATGGATAAGTAGTCAATATACAGTCAGTAGAGCCTGGAGAGCAATTCTTATCCTAACCAGACATACACTGCCTAGTCAACTGAGCAGCTTTCTAGGTTCCCTTGACTTCATTGACTTAATCTGTGTGAAGGCTACTGTATTTAATTGTTTTAATTTTGAACTGGATCTCACCCAAACCTTGAAGATCAAGCTAAGCCACCTAGTCTCTTTATTTGATCAGGAGAGGGACAAATGTCTTTCAATGGCAATTCACTCTGACTACTTTAAACATCTGATTTAAACCATGAAGTAAGAACACGGTACAGCCAAAATCTGTGCATGCTGTACTGTAGGCTGTAGATATCTATACAGTTCAAAGCAAAACCTGTAATTGTTGTGTAGTTACTGTTATCAATTACAGTGTAAGATAGAATGTCTCTTAATTACCTTAATAACCTGGTAGGTGCATTTAGACGTAGCTAATTAGAGCCTTCTTGTAATTGGGCCTATGATTAATAGACTGTGAAGACTGTTTCGTTTGTATTAAATGGATGGACAGTCACAGGGAAATTATAATTTGAGCCTGCAGTGAATAACTAGTAGAGGACCTCAGGACAGCACACTAGTGAACAATTACTCTCTTTATAAAGAATTAATATATTAAATCACTACTTTGGACCCCCCCCTCCCCCCCCCAAGATCTTTTGCAGCCTTTTTTAATATGTGCATGAATCTCTGTCTTGGAAATGTCCATAACTTTTTAAAACAGTCTAGCATATACAGTTTAGTAAAATTAATGAATACAAAAGTATATGAATGTAACATTACAGAAAAAAGTATACATAACTCACTTTATTTTTGATTAGTACAGTACAAGTTAACATCCTTGGAAAAGTTGACTGCCAGTGTTTCTGGAGCTTGTATCACCTTTCTGCCCATTCTTCTTGTTCTGGTCAGGGCAGAACTTGATTTGGGGCAGTACAGTGGGGAAGCAGAAGAAATTAATATCTTCACCCTAGTGCTGTAGTCTGTTGTAATCTTGCAGTTTTCTTTCACCTCTTCTTTTTTTTTTTTTCTTCTTTTTTTCTGCAGCATCTTATGAGTGCACAGGGGTTTAATATCTACTGACCTTTGAAAAGTCTTCTTCACCTGTTATGCAGCTGGAAGGGGGATAGATGCTGAGGAGAGTCCTACTGATAGAGAAGACAAAAGGACATAGATTGAAATGAAGATGTAGCAGTGGAAAGAAGATAGGAGGAAAGATATCATGTGTGATGGACAGTTCATCTGGCATCAGGGAGACCCAATCTGCCATTACTTTGTATTCATTGTCATAAGATATACTGTATATAGAAAAACATGTTTTAAAGGTAGACAAAAGTTTTTTTTTGTTTGTTTGTTTTTAATAGGTGAAATTGGGAAAAAGTAAAAAATTTAGAAATTTGGGCTAGAAAGGCAAAAAATGTAGTTAATATTTTTAGACATGTAAAAACATCTTGTGTTGCTTTTTAATGCATAGTTGAAACTTATCTGTTGAATATTTCATAAGAAATGGATCCCAGCTTTAATTATCTTGTGCCATTTTTATTCTGCTGTTAATGCAGAGGCGGCTTCATTGAGAATGTTGGTCTGTTTTCTTTTTTTGTGTATGTGTGAGAACTTATCTACTTAGCACATTGTGACTCATATCAGACTGCTGCTAACCAGAAAGGAATTTTATTTTTGTAACTTGTTGTACACTTTAGTTTTTCTATTTAATAACTTCACTTTTGTCATCTTTTTTGAACTATTTTAAACTTGTAAGAGTGTATGTAGAGTACCATGGAATACATTTATCCTGCTGTCTATTAAGATGTCACCTAAGCTACAGATGAGAGCATCAAATGAACTTCAGATTACTTGAATGGAAGTTTAAGACAGTTTCCCTTTTAATAGGGAATGGTGGTAAAATGAGACTTCCCCTAATGTATGCATTCCTAAACTATAATATACACTTCATTGGAGGTGAAATGAGGTTTTTACTTAAAATGTGAGCTGAGTGCTAAGTACAGCCTGTGTGTAATTTTTCCTCCCTACCGTGTCTTAGCCAAGCAACAGGCAAATAACATTTCCTTGTAATTACCTGCTTGCTATGGATGACAAGAGTATTATCTTTCCACTTGTCACAGGATAGGAGAGCGTAGCTTGAGGACTGAGTGAGTGGAGCTAGGTCCTTTGATGCCACATAAATAAGTGGTGATTTTTTGTATGTTTGTTTGTTTGTTTTTGTTTTTGTTTGTTTGTTTTTGAACCGTATACTGTTTTCATTTTATGAAGATTCTTTATAAAGAAGGAACATAATTTCTTTTTTTCCTCTTTTTTATTTCTTGTTATTTATTTATTTATTTATTTCAGGTGTATGGTATTGACACAATTTATTTGTTACTTATTCCAAATAGATAAAAATAGCCTATATCTGTAGGTCTTATAACTGTTTTTTTAATTACTGTCATAGAGTGTAATTGATTAACTGATGATGCTGTGGGGTAACACAGACCACTAGATCACTCTGATCCTATTATCAATATTTTAACAGAAAGTAAAGTGGTCCTTTTCAATAGGAGCATAAAGCTGATTGCACAACACCTTTGAATAGCACTTTTTTTTTAAAACAAACAAACTTTGTGCAGTTATGTTCTTTAGTTTCACTGCTATATCTCAGTATAAGGTAAAGAACCCTTTAAGCAGTTCTATTTTATTAGGTCTGTTTCTTTTAATTAAAGACCATTTCTTACTATGTATGACAAGTAAATCAATAACAATCAAGTAATATTGGTTCTATATTGACATGTAGGCATCTCCATATTATCTTTTCTAGAGCTACATTAATTTTGTAATGTATTATTAACATGCCACCCATGCATCGCTTAAAAAATTAATAGTATCAATGCATGTCTCTCAGTTCTTATCATTTTATTTTTATTAATCTAAGACAGAAAAATTATATTTTCAGACTATGATTCAAAGAAATGATTTAAATTACAAGTCATCTGTTACAGAATGACACTTTTCTTTTTGTAGTAGAATCCTCTGCAGTGGAATTCCTGCTGCTATGGTGGCCCATTACAAGCACAAGATTACATCTTTCCTTGTTGCTAATTTTGCATTTTGTCAGAGAAAAAAAAAAAAAAGGTTTGCTGTTAGAGTGTTGCTAAGTAACCAAAAGATGAATTACTCCAACTTCTGGATTTTTCCTGTATGATATACATCAGAGGGTTTCTCCTACCTTGGTGAGAGATAGTCTAGCTGAAGTTACACCTTTTTAGGTTCCCTGTAGATAGTTGTCAAAAATCAAATCAGAGATGATCCTCCTTTAATGTTTTTAAGATGAGATATTTTCTCCTTTTTGTTTTCTGAAATCTGATTTATCTTTCTGAAATTGAAAGCTTGTTTCTGTTTAATTTTTCACTTATACCAAATTCTTTATACCACTACTTGAGTAAAATCTATAGAAAGTCTTGACATAAAACTTAGTTCATCTTGCAAGTATTGCATGCATGCTGTTATTCTTCTTTTACTGTTATTTTTTTTTTTTTTTTTAGAATAGAATAGAATAGAATAATTCAGTTGGAAGGTACCTGCAATGATCATCAAGTTCACCTGCCTGATCACTTCAGGGCTAATCAAAAGTTAAAGCATGTTATTGAGGTATTATCCAAATACCTCTTGAACAATGACAGACATTTTTGTTATGCTCACTCTTAACTGTCTTCTTCCAACACAACTAACTGATGGTAATACCAAGTAACTCCTGTTATTTGAAAAATTGTTAATTAAGTGTTAGTGCATGGAAATGATGAAGAGTGAGTGAAACCTAAGTCTGTGGAAGTTCTGGTAAGATTTATGCTTGCAGATAGGTTAGAGAATCGTAAAATGGTTTGTGTTGGATGGGACCCTTAAAGATCGTCTGTCCATGGGCAGGGACATCTTTTACTGGATCAGGTTGCTCATAGCCCTTTCCAACCTCACTTTGAACTCTTCAAATCATCATTTGATCATCATCATCCACAACTTCTCTGGACAAGCTGTTCCAGTATGGTAATGCTGGATAACTTGAGCGTTAACTTTTGTTGTTGTTTTTTTTTTTTTTTTTCATGATTTTGTTGTACATTGCTGTAATTTATTGACATCAGTGGAGTTTTTTTTTTTTTTTTTTTTTTTTCCTCCTATGGAACTATGTGTATTTCAGGGTCACCTCCCACCATTAGTCATTGATTTCCATTCAGAACACATACTGAGCACAGAGCCACATCTTCCTTCTAAATTCCTAATCTGTGTTTCATGTGTAGGGAGCCAAGAATTTGAGCAACAAATTGAGACTGTTTCTCTTTCTGCAACCCTGTGAGGCCAGCAGTAGGGAAGTATCAGCAGTAATCAGCATCAGTAATCAGGAAGTATCAGCAGTAAGGAAATATCAACACATAGGGTGGCAGTGGTTTCCTGCCTAAGTTGGTTTTGTATCCATGTGCACCAATGTAATAAAGTATTTGATTGTGCCTATACAGTAAAGTTTTTGGAAGACTTCTTTTAAAAGATAGCTGTCTGAGTTTGATCAGACCTTGAAGTTCACAGGTATGAATGTGTATTCACTATTACACATCTGGGTGAAATCAAAAATGGATCAACCCTCCTGATATACCAACTTCTATGCATAAGAAACTTACCTATATGGGTCACAGAAGAGCTACTCACTGCTCTGAAAATGTTCTTGTTCTGAATAGTTGAATGAACAGGTTGTTCTGGGTAAATTCTGGCAGGCAGCACTGGTCAAGTTATTTTGTGTAAATTTTTGTATAAATTATACCAAGTAAATGTATGTACAAGCTAAGATAATTTCAGATGTGATCAAAGCCAGCGGGGAAGAAGACCAGCCTGGCTCAACAGAGAATTGTGGCTTGAGCTCAGGAGAAAAAAGAGGGTTTATAATCTTTGGAAAAGTGGGCAGGCCACTAGGGAGGACTATAAGGATGTAGCGAGGCTGTGCAGGGACAAAATTAGGAAGGCCAAAGCTCATCTGGAGCTCAATCTGGCTACTGCTGTTAAAGATAACAAAAAACGTTTTTACAAATACATCAACACAAAGAGGAGGACTAAGGAGAATCTCCATCCTTTACTGGATGCAGGGGGAAACTTAGTCACAAGAGATGAGGAAAAGGCGGAGGTGCTCAATGCCTTCTTTGCCTCAGTCTTTAGCGGCAATACCGGTTGTTCTCTGGATACCCAGTACCCTGAGCTGGTGGAAGGGGATGGGGAGCAGGATGTGGCCCTCACCATCCATGAAGAAGTGGTTGGTGACCTGCTACGGCACTTGGATGTGCGCAAGTCAATGGGGCCGGATGGGATCCACCCAAGGGTACTGAGAGAACTGGCAGAGGAGCTGGCCAAGCCCCTATCCATCATTTATCAGCAGTCCTGGCTATCGGGGGAGGTCCCAGCTGACTGGCGGCTAGCAAATGTGACGCCCATCTACAAGAAGGGCCAGAGGGCAGACCCGGGGAACTATAGGCCTGTCAGTTTGACCTCAGTGCCAGGGAAGCTCATGGAGCAGATCGTCTTGAGAGTCATCAGGCGGCACTTGAAGGGCAAGCAGGCGATCATGCCCAGTCAGCATGGGTTTATGGAAGGCAGATCCTGCTTGACGAACCTGATCTCCTTCTATGACAAAGTGACGCTCTGGGTAGATGAGGGAAAGGCTGTGGATGTGGTCTACCTTGACTTCAGCAAGGCTTTTGACACCGTCTCCCACAGCATTCTCCTCAAGAAACTGGCTGCTCTTGGCTTGGACTGGCGCACGCTTCGTTGGGTTAGAAACTGGCTGGATAGCCAGGCCCAAAGAATCGTGGTGAATGGAGTCAAGTCCAGTTGGAGGCCAGTCACTAGTGGCATTCCCCAGGGCTCGGTGCTGGGGCCGATCCTCTTTAATATCTTCATCAATGATCTGGACGAGGGCATTGAGTGCACCCTCAGTAAGTTTGCAGATGACACCAAGTTAGGTGCGTGTGTCGATCTGCTTGAGGGTAGGAAGGCTCTGCAGGAGGATCTGGATAGGCTGGACCGATGGGCTGAGGTCAACTGCATGAAGTTCAACAAGGCCAAGTGCCGGGTCCTCCACCTGGGGTGCAATAACCCCAAGCAGAGCTACAGGCTGGGAGATGAGTGGTTGGAGAGCTGCCAGGCAGCGAAGGACCTGGGAGTGATGGTGGACAGTCGGCTGAATATGAGCCAGCAGTGTGCCCAGGTGGCCAAGAAGGCCAACGGCATCCTGGCTTGTATCAGAAACAGTGTGACCAGCAGGGCTAGGGAAGTGATTGTTCCCCTGTACTCGGCTCTGGTGAGGCCGCACCTCGAGTACTGTGTTCAGTTTTGGGCCCCTCGCTACAAGAAGGACATCGAGGTGCTTGAGCGGGTCCAGAGAAGGGTGACGAAGCTGGTGAGGGGCCTGGAGAACAAGTCCTACGAGGAGCGGCTGAGGGGGCTGGGCTTGTTCAGCCTGGAGAAGAGGAGGCTCAGGGGCGACCTTATAGCTCTCTACAGATACCTCAAAGGAGGCTGTAGCGAGGTGGGGGTTGGTCTGTTCTCCCACATGCCTGGTGACAGGACGAGGGGGAATGGGCTTAAGTTGCGCCAGGGGATTTTTAGGTTAGACGTTAGGAAGAACTTCTTTACTGAAAGGGTTGTTAGGCACTGGAACAGGCTGCCCAGGGAGGTGGTGGAGTCACCATCCCTGGAAGTCTTTAAAAGACGTTTAGATGTAGAGCTTAGGGATATGGTTTAGTGGGGACTGTTAGGGTTAGGTTAGAGGTTGGACTCGATGATCTTGAGGTCTCTTCCAACCTAGAAATTCTGTGTGTGATTCTGTGTGTGATTCAATTCATTGGGCAAAGCTAGCATTAGTTGGAGAAGATGGATGTTACCAGCTGTTATCTTAAAACCTGCAAAAAGTCTTTTCCTTTATTAATGGTCCTCTACTTTGGTAAATATAAGGTTAGGTGCAATATTCTATTAATTTTTCATTTTTGTCTAAATTTTCTAAAGGAGTTGATGACAAAGCTGATAACAGAGACACCTGACCAGCCAATCCCATTTCTAATTGATCATCTTCAGTCCAAACAAGGGAACCGCAGTCAGCTTCAGAGAACGTTGTCTGGCTCAGCTGCCCTTTGGGCAGAGAGTGAAGCATCAGGTATGTTCTGTATGCTGGAAAGGCATAGTCTCCACTACAGTTTTCCCACACTTCTTCTGTATTATTTCTTGGATTTACATGTTCATACAGAGGAGGTTTGGGGCATGTACAAGAAATTTGTTTGTACAATTTGTACAAGAAATCTACTGTTTGTCCAGTAGATACTGAATTAATTTCATGTGCATAGGCTGAGCTCATAGCCAGCAGTATATGTATCATGAACATGGATGTGAAAATTAGCTTCTATTGAGCTGTACTCTTTTTTCTTTTTCTTTTTTTTTTTTTTTACTACCCACATTTTCAACAAGCTATTATTGCAGCACTTAAGATGCTATCACTATGTTGTGAACTCCACTGTGAATAATTTGTGATTGTAGATCTTCAGAAGCATTAAAAACAAATCCAAAATAATATTCACTGTGATTCTAAAGTAGAAATTTTAACTTTGATATTCTGGTACAAGCTCTTAGAAGTTTGGGTTTGTATCTAAAAATTGACTGGTGATCTGTTTCAGACTGTAATAGATCTCCAACACTTGTTTATAGTCAATTGCTTGACAAATTACCTTTATATACAATTTAAAGTTTTAAGCATAGGCAGTCAAATGTTACAGAACAGGGGTTAAAGACTTCTTCCTAACAAAAAATAAGATGTGTTTTTAAGTGAAAAACATTAATGAATTTCTCAATTTTGGTGTTTAGGAAACTGAAGAAATATATGAAATTTATCATGTGCAAAAAGAGTGCAAACAGAGCTGACTTCAATTTGCATTGTTAAGACTAGAATTTTCTGAATTGTTTATGAAGTATTTGAAAAATTACCCTAAAATATTATAATTGCCTGATATTATTCTTTTAACAGAAAATAAAGGGACAAGGAGAGATTTCAGAAGTTATGATAAACCTTGGCAGGTAAATGCAAAGAAGCCTAAAAAGTCAAAGAGTGACCTTGCCGTGTCCAACATCTCTCCACCGTCACCAGAGTCCAAATCATGTAAGCCTCACTACATTATTTTATGCATATTTTGAAACCCATTGTCTATTTTTCTTTTTTTCTGTTGAAACGTGAAGCAAACTGTAAGCACTTGAAATGACTAGATACACATTAGAAGAGTTTAAGCCTTACTTTAATTTCATTTGCATTATGAATTTTTAATAATACCCAATGTTGTCATCTATAAATAGAAAAGAACTCTATCTATCTAGAAAAGAACTCTATCTATCTATCGATAGATACAGAAGACAGAAAAATATCTGGGTGTCTTGCAGAAGTTTGTGTTCAGATACCAGTTTTGATCTGCTGTGTTAATTTGCACCGCCATTTTGGATGTGTAAAATATGTTCTGTTGATACTGATCCTAATAACAGCTTTTTTTGTGGGTCAGGCAATGCAAAACCATGACTTACAAACAGATATCATTCAAGATATGGGGGCAGTGTCAGCAGAACAGGTATAACGGTACTGAGAGTTGCTAAATGTATGCTGAAAGAAAAGGCAGTTGAGAAACTGAATGACTAAAGGGAATATTGTCAATTACCTGTAAAATAGAAGCAGTAAAAGTAGAGGCAACAAGCCTTAATGAAATACAGTGGTTTCTGTATACTGGCTACTAAAGAAATGTAGTTTTTAAGCTTGAGGATTTTTACACAAAATAAAATATATATATATTGTACAAGTATGCATGTATAAGCATACAGTATTTGTATACATATAAACATTGTATACATTTGTAACCATGTAAGTATACAATATTTGTTATCCAAAATAAATTTAGAGATTATATTTTATTGTTTTGTATTCTAGCTAGCTTTTTAAAGTTTTTATTTATAATAGACACACCTTTTAAATAACTTTGAGTGTAATAAGGTGGACTAGGTGAGAACAGTATGTTGCAATAGAAAGCTTTCTGTTTTTCCTATAAAAAGCAAGATGGGGAATCAATGGAAAATCTCAGCAGGTCAAAATCAGGTGTAAACAGGAACATTCATAGAAGTGGACAGTCACTCATAATCTACAGTGTTTTCTGGGTAACAGCAATTTACAGAAACAATGGCCAAGAGTGGTGTGAGTTACTCCTGTGATCATACTTTTTATGTTCTTCTTTTCCCTCCCAGTGCTTATGCTTCAGACTCAGTGGTGTGAGTCAAGTAACTTCCATACCATTTCCCAAAGTCCAGTTGGAAGCCTATCAGTATTGGCATGCTTAGGGGACCAATACTGAGACCAATACTGTTTAAAAGTCTTTATTAATACCCTGGACAATCAGATAGCATGTTCTCTTAGAATGGTTGCAGATGAGACCAAATCATGGGAAGCAGTTGGTATTCTGGGTGGCAGGTTGTACTGGGTCTGGCTGGGATGTTAACTTTCCCTGCAGCAGCCCATACAGTGCTGCGCTCTGCACTTGTAGCTAGAACAGCAGTGGTATCACACTGGTGTTGTGTCTGCTGCTGAGCAGTGCTGGCACAGCATCAGGAGTTTTTCTAACCCTCCTAGGGGGTGGGCAAAAAAGTGAGAAAGAAACATCACCAGGGCAGCTGACCTAAATCAACCAAAGGGATATTCCATACCATATGATGTCACACTCAGCAATAAAAGGTGGAAAAAGGAAGAAGGGAGGAGGGGTGGGCTCTCATTGTGAAAACGTCTGTCCTCCTCCCAAACACTGGCTATGTGTGTTGAGGCCCTGCTTCGAGGATGTGGTCAAGCATCGCTCATTTGTGGGAAGTAGAGGGTAATTTCTTTCCTCTGCACTTCCACATAGCCTTTATTTGTTTTGTTTTGTTATTCCCTTTCCCCCTTCCTTTTCCCCCTTCCTTTTTTCCCCTTTAGTTGAATTGTTTAATAATAATATTTCCTTAATATTTTTTTCTCTTTAGTTAAATTATCCTTATCTCAACCTGTGAGTTGTTCTTTCCTTGACTTCTTCCCCTCGTCATCTGAGGAGGGGGAGTGAGAGAGCGGTTGTGGTGTTCAGCTGCCTAACATGGTAAAACCACCACACAGGGCTACTATTCAGAAAGGACCTCAGCAGGCTGAGAAGTAGGCTGAGAGAAGCATCATGCTGTTCAATACAGGCAAATTCAAAATCTTGGATGGAAAAGCCTTGTGCAATAGTATAAACTGAGGTCTGAATAGCTAAAAATAGCTTTGCAGAAAAGGACCTGGGGTGCTGGTGATCAAGAACTTAAATACAAAACATCTGTGGCCATATGCTCTTGTAGCACTGAAGGTAAGCTGCATATCAGGCTGCATTAGCAAGTGTAGCCAGCGGTGTTTGATGTTTTTGAGATGGCATCTGGAGTACGTCACACTAGGCACTGGAACAAGTCCAGCAGAGGTGCACCAAGATGATTAGTGGTCTAGAGCACATGAAGTACAAGGAAAAGCTGAATGAAATTGGTTTGTCCATTCGGAAGAATGCTAAGGAGAAAGGTCATTGTCATCTCCAACTGTCACATTGGAGGGTGTACAGAAGACATACCAAATTCTTCTTGAAGGTGTGCATTGAAAGAGGCAACAAATATGACATGGTCTGATTTTTGGGTGGTCCTGTGCACAGTGAGGAGCTGGCTCGATGAACTTGTAAGTTTATTCAGGGCTAAGAACCGTCATTTCGTAGGAATCCTTGAAAACACCAGGATAATTGATTTATTTAATTAGTAAATATTTTTACCTTCAGCCAAGCTGATGTTGACTGCAGTGTGCATATTATTCCTGCACAGATCTCTCTTATGCATTCAACTTTTTTACTGCAAAGATTCCTCCAGTTTCTCCTTCTGACTGTTATGATCTCAGTTGCACCTGAAACAAACCAACAGGAAAGCCTGGTGTCTTAGGGATCTGAGTACTTGTTTGTAAAAGCATGTTTAAGCTTCTATTGTTGTATGGCAAGGTAAGTGTCCTGAGGCTAGGGCTCATAGTGTGTGTGTATGTTTAATTAAATGTTTGGATGATGACATTCTGTATTTGAAGAATAATAAATTTTAAACTTTTAAGTAATTTGTGAAACAGACTTGCTTCCCAGCAAGCTACTCTTAGGTAAATTAGGTTGTTCTCTTTACTACTTTCATATTGAATCAGGTCACAGATCATTCTTTCACTCTGCTTCGGTTCACCATTCTCTTTCCAGGTTTCCATATCCCATCTACAGTGTTGTATGTTTCTAATTGCCTGTGGTCTGTCTAGTACTGTAGGCCATCATTCACTTAGCCTTTTAATATCCAGCTACTGTGTAAACCAGTTTCATCTGAATGTTTTTACAAAATTTAAATACCTGGGTAATTTTACGATCAATAATAACACCTATATTTTTGTTCTTCGGGATGTAAGGTAGCCATAGAACATATTACTGAAATGTAGCACCTAGTTTAAGGACTTTTCTCCTACAATGAGCAGGTATGTGCTTGAGTAAGTGGCTTCATGCCATATGATAGGAATGAATTTTCCATGAACCTGCTGCTGGAGGATTTAATGAGTAATTGGTCTGATTCTGTCTGCAAATTATGTTTAGAAAAGACAAGTATATGCAGATGAAAACAATACTGATCTTGTACTATCATCCAATAGAAAGTAATGGTCAGGTGATTTATGACAGAATTCATAGCAAATCTGACATGATTTTGAGGAATGAGTGAATATAAAAAAAAAAAAAAGGAAGAAGAAGGTTGGAATTTAATGAGTGGATTTTACTAATTGTGAACAGAGATACAGATATTAATGATATATGATGGACTTCATCCAGAAGAAGATCGGGTATGGAGCATGTGCAGAGAAGGACTGCGAAGCTTCTGAATGGCCTGGAACGCAAGTCTTATGAGGAGCAGCTGAGGGAACTATTTTGTTTTTTTTTAGTCTGGAGAAGAGAAGGCTCAGAGGAGACCTTATTGCTCTCTACAGCTGCCTGAAAGGAAGTTGTGGGGAGATGGGGATTGGCTTCTTCACATATAACTAGCAGTAGGACAAGAGAGAATAGCCTGAAGTTGTACCAGGGGAGGTTCAGGTTGGAAGTTAGGAGACATTCTTACTCAGAGAGAGCAGTCAGGCATTGGAACGGTTGCCCAGTGAGGTGGTGGCATCACTGTCCCTTGGGAGGATGGTTAAGGAAAGGTTAGACATGGTACTTAGGGACATGGTTTAGTGGGTGATATTGGTGGTTGGGGGACAGTTGGACCATCCAATCTTGGAGTTCTTTTCCAACCTTAATGATTCTATGATTTCAAAAGATACCAAGGAAGGGTCGTATAGTGTTTATACAGTTCTGCATGCTTCACATAAAGACATTTACTTTAATGACCAGAATTTAGTATCCATTCATTACTTGGATGACTAGGTAAGTAAAAAGAACTATGTCTTCTAGAAGTAGTAAAAGTTTCAGTCAGATCTAATTCTGCATTTCTTCCCCCTCAGTTTTGGCTCAACAGAATAAGTGTTGAAACAGGAGTGTTCCATGACAGCATATCTGTTCTGATACATTTTCACCGAAATACAAAATGGTTCACTGAAACACAGACTGTACTGACCAACAAGCAGAGCAAATTTCTACTAGGCTTTTGAATACTTTCCCACCATCCATCCCATCACACCATCCCAGTGAGATGCAGGACAGTTCAAGCTTCTGGTGTTTGTGGAACATTTCCCTGTAAATAGGGACCCAACGATCATCTCTTGGGCAAGTTTCCCTACTTTCCAAGGACAAAGTAATGAAACTCTCATGTTCCTGATGCAGGTTGGTTCATATATAAAACAATTGCTAATCCTGGAAGCTCCACCGCTGTTGAGTGTAACTGATGTTTGTTTCATTCAGCATCTGTCATGGGTCCCATGACAAATTTTATTCTGAAATTGTATGGTTTCTTAAAAAAATCTATCCTTTGGTATTTTGAAAAATGTCATTTTTTTCGAATTCACATGATATCGTATTCCAACATGTTGAAATTTTCTGCAGCTTGGAAGCTCTAAGCTTTGGCTATATTTGTACATGTTTTTACTGTATGAAATTATTTTTTGCTCTTATTATGGTGCTACTGTGAAGCTTCTGTACTATGGTGAGTTTAGTAAAGTGTTGTACACAGAAAGAAAATTCTGTCAAACTGGTAGTAAGTAGGTTAGAGTGAGTGATGGTATAGAATATATTGTTTGTACAATGAAGGGAGAAGGTGAGATTGCTGAAAAAGTAGGCAATAAAAGTACGTGATCTCAGTATGAAACTAAAGTGAGTAAAACTAGAATAAATCTAGATTTTCTTTGCTGGTTTACTAAATATTTGTATTTAGAGTTAGAAGTTTGAAAAGTTTAGAAAAGTACTAAAAGGAACATTTTGTTTTCAGTAAATAAGAAAAAGCATGAGAAATAGTGAAATTGTGCTGTTTAGTTGAAATTAGTTATGAATGGAGAGAAGTTTCGGTCATACAGAAAATTACATAACTTCTAATGAATGTTGTGCTTCCTAAAACAAGGAATTACCTAAAATAACGTAAGTGATTGGCTTTTAAAAGTAATAACAAAAATTCTAAAGCTGTCCATCTGAGTAGAGGCCAGTCACCACCCTAATATGTTAAGGTCCCTTTCTGTTCACTAGATACCACCATCGTTTGTTATTGCCAGTTCTCAGAAAGAAATACATGGCATCTTTTTTGAAGACAAAGCAGAAACAGGCTTACATTTTCACTCCAGTTTCCCTTCTCCTTTCTCAGACTTCCTGTGTCTCTTTCATCCTACTCTTTTTTGTGTATTTACTTTTTAAAACCTCCTTTGTCTTCTGTTTTTGAGAATGTCTGTAATTGCAGTCTAATATATTCACATTCCTAATTCTTACTGAGGTTCCTGAGTAGGTGTTACAGAATAAACCCTGGGTTATCGGACTCTGTATAGATTTATTGATAATTTGGTGTATGTCTACAGTAAAGAAAATCACATTTTTCTATTTTCTATTCTATTCTATTCTATTCTATTCTATTCTATTCTATTCTATTCTATTCTATTCTATTCTATTCTGTTCTGTTCTGTTCTGTTCTGTTCTATTCTATTCTATTCTATTCTATTCTATTCTATTCTATTCTATTCTAAATATTCTATTCTATTCTATTCTTTGTGTCCTGTTTCCTTATCTGGCTATTGAATGAACTTCAACTTTCTGTTTTGGGGTTGATCCACAGTGGAACAGATTCTGTATTTGCACACAGGGCAGTCAGGAATAAGGCAGATTTCAATAGCAGCACTTATTTAACATATTTTGCAATAGCTACCAGAACTTGTAGTCTGAGAGTAATTTCCCCATGTCATCATAAAAGTACTTTGAAATTACAAATGATCATAAGATTCTACTTTTTGTTGTTATTGTTGATGTTGCAGTCTTACAGGAGTCTGCAAGTTTCTTCTTAGTGTTTAATGAAAATGAAGTTTGTAGGCATAGATTGGTTGACAGCTGCCAAAATTGAAAATGAAAATTTCAAAGTTGAACAGAAGATATTGGACATATCTTTGTAGGTTTTGTTTTTGAAGTTATTTTTAAATGAATAGTGATCAACCACAGATAAATGCAGCTGTTTTTTTCTGTTGGGAATGTAGACAAAACATCATCATCTTCATGGCAGCATGTGCATTTCTCAGTGTGGTAACACTGTGTTTGAAGACAACTCAACAATTTAATTTGGTTGAGAAGGCAGTAGTTCCAGACTTAGCATT
Source organism: Heteronetta atricapilla (assembly GCA_011075105.1). Taxonomy (NCBI): domain Eukaryota; kingdom Metazoa; phylum Chordata; class Aves; order Anseriformes; family Anatidae; genus Heteronetta; species Heteronetta atricapilla. Next base: position 123,505,297 of record CM021732.1, read on the forward strand.
ATTTTTGTTTTAATTAAAATTGTTAAAATGCTCAAACTGGTCAGTGGAACTCTGAGTACTGTGAGTCCGAAACACCTCATGGAAATCCTCTTTTTCTCAGCTATTGTAGGTGAGGTTAGCTCAGCTGTCGAGGAACTTATTTTAAAATTGAGTCAAAGATTTTGGTAATAGGTAACATGTAGAAGACTGAGCTCAGGACTGCACTTCCCAAAGACTGTGTTTATTTACTCTGTCAGAATAAAGACTATACAGCTTGAGTAATAGCGATATGTTTTGTTTCACTGTTTTTATGGACTGTGCTAGCCACATTTCATGATTTTATTTATTTTTATTTTCATGTTGGTTAGAAAGCTTTATGTAATTTTTTTTTTTTTTAAATGACTAGCAAAGCCAAAAGTACTGTTCATTTTTGTCATTTTTCCTTATTGACCTCTAAGACACATATTTTTATTTTTATGTAGTTGAAGCACCTTCATATACTACCTTTTAAAGTCATTATGTTACTGCATTACTTTTATTATTTTTAGTTGTTAGCATTAATTATTCCTGTTTGCTGATTAATTCAGCCATAATAATCATCCTGAGTATGCATTTGTTCATGTTTTCATTTTTATTTCAAATTGACCGAAGAAAATATTTCCAGCTGTTAAAATAGGATAATTAAGCAATTTCCACTCAAGATTCTTGAGCTTGTAAACACATTGTGCAGCTTTTTTTTTTCTGCTTTAGGAGTATGAACTACCAAATCTAAACTTCATGTATATATCTGTGTATATTTAGTGCCAAGGTCAATAGAGCATCCTAAATGGGATTGGAGGACAAAACCGGAGAACCATGATTTTGATGAGCTAAATCATATTCTTCAAGAGAGCAAAAAACTTGGAAAAGCCCTTGAGAATCTGTCTCGCAGTAAGTTGATTGATTTTAGTTTTTTAATGTAACCGTGCAGCCTGAATTGTAAACTGGAAGTATATATCAAGAAGGTGGTCTTCCATTCAATTAAGAGTGAGTTCTTTGACATCTGCAGTTAGATTCTGGTTGAGGAGGTTCACAGAATGTCTGAGGCAATTTAGCAGCTTGCATGCTGACTGAAACTACTTCCCCTGCACCTCCTTTTTTTTCTCGCACTGGTTTTCTGCCAGCTTAGTGAGATGAATTAGCTGATAAAGAAATCAAACACAAGAACCTGGTGTAAAGAAAATGGCGGTTAACATGCAGCAGTGAGACTGCTCTTTTGGGTGTTAACAGTTAAGTAGGTTTAACCATTTGTCCATCCTTAACCTCATTGATGGAGATCAGACCTGCTACTGTAAAGCAATTAGGTATTTTATATCCTTGATCCCAATTAATTCCTTACAGTTTTCAAAAGCAATTCAGATAATTTAAAGCATGTGAAATAAATACTCTGAAATTTGGTAACCAGTTATAAAAAAGAATCTCAAGGTTTATCCCTTAAGAGACATAGTGAAACAGGAGCAGTGTTTAAAAATAGCATTCTCACATAAGGAATAGCTCTGAGGTATGTTGTTAGTCTGAAGTATGTTGATGAGAGCAAACACTACTAACAACTATCAAAGTATGAAAAGTACTCAGCCATGGAACATGAAAACTGAGTATGATGTGGTCTATGAGCCAGGATATGGGAGACATTTGAATGACAAATATTTAATTTCTCCTCTCATTAAATATTATCCCCGGCACTTCTTGATTCAATGAAGAAATTTCAGATGGTGACATCAGAAACAAAGCTGAATGAAGAATGGAAGATCTATTTTGTTAAGTATTCTGACATTTGATGTTTTTCTGAGTCAGGTCAAAAACACAAAACTAGTTTGCCCAAATTCCCTCTCTCCCAAATGTTTTAGGTTGATCACATGAATTATACTCTGAGAAATTTTTGTATTACTTATAGTAGCATAGTACAGGTCTCTTTTCAAATATATTTCTCATAAACTGGTCTATCTGCCTTTTCTCCTCTAAGGAGCTGAAACAACTCCTGACTGGATCTCTGGTTTGCAGCCCCAGCATTGCCTGACAGTATTACTGTGACATGTGTGAGTCTGTCATTGTCAAGCCTTTCTCCTTGTAACCAGGCTTAACACAGATTCAGAAGCAACTTTTTTTTTTCCTTTTTCTCTTTTCTTTTCTTTTTTTTTCTTTTCTTTTCTTTTCTTTTCTTTTCTTTTCTTTTCTTTTCTT